>CM068374.1:68129907-68735288 GCA_034769895.1 Magicicada septendecula
AATGAAAGTTATTGAGCCTGACGCGACGCATGACAGCGTCGTCAGAAAAATTAATAACTTCCGATCCGTTTTTCGAAAAGAGCTAAAGAACGTTAATGATTAGAGAAAATCGGGAGCTCCAACTGACGACGTGTATGTCCCGACCCGACGGAACTGACGAAACTGAGGAGAAAAAATGAGGATAAAACGGACGTGCTCCTGCACTTTCAGTTCAGTTCATTGTACAGTTTTTTACCCAGTTATTTAGGGCAGTTAACTGCGCAGTAAAACTGAGAGTGTGTGGGCCGCTTCAGACACGCTTCGCAATAAGCATTTTTATTTCTAGCTTAAGGTTTCCCTGTTGTTCGAAAAAGTTGGCGAATATATGAACAGATGGAGGGAACATGTCGCTCGCATGGGAAACGACTCTACTCCAACGTCCGCATGTTTTTATGCTCCTCAGAAAACAAAATTAAATTTCACAAGGTCATGGAGGTATCTGTAAGGTGCACAGTCACGGGCTTTGCGAAAGGAGGACGTAAATACTTGTCTTCGTGAAGAAACGAGGTGGAGGTTTTTAAGATTGATCAACGGATGCTCACGTTTTGGTATGCTGGGCAATAAGAATATACGGAGCGAGTTTAGGCGCCCCCGTTGGTTGATAAATTAGAATAGTATAAGAATTGATAGAGGACTCTATTCACATGGAAAATGACTCTAAACAAAACGGCGCAACAGAGTAGTCGTAATCTAGGAAGGCCCAGAAAATTATGGTCTGACTTTTAGATTCCCGGTCATTTTCCCGAATAACGAAATACCACAAATCATTTTTTTGCCCGAATACTTTTCCGCCGAATCCATTTTCCTAAACAACCTGTTCCGCGAAAAAATGTATTTAATTAAACAGGAATTAATCAAAATGCGATTCTCAGAATTATTGTTAACACACTCATTACATAAGGTTTCGGACATTAGCCATCGTGATTTAAAATTAAGAAACATGACGTTTCGAGCTATCTAAAACCAGAGGTCATCTTCAGGCGAACAAAATATTAATGCAAAAATAAATCTATAAAACTAACAAATAGATATCGTAAAACTACAAGGCAAAATCAAAGTCAAAGAAGTCAAAATACATTTTTCTCGAGTAGTAGTTTTTCTAATTTTGTAAAAAATTATGCGAGTGAACGGACTGCTAGAGGCAGAAGTCGAACTGTTCTACCACGTTATGTGCCTGAGTTGTGGAATCAATATGATGCAGCATAAGGGAGCATATGACAAATAACACGATCGAAGGGTGGCATAACAGGTTCCGTATCGTAATTGGTAAGCATCACCTGGATCTACACTCTGCCTTAACGGAGTTTCAAAAAGAACAAGCCGACAAAGTTTAGCAACAGAGAGCTAAGACAAGAGCTAAGTTTAGGCAAAATATCAAAATCGCACCCAAAGAAGAAATGGATCGAACTGTAAAAAAGACTGAATACCATGAGTGAAAATTACGAAAATTATAAAGATGAAAGGCGTGACATTGATTTTTTGCACGCTATTTTGCGCACAATATTAATTTATAACAATTTCCAAATTTGTAATTATGTGTGTTGATTCCTGTTTGCTCTAATTTTTTACAAACAAAGTGAAATGTTTATACAGAGAATGTTCATATTAATCAAATGAGTTTTTATTTTTTTAGTTAAAATATGGAAAATGATATCCAGCAAGATAAGTATTAGTAAAGGCTTGAAACAGGGTTGTTGCATAGCTCCGACTTTGTTTAAGATCTATCTAAATGAAGCCCTAACATCATGGAGGAAACAATGCCGTAATATGGGTGTACCAATTGGAAATGACAAGATGTTTACGATACACTTTGCAGACGGTCAGGCTATAATTACAGAGGACAAAATTGATATAAGTTATATGCTTAGGAAACTAGCAGAAGAATATGCGAAATGGGGTCTGGAAATAAATACCTCAAAAACTGAGTACCTTATAGCAGGAGGTGAAGGTCAAGACCTAGAACTAGGGACAAAAGTGATAAAAAATATTAAAAACTTCAAGTATCTGGGTGTAACAATGACATCGGATATTGACAGCAACCAAGAAATAAAAGTAAGGATATGACAAGCTAAGACAGCAACAAAACAATTAAACAGTCTGCTTTGGAATCCACGAATAACAAAAAACAATAAAATCAGAATATATAAAACTATAGTCGAAAGTATAGGCCTATATGGAGCAGAACTGTAGAAAATTAATAAAAGAAATAAATCCATAATAAGAGCTATGGAGATGGATTACTGGCGGAGGTGCTGTAGACTAACAAGACTAGATAGAGTGAGAGATGTAGAGATAAGACCACAGATGCGAATCGGACTTGACATTATAGAAACAATAGAAGCAAGAAGACTGAATTGGTTTGGACACCTAAAAAAATTTCGGATGAGAGATGGCTAAGGAAGGTATGGGAATGGATTCCACCCTCTAGAAGGAAAAAAGGAAGACCCAAACATTCATGGAAAAATGGACGTCGAAGATACAATGAATACAAGAGGACTTACAGAACAGGAGTGTTTAGACCGGTGCCAGTGGAAGCTAGGAGGCGGCGCCAGCCGTAATCAAATCGCCTAAAAAAAATGTATTTGGGAAAAAGGTATTCGGGCAAAATGATTTCGGGTAGCCCGTCATTCGGGAAAATATCCATTCGGAAAAGTGGATTCAGGTAAGTGTCCGGTTACCGATATTTAGTTCAAGTTAAAATGTTTCTGGATTTTGTTGTCCATGACGTGTCCGTTGATTAACTAATTTTAAATATTTCACTTCTGACTCGGATCACTAAATTTTATTGGTAAAAATGGTCTACCTTATAGCATAAACCGATTTTCACTCCGTTGGAGCTTCGTCAGAGCCAAACCGGATCAGGTGTCCTCACCTACTCCAGGATGAAAGAAGAGAGAGGAGGCTTCTTCGACAAACGAGACGCAGTTCCTGCTTAGAAATTTAACAATTTTCCCTTTCCTTCGTGAGTCGCCGAATCGTGCCTCGAAATCGTTCCGGTTTCGTGGTATTTGTTTCCCAACGGTACAAACAACTTGTACAAGGCTTGTCGGGAGAACACAAAAACCGGCCGAGGCGACTTTAATTTGATTAACAAAGACGACCGAAGAGGAACGTGGCTGCTCTCCGCTTGGCATACTAATTGGTTTCGAATTACGCGTTAATGGCGCCAGAGGGAGCAAACAAAGTGCTCCGCCAGTCTGCGTAAAACGGCTGAACAATGAATTGATTACTGCTACACCACGTTCCATCCCCTACCCCGCCATCCTCTAAACTCGTACACCGACTTTGCCAACGAAAACGTTTGCTAGAAACAGTGTAAAAATCATTAAAACTATAAAAACACGAAAACCTGTATACTATAACAGCATGAATACATGATATATATACTAAACATAAATTCCTTTTTCAAGTGTATTTTTTATCGGAATAGCTTATACAAAATTATATAATTTATTTCCTTGTAAGTAACTCGTTAAGTTCCTTACAGGATTCTTGTATGACATATGTGTGTGAGAGTGTGTGTGTACACCCCCACACACACACATGTAAATATATAAATTAAAATAACAAATATTACTTACACAAGTAGAATGTTCTTATTTTTAATGTTTTTTTATTTTTTTCTTAATTCATTTTGAAATCTGGAACAAAGTTTTCCTGAATTTCACAAATTTCTGCCAAAGAAGCCCTTGAGAAAATATAGGAGAAGGCAGTCGCGTGCAGACAGATTTCTGACGTGCCCTCACACCGACAAGTAAATGTCTTCTTCTTCTTCTTCTTCTTCTTCTTCTTCTTCTTCTTCTTCTTCTTCTTCTTCTTCTTCTTCTCCTTCTTCTTCTCCTTCTCCTTCTCCTTCTCCTTCTCCTTCTCCTTCTCCTTCTCCTTCTCCTTCTTCTTCTTCTTCTTCTTCTTCTTCTTCTTCTTCTTCTTCTTCTCTTCAAGGATTAGGTTATATAAACCTGTTCCGACACCCATCCCATCCTCGGACGACCCACGTCTCTTCTAACAGTGGCTTTATAGTTCAGTGCCGCTTTCGGCAATCGATCCTCTGTCATCCTTTGCAGATGATCCCACCATTGTCTTCTGTAAATTGAAATAATTTCATTTATGTCCTTTACTTCGAGTTTTGCTCTGATATCCTCATTCCTTATCCTATCTTGCAATGTATAAATCTTTAAAGTGTTTCGAAGAAACTGCATTTCAGCACTCTGAATTTTGCTGCATTCCTTTTTTGTCATGACCCACGCCACACTAGCATATGTCATAGCATATGGTGGGTGTTGAAATTGTCTTATAAAATTTAATCCTTGTTTTATTTGTAAGATTTATATGAATTGTACCACAAATATTCCTAAATTTATTTATCTTCTCTTTTATATCATATTCAGAGTTTTGCTCTTTCTTACTGAAATTGTCAGCGAGTACTCTCTTGTCACTTCTTGTAACGCGCTGAAGTATCCTCTAGAATTTTCTAGTGCTTGTTAAGGACGCATATTATGGAACCCTGCAGACTATAAATAGCCCACACCTGCCGCTTAGTTTTCAGTTTACTTCGGGCAGTTACTCGGCGCGTTTCAAGTGGCTGTTAGTGAAAAGTGACATTGTGCGGGACTCTATTAGTTAACATTATTATTGGGTGTGGACAAATTTAAATTCAGTTATTGTACGAGTATAATCTTGGTGAATAACGTGTTGATTACAAACTGTTAATTGTGATAATTAAAGCTGACTTTAGTGACTTCATTGGTGTCTTGTATTTTGTTTTCCACTTCCACTTACGACGATCAGTGGTAACAATATATTGTAATATCATATTACAATATTTTGATAGTTTTAATCTTTTTAGTTTTCACGCTTTGTCGCCGCTAAATCGCGAATTCGCTTGAGCTGCAACAATTGGATGCTATCAGATTCCTTTTTCCTTTCAAGTAACGGTAATGCTTCAAAGGCTTCCACATGAGATGTTCCAGATTCGGTACAGTACTGTCTATATCACTTCATGTTTCCCTTTCTTGTGTAGCAGTTACATCCGCCTTGTCATTCCGCTTTTCTCCATATTTTTTTTCTTCCTTCAGTAATTTATTCGAAGCTCTTTTTGAGGCCACAGATTCAACACAGACTTAGAGACCAATGTACCGAAACTATATCTTTACATTTTCTTGGAAATTCGAACGAAGGCTAACGTTGGCAGTCGCTAGGGCTCGCTGATTACTGAGTCAAAGCTAACAAACACATGCATACAACAATTCAACAGACATTAATGCAGTTTCACAGTATCGGCTGATGTAAACATTGGCGTCATTATTCGCGAGCCGTCCCTTTGATTTGACGATCTCAGTTAGCATAAATGAGAATGGGGCTTTGTCGATAATGCAGAGTGACAGTATTCATAGGTCGGTACCACTTTTAACCTGGTCATCGCATCCGGACATGGAAGGATTGGGATAACAAAAGTCCGGATAAGGGAGTTTCCACTGTATTATATAATATTAAATATTACAAGTATTATAATAATACTATATGTTTCTTACAAGAATATATTTTACACCTAATTATATCATATTACAATATTTTGATAGTGTTCATTTTTTACTGTCATCTTCATATGGATAGTAAGATTATATTTTGTTATCTATTGTTAATTTTTTAGCACTTAAAATAATATATAAGCGGACACGTTACAAGTTTTGCTAAATATTCAAAGTATGCAAAATTGTAAAGAAATGTGCATTTTATGTTTTATAAAAAATCGGTATTAGGCCTACACGTGACTTCCATGTTCTAATTAATTATAAAAATATTTTTAATATGTACACTCAGAACGAAATTAAATATATCAGCATGCTTTTGGTAAAAACGCTGAGAAAGATAATCAAAATACGAATTGTACATAGTTGTTAATATTTTAAAAATAAATAATTAATTTGATTAAATTATCTTTTATTTAAACAACGCGAAAGAAAGCGAATACCGCCCAGCGTTTGTAATCTGAATTTCTCAAAACGAAAACTTATTTTGTTTACGTATCCGTGGTTACGATGTTTTGTTTACATGGAACGATATCAATTGTTAATATTTTATTGAATTTTTTTAAGTTTTCGGTCGAATAAACTTATAACATCAATACAAAAAATCGGTATGGAGAACCATACATTATTTCCATGTTCTCAGATTATATATAAAATCATTTGGTACTGCCTTTATGCGTACCCGCAGTTATTTCGATAATGCGATTTTTGGGCTTCGATATGTAGTGAATATCGCACATAATTTTATGTAGTGAAAGAATTATACAAATTTTAATTTTGTATGTTGTAAAATAGTTGGCTGGTGATTGCAATTGATTTCGTTTGTAATTTTTTAATGGAAAATGACTGTAGTAATAATTTATCACCGGGTCGTGGATGTGACACCAAAAATTGATTATGTTAGGTTAACATGAAAACTGAAATTATACATGGAAACCAATACGTGTGTAATGTAAAACTATTTTTTTTCTAAAACCACGAAAACCCCAACTCGAAGTAAGGCGGGAGTGGCCCAAGGTCAACCCCTTGCCTATTATTATAAGCTTACATGTCACTTTTTTGTGGCAGACTCGTTTTTTTGGTAAAATTCGTTTTCCGACAAGTACTCGTTTTGTGACTAACAAAAAACAAACATCCATTATGTACAATTTGTAGAGCATATGTTGTCATTCCTTAATACAGTGTTTTTTGTTTTTTCATTAACCATAAATATTTGTATTTTTCATTTTGTATTTGCTGTTGTTTTTTCCAATTTGTAAACTTAAAAACGTTAGGTTCTTTATTTTAAGTGTTACTCTGTTATACGCATTGTATTACACGTTTAATGTTATGTTTTCTCAACCACAGCTTTTATTTATTTTAGCAGTAAACTAAAAACCCAAAACCATTATTACCTAACTACCAAATGAAAACAACACGTATTTTTGCTTTACATTAAGAAATAGGGCAATTTACAATTAGTACACTTCTTCTTTTCCACACCGTAATATATCGATACAATCGCATATTTAAACATCAAAATGTATTGCGGGTACTCATACAGATCCGATCATTTACTTGAATTCTGTTCGATAATTCCTAAAAAAATTTAGTTTTTGTCAAAGTGAAATAAAATGTTTCCATAGAAACTACTTCTTTTTTGTCAATAACGTAGTACACATATAAAACTTATAAAAAATTATCTCCTTCCTCAACAACTACCATTTTAATTTATAGAAAATTACCCCCTTCCCCTTCAACTACCCTTTTCATTTATAGATATTTCATCTACCTTTCTACAGTGAATTATTATGACCTTCTTTAAAGGATACTTTATTTATCAAAATTAAGCAATTTACTCTTGTTAAAACGTAAAAGGTTGCAGGTAAACTACCTCTTTCCCTTAACTTGGAAGTAAAAAGAAGGTCATAACAATCCACTGTAGAAATATAGATGAAATATATGTAAATGAATAGGTTATTTGAAGGGGAGGGGGCATTTTTACTTCCATGTTCCATAAGGAAATGGAAGTATGGTCATGGCGAAAAAAATCGTGTTCGAGATAATGGCAGATTTTGATTGTACTACCCTCAAAACATGAAAAAAGTCATTTTTCGAAAAGTGTCTGTGTGTAGAATTTTTCTATGGCAAACGATAACTGCCGCAAATTCAAACATAATCAAATAATTTTTTGCATACAGTTCTGAATTGTAGAGGACTCGAGGTCTATTGATTTTGATGAAGATCAGTCAAGAGAAAGGGGTAGTTTACCTGCAAGATTTCATGTTGTAACAAGAGAAATTTTTTCAGGACGAACGATAACTGCCGTAAATTCAAACAGATCAAATAATTTTCTACATATGTGCCTGAGTTGTAGAAGACTCAAGGCCTATTGATTTTGGTGAAGATCGGTTACGGGGAAAGGGTAGTTTTCCTGAAACATTTGTTGTTGTAACAAGAGTAAAGTACTTAATTTTGATAAATAAAGTATCCTGATAAGAAGATCTTAATAATCCACTGTAGAAACGTAGATGAAATATTTATAAATGAAAAGGCTAGTTGAACGGGGTGGGGGTAATTTTCTATAAATGAAAATTATAGTTGAAGGGGGAGGGGATAATTTTTATATGTGTACTACGTTATCGGCAACAAAGTAGTAGTTTGTTGTTAAAATTCCTTCCCGAGCTGTTTGAAAGTCCAATGTTTTCTGTAAAACCAGACGTTTCGGCAGTGCCGTCGACTGCCATCATCAGTGAAAATCGAGTGCGATAACGTGTGGTGGTATACGTTAGTGACCACAGTACTGTGGTTAAGGCTGAAACAATAAGTGTAAAGAAGTAGTTTCTATGGAAACATTTCATTTCTTAAATGATTTTAAATATAAATCTTAAAACACGGAAGTCATCTATGGTTCTCCACACCGATATTAAATGGAAAGTGCCGAAACCCACACCAACACAACGCGTGCAAGCCGAAAAAGTGTCCAGCGTGGATAGCGATTTGCTTCCTGTGGATCGCTGGGCAGTGTAACTGCATGTGTTTACAGAGGAACGGCTCATAGACAGATTTTTCGTCTTTAGAGAATGAACCCTCTGCAAGATGCTCAGGGTCCATGAGTGACTTCGGAGCGCTTCGGAGGAGGGATGATTATCTGCGTAGTTCGGTTTCTTTACAAGAATAAAGTAAGCGTACCTAATTTTTATGGATAAAGTGACTGAAAATAATATTATATTAAACGACTACACCATAATAACAAAAATATCTATAAATAGTCAAATTAGTTTGAGGGTGAGCGATATTTTTTTATAAATTACCGAACAGAATTCAACTAAATTATTTTAAACATAAATCTTACAACAGGAAGTCATGTATAGTTCTCCATACCGATTTTTTTATTTATTTATCAAAATTAAGTACTTTGCTCTTGTTAAACGTAAAATGTTGCCGGTGAACTATCCCTTCCCCTTCACCAAAATCAATAGGTCGGTGAAGTTAATATGCACATATGCAAAAAATTCTGTTTGATTTTGCGGCAGTTATCGTTTCCCATAGAAAACATTCTATAGACAGACACTTTTCGGAAAATGACTTTTCTTCATGTTTTGAGGGTAGTACAATCAGAATCTGCCCTTGTCTCGAACACGATTTGTTTCGCGATTACCATACTTCCATTTCCTTACGGAACATGGAAGTAAAGTGAATTTGTTTTTGAACATATTACTTCCATATTCCATAAGGAAATGGAAGTATGATGATGGCGAAAATAATCGTGTTTGAGATAAGGGGTGATTCTGATTGTAGTACCCTCAAAACACGAAGGGTCTGTCTGTGTGTAGAATTGTTTCTATGGCAAACGATAACTGCCGCAAATTCAAACAGAATCAAATAATGTTTTGGAGACCTGCCTGAGTTGTTGAGGACTCAAGGCTTGTTGATTTTGGTGAAGATCGGTTAAGGGGAAGGGGTTGTTTACCTTCAACGTTTTACGTTTTAACAAGAGTAAATTACATAATTTTGATAAATAAAGTATCCTGAAAAGAAGGTCATAATAATCCACTTTAGAAAGGTAGGCAAAATATCTATAAATAAAAAGGGTAGTTAAAGGGGAGGGAGTAATATTCTATAAATGAAAATTATAGTTGAAAGGGGAGGCTATAATTTTTTATATGTGTACTACGTTATTGGCAACAAAGAAGTAGTTTGTTGTTAAAATTCCTTCCCTGGCTATTTGGTCGTGGTCCAATGTTTTCTGCAAAACCAGACGTTTCGGCAGTGCCATCGACTGCCATCATCAGTGAAAATCGAGTGCGCTAGCGTGAGGTGGTATACGTTAGTGACCACAGTACTGAGGTCAAGGTCGAAGAAAGAAGTAGTTTCTATGGAAATATTTCATTTCGAAATTGATTTTAAATATAAATCTTAGGACATGGAAGTCATGTATAGTTCACCACACCGATATTTTATATTGTACTGTTGAGAAATTTCAAGTACGGAGACACGAAACGAAAGGAAAATTCTGATATCAACGTTTCATTTACTAAATATAAATAAACTACACGTTGAGAGTTCCGAGCGGTTAGTTACACACAACAAATTAGATTCAAACGGGTCATTATCGTCCGTTGCCAAACGAGAGATCCACTTTCCCTCTGTACCGTCCCGTCCCAGGATCCCATTGTATCAGTCCGTTTGGCAGCGTCTCAAAGAATGTACACCGCGCATAAAAGTTAACGCTGGTTGGCCACCCACTCTCCCTCATTCTCACACACACACACACTCTCTCTCTCTTCCTCTTCCTTCTTGTCACACTTTAGCTTACTACAAAATTACCTGTCTCTGAGCGTGGTGTTGATTACTTTGTCACCGCGTACAAACTTGGGTTTGCCAACTGTACCTATTTTGCACGACTCTCTCTGCTGTTGAAACCCTTTGACAAAAACAAACACATTTTTGCGCGCAATACGTTGCTGACATACGGAAACGTCCTGTTTGAGAGTTTTTGTGCAAGTTTGTTCACGGTTATCTTGTATCATCGCTTCCTAAATAAGATCAACGCGAGACGCGTACGAAAAGCATGTTTATGCCAAAGAGTTGGTCGCAATTAACACCGCGTCGAAATTATAACACGCGTCTTTGACAGAGAAAACAGATTATTAGCAAATGATAATCCGTGTTTATTAAATAGGTTGGGTCTTTTCTCTTTTTCCCTTGATAAATGAAATATACAAGAGAATTGATTATATTTACTTTAAATCTCTCTGAGATCAGTAAACAGGTGTAATAGACGAGATCATACAAGAAATAAAGAGATAAGAAGTGATTTAGATATTTCTGTAGTCAATGAAAGGATTAAAGAATACAGAAGAAAATGGATTCAACATATCAATAGAATGGAAGAAAGTAGAATACCGAAGATGGGGAAAGATTATAACCCTAGAGGCAGAAGAAAAGTTGGTAGACCTAAGAAAAGGTAAACTGTGGAATAGGAACAGGCCGCTAAAGCCTAAAACCGTTAAGAAGAAGAAGATGATGGTGATGATACTTTAAATTTCTTTTTATTTGTATACGCCAAAGTCACATACACAAATTAATAATCAACAGTGTATATATTTTTATAATATACTTATACTAATAATAACAATATACGCTTTATTTTTATAATCAACAAGTTTCACGGTCATGAGTGAGCCATTGGAGACGAGAAAGCCGTGAATCCAGGGCGCGGTGCGACGCGAGTGCCTGGTTGACCTTGGAGCGCACTATTATTTACAGATTTCCTTTACAGTTAAAAGAACGTATTAACACACTACTGTAATCTTGAAACCCGCTTTTGTCGCTTGAAAAATAATATCTTAACATAAATGAAATTTTATACAGCTACGGTTGTCCATACATTACTCTAAACATCCGTTGTTTTGAGATCGATCTTCCAAAATTAGGGGCTGGAGACAAAAACGTGAGAGCCAAAAGTTGGAAAAAATCGCAAAATTCCATCCATGTCTTTGTCAAAATTAAAGGCAATTATAGCCTAATAAAATATCTGAATATAATGTTCCGTTTTTGAAATGCCAAAAGTTAGAATACTTGGGCTCTAAAAGGGATAAACATTTTAAAAAGTCATAATCAGCCATGGCGGAACTCAGACAAAGCGGAATTGTAACCCAATTTTGAATGTAGCGTTTATTCTGAATTTGTTTTAACTTTTGGGTCAACCAGGCAAAAAAAGTCAAAATTAAAAAAAATTGTAAAAGCCCAAGAGAGAGATTAATTTACGGGAAATTTTATTGAAAATACAAACTCGATGTGCTTAATAATTTGACAAAATTGATATCTGTCAACACTCCTTGCAATAAGAAATAACCAGGAGATAGATGAGGTGTTGAAGCATGAGGACATTGTAAGCTTTGTAACGGCTTACCGAATACAATGGCTAGGTCACCTCGAACGGATGGATAATCAGCGTATGCCAAAGACAATCCTGAGAAAACAAGTCTATAAATGCAGAAAGAGGGGCCGACCTAGAATAAGATGGTGAAATGGTACACTGGAAGACCTAAGAAGGATGGATATGGTGGGTTACGCTGAGATGGCAATGAATAGGAGACATTGGAGAAGATTGGTGCTGAAAGCCAGGGTTTATATTGGGCTGTAGTGCTAAAGAAAAAGAAGAAAAACACCTCTTTCAAATTTATGACCGCTGTGAAAATGTTTTTCAAGAAATCTTGTTCAAGAAAACTGAAAAATATTAGATATCATTATGTATGCCCATTAGATATCTATGGAACATACATAAACTTAAAGACTTGGACTAAATTCTATCATTTAGACATTATTCAGGCAGCCAAAATTAAATTTCTAAGAGGGACGTAAGGTTGTTCTCTCTTGGATCGGAGAAGGAACGAGAATATCAGACGCGATTTAAACATTGTATCACTGCACCAGAAGATTGAAGACTACAGAAGGAGATGGTGTAAGCACTTGAATCGCATGCCTAATATCCGTCTACCTGTGGCTGCCTTGGGTTATCACCCTACTGTAATAACCTAAGATGTCGGTAGACCGAGGAGGAGATGGCTTCTGAAACAGGTCTAAGGCCTAGTTCTTGGAGTGGTGGTGATGATGATGATGATGATGATGATTTAGACATTGTTTCCTTTGAGACTTATGAGTATTTGAATTTTGACATGAATGGGTTACCAGCTTATCGCACAACCCCCAACCTGGACGACCAAACCTTCAAATCATTTCCTTACCCCAAAAAAAAGTTATGTCTTTTTCTGGGGCAAATCATATTAGAACAAAGATTGTCATACAGGACTCGCCTATAGAACAGGTGCCAGATTCAAGTATCTAGGGTGGAGGATTCCACACCAAGATGATAAGGAGGCTGAAAGCAAAATTAGTATATTTCAGTCGCTTTGCGGCTGTATCATCAAACATTTAAAGAAGAAATCAAGGAAAGAGACGCAATTGAAATATTATAATGTAATGGCCATACTTCAACTACTGTATGGTAGTGAGACTTGGACTAGAAAGGCCAAAGATATATCTAGAATACAAGGAGCGGTAATGAGGTTTTTGAGAGCTGTAAAAGGTTGTACCAGGAGATATCTTATCAGACATGATCATATTAGAATGGAGCTTGGCATAGCTGAAAGCTTAAATGAGAAAATCTCCCGGTGCAAGAAGGAGTGGCGGCTACATGGATCCAACTAGATTTTCAAGAAGAGCCCTTGACTATCATCTAAAGAGGAAGAGAATTAGGGAAGCCTTACTGTACGAGGTGTTTACGAATTGTTATTTGTGATTAATTAAAGCTGGTTATTAGCGACTTCATTGGTGTCTGTAATTTTGTTTCCACTGTACCATACGACGATCAGTGGGGCCGTCGTAACATTATATTCCTTCTGCAAGTAGAATGTGTCTAATTTTTATGGCTTCATTTTTAACTGACTTACGTTTCACAAAATTGATCTGTATCATCAGATATTTTTGTTCTTACAGACACCATAAGGGAATTTAGTTTAGATAATGTCAATAAATATCAGTCTCCATAGTATCTGACTTTTCAATCATTTATGTGTGTAACCTGTGTGTATCATTGGATACGCTGCTCTTTGGCGGTTTCAAAACTCGGACGCGAATTTAATTTGCTATTCAAATGTGTAGACAATAAATAAAATTTTGATTCCACTCGTTGTAACACATACACGCGCGCGCGCATCAGTGGCGTATCTACAGTTTGGCCTGGGGGGGGGGGGTCGAGTCGGCTCCATACAAAAGAAAAAAAAAATTGAGACTAATCAACATTACTATCTTTACAATGGCTGAAGAAAGTGTGATAACATCCTGAAATCAGTCCCATTAAAGCAAACGGTAATAACACAACAAAGATACGCGTTATTGAAACATCGATTACAAGATAGTTATTGACTGAACTGATTTTCCTATATTTCATATTTCAAATGTATACACAAATACCGTGTAATGTTTGTATATTTAAAAAAGAGCTACTAGTATATTATTACGTATACAGCTGAAAAAATAATAAAACAGCGTGAAAATAAAGAGATTAAAAAAATTCGTAAAGTTTTTGACCCTCTAGGGGGGGGGTTCCGTTCGTCCCCCCGTAAATACGCTACTCACATACACACGCGCGCACACACACAAACAAACACACACCGGTATTTAGTAAGAAAAACCATTTTGTACAAGACACTGATTTGTCATGTTTGTTGTTTAAACATAACGTTAGCGCAAGAAGACTACGTAACAATGACGCATTCTTACAAAACATTAAGCTATAACAATATGTAAACATATTTGTTTCGCACAATGTGAAGTAAACAAAATATATTATTAATTTTTTTTATTATTAACCCGTTTAGGAGAAAACATAAAACAGTAGTAAAATATACAATTGAATCGAAAAATAATATCGTATGTTGTGATATGGTGTTTTTACAGAAAACAGTAGTAGTAGTAGTAATAGTAGACAGAGACCCACAGCTGTTGTAAATTTAGTATATTTCAAAGTTGCCAGAGCGCGGACGGGAGGTTGGCTTTCTCTCTCGCGCGCACAGCGTGTAGAGTTGTTTACAAGTACGGTCGCGCTTTCCTGGCAAACATTTGTCGCCACGTCGTACTATTGTCATTTTTGAATGCACCGTCACCTGCCCCCCGCCCTACCTTGTTGCGTCTCCGCTATTCCAGTAGCCAGTCTCCTTGCGGCCACTTGTTGAACTCAACAGACGCCGCTGCAGGAATACGGCGACCGCGACCTTAGTCTCACCAGTCTATTTGTGTTCACACCGACAGACTGGCAAATGGGTAATAAACATCAACTTTTAAACAGAAAACTATTTAGTACTCGCTTTGTTTTATTTTCTTCTTTAAAGAACGAGGAAAGCAGCACATTTGTAAGCAGAAAAGAATACATATTTTTTTAGTGAAACCTTCAATTCGTTTGTGTGTAACGTGTTTCAGTATTTACTTACGCGTATAAATTATATGTGCACGTTTGGGATAAAAAACTAAATAAATTCTCATCCATCTTTTCTTGTTCTCTTCTTCTTCGCAAACATAGTTTTGTCTTCTTTTTTCCTTATCTCCCTACTTCCAATCTTTTAGCGTTCCGTAATCCAATTACCATTCCGTCTTTCCTTATCGTTCTTTTAATCTTTCCTTTCGCTATCTCTCCACTGGGTGATTGGTTGTTTCATCATCTGTATGTTATGTTGGTTGGTACTTTACATAACACATATTCTTTATTTTATTTGTTCTTCTATAGTAAAACGGTTTTAGGACAGCTTTCAACTGGACGCTCCCCATTTTTCACGTTCCTGAGCATCTGTTAGTAACTCCTTTCGTTTCTGACGTCAGTCATCTAGCGTTCCAACCATTCTTCTTCCCCGTGCTCTCCTTTTCTTCCACCTTTCTCTCTACGTTTCTTAGCTGCAGACAGTTTCTACCCAATACGTGCTCCAATCAAGACGTTTTCTCTTTCGTATTACTTTTAACAGTTTTCTTCATCATCATCATCATTAACATAATCTACACAACATGCCATACGCAAGGTGCTGCCTGTTCCGTCTTCAAAAATCCTCCAGCCATCTCTTTCTGGGTCTACCCACACACGTGTGTCCTATAGGTTTGTACTTCCAGACTTTTTGTCCACTTTAGAATCTGACATTCTTCTTTCTAAGTGTTCTTAGTGTCCAACGTTGTTTGTAATCTTTTAATTCTTCATTCAAGTTAAAAACTTGTAACTCTTCTCTTATGGCATCATTCCTTACACGGCCAAGTTTAGAACACCTTTCAACTCCTCTTAAGAACGCCATTTTCGAGGCCTGCATTTTACTGTCTTGTTTCTTGTTCGTTGTCCATAATTCACACCCACAGGACAGTACAGGGACTGCCATAACTTTGCAGAACATCAACACCTTGTTACTTTATATGACATATTTCCTCACTTTATTTGTTCTTCTCTAGTAAAACTGTTTTCGGTCAGGTTTCAACTGACGCTCGCCATTTTTTACGTTCCTGTACATGTGTTTTCATATGTCAATCGCTCCTTCCATTTCTGACGTCAGTCATTGAGAATTCTAATCTTTTTTCTTCCCCGTCTCTCTTTACTTCCACCTTTCCCTCTATGATCCTTAGCTGCAGACAGTTTCTACGCAATATATGCTCCAACCAAGACTGTCAATTCCATGTCTCTTTCGTACTACTTTCAGCAGTTTTCTTTCCTCTCCTAATACTGTACTGTTTTTCACTTCATTAGTCCACATTTCCGACTTAATCCACATTTCGAGACCCTATGGGTATATTTCTTCTTTTTTTATGGTCCATTTTTCACAGTCCTGTGGAACCACGCTCCAAGTAAAACATTCAGAAAATATCTTTCTCATCCTAATCGGAATCAATGTTGCTGTCAGCAATGCTTCTTCTTTTCAATAACTCTCTTACCCTTAGATATACTACTTCTGGTTTTCTCACAACAGCTTCCATTCCATGTCACTGTACTCTCCATATACTTAAATGAGTTTACTTCCTCAACAGTTTTCTTTCCAAACAAGGGAGATTAAGGTAGAAAGTTCACGTGGAGTAGCAAATTAAAGTGAGTTTTAACCACAATCTGAATTTACTATTTATTCTTGAAAATTACTAAATTTTGGCCCTGTAAAGTGGGTGAAAATTTTTATAAAAATGTAAATTCCATGTGGGGTATTACATTAAAGATAATTTAAGCAAGCTTTAAAAATTTTGAACAATTTTTGAAATTGAACAATTTTTGAAATTTCAAAATTTTTGTACCCTAAGCAAGAGATTAAAAATTTGAAAAAAATTGTAAAACTCTACCCGAGTGTCAGACTACGTAGAATTTTAACACAAATCCCGAATATTTGAAATTTTTAATGTTTTTTTATGACTGTCTGCTCTACACTTACTTTACTTTACTAAAAAAAAAGTAATTAGTAGTTCAATCGGGATTTTCGTAATTTTTCTAATAATTGAACAACTTGTAATATCTAAATTTATCTAATAACATACTATACTAATATAGTCATAATATAGCCATACTATTTTGAACATAATTTATCTACTTAGTTCAAAATAGTGAGCAAATTCCCCCGCTTATGGTGCATAGAAGTTGAAATACTAGACAGATTATATTTGTTTTCGTTTACTTTTTATAATTCTTTTTTTCCATATATTTGTGGTGTTAGTGGTAAAGTTATCCAAGTAACTTTCGTGAATTTACGGGAAACTAAAATTAAAGGCCTTCAAGTGCAATGATATATCATAAAAAACTGATTGTCAAAGTTAATTATTATTATTAATAGTTTTTATTGATTACATAGTTGTTAAAAAATAAAACGATAAAGAGATATACATTAAAAAGGTCGTTTTTGAAACATCTTGTAACATAATTAAATCTTGGACTTGGGTAGGTTTACCATTAATCCCACGATATAGGCTATCACACTAAATTACACCACTGATAAGCCTATGTCGCATGACGGTTCATAGTAAACACGATGTATTCTTAATAATGCAATAACAGGTATTGTTAAGTTGGAGTAAAGACGCATGCAACGTTAATCCTTTTTACCAGTTACGGAACAAGGAAAATTCAGGCGCTAACAGGCATAATGGAGACAAGACTGTTGTGCGGGATGCATCAGGAAACGGCTCAACGAATCAATATACAGTACAATATTGTGTAAATACAGTGTTCCGCAAACTTTTTAATAATGGTGACCCCTATATAAACTTTACAATTTTTTTATTTTTCCCTTATTATTTTTTCTTGCGAATCCCCGTCTACCCCTTACGTATATACACATTAATGGTTTCTAAACTTAGGTATGTTTACACGGATACTAATTAAATGATATAAACACGAATAATATAATTAAACAATATATTAACAAAAACACTTTCATATTACTGTATTGTTTAAATCTGAACTCTTTTGTACTTAGACTACTGTTGGCGCAGAAACTATGTGCACTCCAGTCTGAACCTTAATTCCTAGTTAACACTAATCTTAAATCACCTTCTTTATGGGTCTTAGAATTGGACTTTAACGAAAGGCCAGGCCAGTCGCATCCAGGGAGGCTAAAATGAGATTTTACAGGCACGTGGCAGGATATACTCTCCATGATCATAGAAGATATACGGCAGGAACTGAATATTATGAGTATACTCGACAGGATCGCCCAGTATCGGCTGGATTGATGGGAACAACTTTGCCGAGTGGACGACTGCCGCATCCCCAAACAACTATGGAACTATAAGCCGAGAGGACGGAGAGGTGTGGGACGTCCGAGGAAGCGCTGGAGTGACCAGCTCTAGACTTTGCCTATTTGAGACCGGAACAAAGCATCTTTGGTTTAATCTTTGCAGGTGATGATGACTGCAAATCAATACATTACACCAATTTTTAGTTTATTTCATTGTGCTTTGAATGGTGATAATCAAAACTTTTTTCGTCTTTTTGTGTCAGAGTTGCGTTGGTCGGAATAAAAAAAGTGTCCGTTTTTCTTTACCTATTTTAGAGAAAGCTCACCTTTCAAACAAATGTACATAAAAACGCGGCGTCCGACTGCAATGAATTATCTACACCTTATAGAATGGAATGTTTTTAACACGTGTCTAAAGTTAGAAGTTGTCGTCTGTGTTAGAATAGAAGAAATCTGTGTCTGTCATCAATTTTGAGAAGAAATCTTTTTTTATAAAAAATTGAACTTATACAATATATTATTGAATAACTTATTGATACGGCGTCCCAGCGTACAGCTGAATATTGTAGGAAAGGTTAAGACATAAACAAGAAATTTGTATGCGAAAATAATGTTTCTGTCAAGTGTGCGTTATGTAAAATGTGTCGCTTGGGAACTTCAGATGAAGTATTAAGCCCAAACGAAGTGACGAATTTACACCGTGGTGAGAGCTAGGGAAGTAAGGAGGCTGAAATTATAAGAATTTTGAGAAAAATCGTTGAGTGGAAAAATATGACGTCAATTTAATACTTGCGACGAAGAGACAGGAGACAGGCTGTCAAATAAATTCTTACACCTTAATCTACAAAGTCTATGTGTCCTTCGTAGACTCACTCCCTTCTACTCAGTAATGTCGTGTAAGATTAATTTTACCAGTTTTTCACTTCATGTTATTATTATTACTATTATTAGCGATAAAATCACTTTTCAAAGTAAACTTTGAGAGAAAGAATATCCTGTGCTGTAAATTAAGCCGAAAAATTTATGGTTTATTATTGTATATTTTCTTACGTTCTGTCTCATTTTTCTTAAACAATTTACTAATTTATTATTTAAAAAAACGATGAAACGGTTATACAAAATGTAAAAAACACAACATCAGTAAACCATCACCAGTAAGTAATAACGATAATGGCTAAAGCCTTACGCCAATGCTGAGCAATTAGATACATTACATCTGCACTGCGTGTCGACTGGCTGTGTGTGGCAGTATTATTGTACGATTCTGAAACTTGGGTTTCGGAGAGAAAACATTTAAGTGTGATCGGAGATGAGATTCTTGCCGTCTGTTAAAGGCTGCACACGAAGAGGTAGACCCTTACAATGAAGACATCCGTAAAGTGTTGAATATTTTTAATATCCAAGATGGTACTGCAGAAAACAAAGATAGACAGATTGTTCATCTGAATAGATCCTAGACGGTAGGTTGTTTAAGGAAGTTTGGCAAAGAAGCATAGGAAGAATTAGGAAAAGTTGGAAGTCGTAGGGAAAGTTTGTGAAGTGGATGTATTCCGGTCTTTGGGACGGGAAAAGGTGATTCACCTAGTCCCTGATGGAGGAGGAGGAGGAGGAGGAGGAGGAGGAGGAGGAGGAGGAAGAGGAAGAGGAAGAAGAAGAAGAAGAAGAAGAAGAAGAAGAAGAAGAAGAAGAAGAAGAAGAAGAAGAAGAAGAAGAAGAAGAAGAAGAAGAAGGTACATGCAGGTGCGCCATTTATTGTGGGAATCAAAACAAGATTTACTTTGTTTGCTCAGGACAATTTTTGTGTGCAACTGAATCAAATCAGAACTAAGTCAAGTAGTGAAATACTTACATTTTTTCTGATTTTTTTTTTTTAAGATTAATGACACTAAAAATCCTCTCCACGCATCCATTACTATGTGATCTCACACAGGTATTTACAAGTAGGTAAAGCGTTGGTAAAATCCCCTTTCTTTGCATTTTTTATTTCTCTCCAAGAGCTGAATAACCTTTCATCAACGGCTGTGTAAAAGTTTGTACTGCTAAGGACACTCCGTTCCCTGTCAAGGTCTACACTGCCTATTTAAATGCTTTTCTCAAACGCTGCTGCTACTGCTGAAGTAATGACTAAACGCCTAATATTTCTACCAAAAAAAAATATTAAAGATTAAATAGCGGCAGGTTGTCGATAATGATAGCAAGGAAAGGATGCCGCAATACCTGATTAGAGCCATACAAAGTCTTTATGTAGGAAACAAAATCGTAATTGAGACAAGTAGACGGAGCACAACTCTTACTGTCGGCCTGATCAACTGCGGAGTACAACAAGGGTGCCCATTGGCACCTTCTCTTTTCGTTTTATATAGAGAAAATGTCGTACTCAAATGGCAGGTGAACCTTACGGAGGATGTTATGATTGGTAACTCTGTAGTTGACACGTTGTTATTTGTTGACGACCAGGCTATTCTGTCGAACTCGGAAAGCGGCTTGCAGATGGTTGTATGTACAATAATTGTGTCGAATCTGCAAGGATTTCGGATTACATACCTTCACATTGAAGACCAAAACGGATGGCCCTCCCCACACTTCTCTACGAGTCTGAGAACTGGACTAATCCCAGGTCAGTCTCGCATTCAAGCGGCTGAAACGGTATTCAGGCACGTGGCACGGTACACTCTTTAAGACCGCAATAGAGATGCACATGTACGACTGGAACTGAATGTTATGAGTATACTCGATAGGAGTGTCCAGTATCGGCTAATATGGTCGAAGCTTCTTAACCAACAGATGGCTGCCTCATCCCCAAACAACTACTGAATTATAAGCCGAAAAGACGGAGAGGCGCGGACGTCCGAAGAAGCGTTGAAGTGACCAGCTCTAGTATATGTGCTTGAGACCGAAACAAACCTTTTCTGGTTTAATCTTTGTTAAAGATGATGACGATGACAATGACAATTATGATGAAATACCTGTGGCTTTACGCAAAGTCACCGTTAAAAGAAAATTCCCACCAATTTCTCATATAGGATTTTCAGCCTTCAGATTCCCCTACTGTGAAAAAAATTCCCACACCTGTTATTTACCACACTTACAGCTATGGATCATTTTTGCGATCTCCCTCTTTTACTTGACCCACTCTTTTTCCAGTCTATAATCACTTTAAATAAATGTGATACAACACCGATATGTCAATCTCCTCGAAGACCTCTGTAAACTAAACAGGAGGGAATGTCTCTACTAGTACAGGACATGATCAGAGAGGGAATTATCAAGCCTCCGTTCAATGCTTGGTCTTCTCCGGTACTGCTGGTAGTGAAGAAAGATAATGGTTACCCTTCTGCGTAGACTACCGGAAGCTGAACGACGTGACAGAGAAAAACCTCTATCCACTACCCTGCGTCGTCGACGATACACTCGACACACTGTCTGGTGGCTTTCTATATTGGACCTGAAGAACAGATATTGTTAAGTGGGTCTACAAAATACATCAAAGACATCTTTCCCGACCTCAGGTGGTCTCTTCCAGATTCAAGTAATACCAGGGTCTGAAACTTGGGACACGAATAAAAGAAACTCGCGAAGGCTCCAAGTAGTGAAAATAGGTGCCCAGGTTCTAGTGCGTTAGAAATAAAAATGTCAGAAGTCAAGTTCGTGTATATAAAAAAGTTGTAGGTACCATAAATTCAAAGGGCTTCGTATGGTATGGCCAAGTGGAAAGAGCGCCTGACGATCGTTGGGCCCAAACGTTATTAAACTGGACTTTCGTTTGAAGATCCGATGTCAATAAATTCAAAATTATTACTAAAAACCTGTTAGGCCGTAGTCGGTTCCTGTTAATCGTCATTACGTGGGCAACGTTTCGATTCCTGCTCGGCAATCTTCTTCAGGCCGCTAAAAAGCGCCAGAGCGTAAAGAACACAATAGCGGCAGATGTACGCCGAACACTACCCGATACTTGTACCGGGTGAAAGCAACTAAATGTTCTTCGGCGTACATCTGCCGCTATTGTGTTCTTTACGCTCTGTCGCTTCTTAGCGGCCTGAAGAAGATTGCCGAGAGGGAATCGAAACGTTGTCCACGTAATGCGGATGTAACAGTGACTGAAAAGTTGAAATACCTGTTATACGCGGCCTCGCTGTTCCGAGTTGCAGGACCCCCCTACGCAACTAACGAGTACACAAGTAACAAGTAAACAAGTACTACAAGTATTAATCGTATTACCGGTATACAAGGAACAACAAGTAAACGAGTATACCAGTATTAGAAGTAACAGCAACCGATCACGGCCTGACGGCCCGGGTTTGAGTAATAATTTTGAAGTTATTAAACTGGATTCCAACTATACGAGGTAAACCAAGAGATCGTGGAAAGAAGACACTCTTGAGGGGATGGGGAAAAGAGGCTTGCCCCAACGTAGTGACCGCAACAGCAGGAGTAGCTGGTGTGCAGGAACGGCAGCAGCTGTACAAGCTCATGAACACATGGCGCCCATCACCATTGTCTAAATTTAATAATCGTTTTCCACATATTTCTGGTGGAGAATAAGAAAAAGGGTTTCTCGAATTCAGGTGGTCTCTTTCAGTTTTGAGTAATCCCATTTGAACTTTGTAATGCACCGCCATAGTTTCAACCACTAATGGATAACTAATGGCCCTCTGAGGCCTAACATGACATGCCTTGTTTACTCATGTGACGTCACAGTGATTGAAAAGTCTGTTAGAGATAATCTGAATCATGTACGTCTATAAACTTATACTGAACCAATGCTTCGTTGCTCATGGCTTATCCATAGTATTCGTTATCTGTTTGGATCTAATGAAACGCATCGTGTCTGCATCGTGAAACAGAAACTTTCCCTATTATACTATTGGAACGGTCATCATTATCATCACCAACCTCAAGGATTAGGCTCATCCTGAACCTGTTCCGGGACCCACTTCGCTCTCGGCCGTCCTACATCTCTCTACTCCACCGGTCTATATTCCATTGCTAGCACTGGAATCCTGTCACCCGCCATTCTTCCCAATGTTCACACCACCTCACATTGTTGCTCCTTAGATGTTCCGACAACAGGTCGACCTCCAGTTCCGTCCTTACATCCTCAGTCTTCTTTCTATCGAGAATGGTACGGCCCAAAGTACTCATCATAAACTTCATCTCCGCTGGATGAATCTTTGCTTTGTCATAATTCTGGCTTCGTCTCCACACATACAAAATACATTCTCCATGTATGGAGAATACATCAAAACTAGCACCGCTACAGAGTTAAAAAAACCTTATTCTTGTTTCATTTTTTGCCTTATTTTATGGTATCTGTCAATTGGTCAACAGATATTCTTAAATTTGTTTAATTGTTAATCCAGACCAATTTCTATCCCATATGGAACTAAAACTATCCCAAGTAATTGAAATGCTGGACTTGTTCCATAATCTTTTCGTCTATAACTACCTTAGTTCTTACCGGTTGCTTCCCTTTGAAGCTATTGTTTTAGTCTTCTCCGCTGACATTTGAAAGCCATATTCATATTCTGTTGTAACGGTAGGAAGGAATTATGAAACGAACAATAGTCAGATCTCTACTAACAACACTTGCAGCAGTAGGTCGCCCGCCGTCCAATCAAACAATAGAACCACTTTGTACGTAAGCTGAGCACACCGATTCGCTAAGGAGAGAAGAATACTGTCGGTAAATAGAGGCGAAGCAAACACAGAGGGTTTCCACAGTTCTGCGTTTTGTCAACACTGTCGAGATAAATGAAAAAAGTTTAAACGTTCAAGAATTGTTGCCGTCAGGAAATTAAAAACACAATTCACGTGTGACTATAAAAGCGCAGGACGCGGCGTCGGTTTGGACGATTTCGTCTGCAACGCTCGCGATTATTAAAACTGATAATAGCGCGTAAACTCTCGGCACGGTGGCTACAGTTGAAAAACAAATTCGTGACAAGAGAATTCAGAGATAAATAAAAACTGACAAGCGGTGGTGGAATTTGATACCAGAAAGGAAATAAACAAACACATGAGGCGAAATAAACATAAAAATGTTCGTGTTCGTCGTTGAATATAAAAACTGCTTTACTCGCAATATGCACAATGCTTCATACTTTGCATGGTCAGCGTGTTTTAAAGCCAAATTTTGAATAGAGTTTGTCTAAAGATCACGCCTTGTGACGCTACAACCGGATCCTCCTCAAATTTTGGGGGTCATTCTTTAGAATTATGGGCTGCAGTCAGTGGCGGCTCGTGGTTCTGACAGTTGGGGGTTCAATGTCTGAATCTTTCTGCTAAGATAAGAGCAATTATCTCAATCCAAATAACACACGGGGTGGGTCTCAACATGAAGGCATAACTATTGACAACTTTTAGTAGGCCTGATATTAAGTTGTGTATGTGCTGTTTGTAAATTATTCTAAAAATATATAGTTAAAATAAAAGCATAGTCAAATATTTCTGTTTAATATCTAAAAGGAGAAACGGCCTACCGAGTTCCTTAATTTTGCATTTATCTTTAATAGAGAGAGAGGGGGGGGATTTTAATAGATTGAACACTATTCATTTCACCAAATCAAAGAACTGAACACAAAAATAAGAAATACCTGAACACTTAACACACAAAAATACCAGCAAACACTTTGAAGGTTATGCACGCTTCGATCAGTTTAACGTTAATACAATTATTTAATGACTTACATTAAACACAGTTTATTTTTGGAATACAATTACTTCACTACTTTATTTGATTTTAAGATTTTACTGCAAACATTTTCATTGCATTCTAAATGAAATAGAGAAATCTGACACAGAACTTACGGTAAACTGAAAAACGATGTGGTACAATAGTAATGGCGTCATAGTAATGGAGAATGGAGGTATTATGAAAATGTTAAAATTCCCGGTCTGTGCGGTTCCGCCCTCGTCGGAACTATTCGTCTCTATCGCTAGCATTCGGGTTTAGCGACTGTTGAATGTAATTTTGCGTATACTGATTGTATAACTCAAAATGTGTCTACACAGTCCAGGAGGTGCTGAGAGCCGTTTTGTACCTCCAAGCAATAGTAGCGAGCAATTCGCCAACTACGCGAATCCATTACTGTTCAGTCATCAAGATTAATCCCGCAAATCTTGTTATTTAAATATGAAACCATTATCTCAACAAATCCTTAAACATATTTAAATTATTTAGAGGGATTCACTGAACCATTGAACCTTATGAACGAGCCGCCACTGGCTGCAGTATTGACAGAGTCGGTATAATACGATTAACAATGAAAAATGAGATCATCCAAGATGTGACAGAATTCAGTTACCTGGGGAGCAAGATCACGTGTGATGGAAAAAGCTGTAGAGATATTGTGAGTAGGATAAATCAGGCAAAAGGTCTTTTAATAAAAAACAAAAACCTACTCACATCGAAAAAGATCGCCTTAAAAAAGGTGTGAGGATAAATCTTCCGCAACCCTATGCGTGGAGTGTCGCCTTGTACGGGAGTGAAACTTGGACAATTGACGTAAGAGAAAAAAAGCAATGTCTAGCTTTCGAGGCATGGTGTTATAGAAGGATGCTTTGCATGAGTTGGGTGGAAAAGGGGAAGAATGAAGAGGTGTTTCGCAGAGTTGTAGAAGATATGACACCGCCGATTGAAATTTAGAACGCGCTATAGATAATATCCTAACAAGCCTATAATGGCCAGTGTTTTATCATTTTTTCGCCACTGAAAACTAAACCTTCGTTTGTTCATGGTCGCTTGTGATGGTCTTCCACTTTGATCTATGCATAGTTACGTAAACGCATGTTTTGTGGCAGTATTTTGTTTAGAAAACTGAGTAATGGTGCTCTTCGATAGGTTATAACAGCAGAGTTATTACATAAGAAAAAAATAAAGAAACTCACCCACCATTATGACTACCGGTACTTTAAAAATATTATTGTTACTGCGGATCGACGTGTTGTACAGTGGAAATAGAATAACTGACACCCGATGAAATCGCTAATTACATCAGTTAAAGTTTTAAATATCAAAGATACTCGTATGCAATTCCTTAAACTAGACAATGTCAGAAAAACACTGTAACGTCACAAATAATAAATGTTACCTTTTTAACAGTTTCGCACTAAGTAAAAAATTTAGATTAAACTACAGGTCACTTTAATAGTCACTCCGAAACGCACTGTAATAACGCTGGTCCCAAAACTGAAACTGACCGGCCGCTGATGCTTACCCACACACTGCTGAGGTTCGAGAAATATCTGTCACTTTCCAACTGATGCATCGAGTTACAGTCGCTCTGAAACTCCCTATAAACTGTGACATTGTACGACCTTGTACAATGTCGGACAGAACAGAATGATCGACAAACGTGTGGAATGCATAACCTTGAACGTTGCAGCGTGGTATCGCGTAGTTCGTTATCTTTCATCACAACGTAATATTATTTTCCCAATTCATTTTGTCCCTCCAATTATATTACTTCGCAAACAAGGATTTTTAAAGAAAAAGCCCTTAATAGAAGAAGAATGGCGTACAGTTACTCGGCTTAAAAATTTTCACTTTTAAATACAGGTGAAAGTTTTCCACGATAACTTACTCTTTTCGCGATTATAAACGTCTTTCAAGGAGAATCGGAAATCCCCGTATTTATTTTAAATAACTTTGGTACGAATTCTTTATACTGTTTGGTTGCATACAAGAGAACGTTCTTAATAAGTCTAACAAAAGTAGATCTTAAGTATACATAAAGTACTAAATTTTAAAATCGCAATAATTAATATTTTATCTGTAACGTAAGGAGCCAATAGAATTGACATTGTGTGTGGACTGACAATGACAGTCTAACAATGTTTGTACGACAAAACAGTGAAGTACTGAAATGGTGTAAACACACTAAAATAGTTGTTGTGAATACGCTCTAAACGAGCTGATAAATTCATCAAACCACATTGTTAACTATTAACTAATGTATAAGAATATTTTAACAACAGTAATTTACCCATTATCATTGTTTTCTTCTAAAATTCTGAGAAAATTACTCTCCCACTTACATAATTTTAAATATTAATTAAGTTAATTAATTAAAGACAGCAGAAGCCTAATCAATCGCAGAATTTATTAGATGTGTACAGGCGAAAATTGTTAAAGCTTTCAGTCTGCGTAAATATATTTTTAGACTGTTAAGTTGCTTTAAATCGAACAAAACTCAAAACACAAAGTTTTACGCGTTTATCTGTTGAATCTACGCACCACAGCAACACAGCCTACTTACGGTACAGTATGTATCTGACGTTGGGCGTGGTGGAGTTCATCATTTCCTGCGTTTCGAACACGGCGTCCATCGGTGCGACGGTGGTGGTCGTGGAAGTGGTCGTCATGCCCTTTTGGAGACGCGGTGTGGTCGAATTGCCAAACGCCAATCTGTTTACAACAACACGTCACTGTTAATGTTAATGCAACGGTGAGCAGGAAAATTTATTAATAAATTTGAACATTATAAGTACTCGAGGCGTTCAGTTCAGTAAGCGATTCTGAAATTTCGCTGAGACGTTGCCAACGCGAATCTTTACGTTTACCGAGCGCTGACTAGGACCAGGTTCAGGTGTGCGGAGCAGCAGCTTGACGTGCTCCGGTGGTCGCAGTGTCCGGTAGCATGTAGCATGTAGCATCATAGTAGCGGGGCATCTTTGCACCCGGTGCATGCATCTGGGTCGAGCCCAATGGCTGCCTGTGGATACACTTGGTTCTGGTTCATTCGACAGGTGCCTAAAATACGGGAATGGACAACCGCCAACCAGTTAACTGAGAAGGCGGGGGAGAAAGGTTTTCAATTTTTATTTATTTTAAAAATATCAGCAATCAGTGGGCACTGCCGCAAGGACGGGTTCAGGTGACAGATGTCGCCCGTTCCCAGTCCCGCGTGCAGACGCCGTGAGGCGTCGGTCGCTCCCCGCGAGGCAGAGAGCCTCCGTGCCAATGATAGCGCGTAGCAGCAGCATTCAGCGCGGTCGGCATACTAGGAAGGGAGGAAGGAAGCAGCTTTACAGGTAAATTCTGGGGCATGGGCAGATAGTGAATATACAAGTTAAATGAGGTTTAAGTTTACTTAAACTTATGGCGGGTCATCGAGAATCGCCCGAGGGCGTTTGACCCGGACAGGGGGAGGTGGTTGCGTGGTGCTGATGGTCCTGAGGTAAGGGAAGGAAGAGGTCGCAGCTAATGACCAGACAAAGGCTGAGAGAGCAGGAACTCGCAGTGTCCGGGCGAATCCGATGACTGCCTGATGCCTGCTTGTCACCATGATTAGCGATCACGCGCAATTACAAGACTAGAACCTCCTAGATATTCATTTTTGGAGGGATGGACAGATGTAAATTTTGTTGGATCCCGGACCTCGAAGAGACCCGCAACAGCAGAATGGGGGAGACTTCAGAGACCTATCGATTAGGAGGTGGGAATTGCCCGCGCCCACAACGAGCAGGTCGCATCAAACCTACCAGGAAAAGTCACCGAATGCTGCCAAGTGGAAATATCGAGGCACGGGAGAGAACAGAGAAGGAGGAAGCGTCTACCAAAGGCTATACACGAAATTGACGACGTGTTTGTCTTTTGACCACGTCGTGGTTAAAATCGTGGCATTGCATTGCGTTGTGTGTGCGGAGCGTCTTTTCACCCGTGGCTTGACTGCAGCATCTGGGTCGTGCCAGAACATAAACTAAGTCTGGTTCAGTCGACAGGTAGCCTAAAACTGGTAAAGGAAACCGCCAACGCGTTAACGCAGAAGGCGGGGTAGAAAGAAAACTTTATGTACTTTTGTGACACTGCCGCTAAACCCGATTCAGGCGACAGATGTTGCCTGTCTCAAGCCCAGCGAGCGGACGCCTTGAGGGGTCGGTCGCTCCTCGCGAGGCAGAGAGCCCCCGTGCCGGTGACCAAGGTAACAGAATCAAGCAGCTGGCTCAGTGTGCTACGAGGTGGTAAGAACTTGGCAACACAGTACCGTTACAGGCTGTAGATATGGTGACGTCAACAAATTCCTGTAACGTGATTGGCGGATATTCTTACACGTGACTCTACTGTCACCACATAATATGAAACGTCACTGTCGCTTACTGAACGGGTCGAGTCTAGTAGTGCTGTGTAAAACTTGATACCTGTTGGAACTGCATCGTTCTACCTTCCAAATATGATTAAAAAGCTGGGAGAAAGAGGGAGGATAAATAAAGTTTGTGTATTTGAATTGACCTGTTGTCTTTAATTTTTCAATTTTTACATACTGTATAATATTTATAGATTTTAAACAATAAATTTCTGTTAGTTATTATATAATAACAAAGAGAAATTACTCTGTTTTACACGAGTATATAACATTTCCGATTAGCCCTTTCGAGGCTCTTAACTCATCATCAGATTGGAAAATAGCAGATGTTTTCCAATCTGATGATGAGCAGAGTGGTTCGAAAACACTAATCGGTAATATTTTATACAGTGCTGTGCAACAGCGTAATTTTTGTTTGTAGATTTGTGATGATATCAGATTACGTATGTTGTCTTCATTTTTATATGAGTGGCAACACTGGAATTCGGATGTTGTTTTTAATGTGTTCAATATAACGTGTATTGAAACCCGGACCTGTTTGTTCGATATAGAACTTGAACGATCGTGAGTTACAAACGCTTGCCTGCACGCTTATTACAAAACGTTTCTACTTGTCAAGGTGTTGTATTAATGTCAGCGGTAAACGTAGAATGAAGACGTTTCAACAACGGCTTACATAAATATATGAACAAATTTGAAACTTGTAGGAAAACCTATGGTCCAGACTGACTACAACTTTAACACGGAATACTAGACAAAATGTGGAAAATTTCAATTAAAGAGGAAGAATGAGAAACGAGGGAATTACAAGAAGAACTGGAACGTAAACTGATATTGTGAAACACTGAGGACAAGAAACTACTCTGAGGTTGTGTTCAGTATGGGACAACGATGGGCGAGCGGCGACTGTGCGGATTGATTGGGCCACAGAGTAAAGTCTAATAGGAAGAAGGGAATGAAGTAGACCAAAGAAACCGTGGACGGACGAGGTCGATGGTTTTAGGCAGACAAAAGGGGGGAGCAGGATGGAAACATCGAGGAGAATGTGGTGGACGACCATGAGAAAAAAATAATTGGGTGTGTCGTGGGAACTGATTCAGCGTCTAAGAGGTTACTCGTACGTATTTGAAGCAAGAGATATTTTGCAATAAAGAAGATTCAAGTAAGAGAGAACGTGTAATTAAATGAGACGAGGTTATTGTTGTGTTTATATAGCCTATATTTATATAGTATAAGAAGACGATATTAACAATGACCATAAATAGAATCATATCACACGTCGTATTATTTTCAGTATACATAAATATATAAACAATATGTTAACAAATTTTGTTTTTAGTGTAACATATGATTTACGCAATACGTCGTTAAAAAGTAGAATGTGACAATTACTATATATTTATATCAGAATTATATATGATATAATTATTAATAATTATATATAATAATTATAAGAATTAATAATTAATAATATATTATATTAATTATTATATAATTATATATATATTTTATTATTAATATTTATATTATATATTATAATTAAGTTAATGTACGCAATACAATAATTACATTTTTTACAAATTATAAAATACTAAATTGATTTTTGAAACATAAAGACACTTCCAGCCAAACACAATATGAAAACCAAAATCGAATTCACGAATCGACTAAAAAACGTACAAAGTAAACAAAGACACAAAAGTATACATTACCATCATGTACCCAAATATTCTCAGTGACCATGATATAAATATTATAATAAAAAGTAGGTGTCCATGATTTTAAATTATTTTCATGAATTAAACAATAATTGGAAATTTGTGTAAATATATTAGGGTAATAACGAATTAAGTGCAAGAAAAGGATTTAAAAAGTAGTATCCAACCCGATCTCTCAGCATGTAAGTACTTTTTATTTAATAATAAGTAAAATTGCTTTTAATATTTACTTTATTCTTTGATTATAATAAAAAATAGGTGTCCATGATTTTAAATTATTTTCATGAATTAAACAATAATTGGAAATTTGTGTAAATATATTAGGGTAATAACGAATTAAGTGCAAGAAAAGGATTTAAAAAGTAGTATCCAACCCGATCTCTCAGCATGTAAGTACTTTTTATTTAATAATAAGTAAAATTGCTTTTAATATTTACTTTATTCTTTTACTAGTGTTTAAACATTTAGAATATACTCACATTCTTTAAAATATTATGCTTTGCTTGAACCACGCATATTTGTGGCAGTGGGGAAATTTTGGGTAGCTATGTGGGAAAAAGTGGTTTGATTAACATGGCAACACTGGTTTTCGTTTCAGCTATTTCGTGTCGCGTTGAATCAGTTTACTCTCCTAGGAGCACGAGGTACACGAGAGTGAGCATGATAAAAGTCTAATGCATTGATAGAAAAAGATATTTGTATTAGGTAGATGTGGGGGGGGGGTTACTGACCTGCATATTCTCCATATTCCGGAGTTGCTGGAGAGGAAGTATCGGCCGGTCTGGTTGACGTAAATGCCGGGCCCGCCGTTGACGATGAACCAGAAGTCGGTCGTTATGGAGACTATCCAGAGCAGGACGGCGATGCCGACCAGACCGGTACAGAGGAACAGGAGCCGCCTCTCGAACATGAACTGCTCCTGCAGCGCCTTCGCCCTCGCCGTCATCACTTCCACCATGCTTCCCGTCTGCGCAAACAAACAAACAAACCACATCTCTGTTATTTAACTTTTGTGAAATTTTGTAAATAGTGTTTATTAACATTTTTTGCTGAACATCGCTACACTATAACGTTATACGAAGACTTACACGGCCGCTGTCATTTTGATTAAAATTAACTCTCGGATTGTTTGGTCGTGGTCCAAAGATTCTGATAAAACAAGATGTTTCGGGAGTCCACTGACTGCCAGCTTCAGTGGAAACGAGTCAACGCTAACGTGGGATGATGCACGTTAGAACCACAGTACTGTACAGTATATTATCCCAAGTTAGCGTTACTCATTTCTACTGAAGATGGCAGTCAGTGAAACTACCGAAACGTCTGGTTTTGTCAGAAACTTTGGACCACGGCCAAACAACCCGAGAGTTAATTTTAATAAAAATCATTACACTATTTTCTATTGTGGTGTATTCACTGTTCGTAGCCTAAGATTTATAATAAAGTTTTAATTACCCACATTCTTAAATTCGATCGATTTCGATCACAGTATCTCCAGCTGGTAGACTGGAGTCTACCAATATCAATGTCAGCCTGCTAAATCCACAGAATATAACGTGCGGTGCAACAAAAAATACATAGGTTTCACTTCAAGATTTTTTAAACACAGATATATATCGAACACACCAGACATTCTGAACATTTAAATCCGAACTCAACAGTAGCCAAACACATAAAACAACAGTGTTGTGAATATGGTCCAATACACCAACATTTAACCGTATTGAAAACATGCAGTAATGAAATAAAATCTAATATATATATATATATATATATATATATATGAACAATACCGAATATACAAACATGTAAAAGAAGAGGGCCACGACAATCTATTGAACATCTTGATACAAATCGTACCACATTTGAAATATTGCGGCAAAATGAAAATCAACATTCAGCAATCGGCTGATATAATATATAGACCTGAATGTAGACATAAACACACCGCAACAAAATCAGTTCTCGAGAAACTTTGGACACAAACGTACGTTTCACGTCCATTAATCAATGTCTAGGAATTCGTTTTTTGTAAATAGTAACTGTTTAAAGTGAGAGTAGGGCGAGAGAGATTATGACTACCGACAATGTAAATAAATATACCAAGTACTATGGTACTCTTAGAGACCAAGTTCTAGGTAAATAACATTTTACAATAATATAAATATTAAGTAATAACCATTTTCCCATAATAGAACGGTTTTCTATAATTTTGTCTGTGTAATATTTTGTAACTCTTTAATGTAAGTTGCTAAATCTATACTGTTATGTGGTACATAATTCTTTAATCTATGTGAGTGGGATAGTGTAAACAGAGGTGGGGAGAGTGTTAGAGTCTCATTGCAGAAAGAGACAATGTGTGTGTGTGTGTGTGTGTGTGTGTGTGTGTGTGTGTGTGTGTGTGAGAGAGAGAGAGAGAGAGAGAGAGAGAGAGAACGAGAGAGAGGGAGAGGGAGAGAGAGAGAATTAGAGGTAGAGGGAGAATGGGTGAGAGAGAGACTGTGATTGTTGACATATACATAATTTTACAATATTCTATAGTACTCTGTATATAATTAGTTCTCGGTAGATAATAACTTACAACAATATGATTATAAGTATTATCCATTTTCACTTGATAAATAGGTTTATCATAAACTTGTGTTTGTAATATTATGTAAATTCTCTGATTTAAGTTCGTAAAGTTCTACAGTTATTGTGTAATTTAGAATTCTCTAAGACGGTGTTTTCAACACCAGTAGTGAGTGAAACACGATAAAAATAACTTTTAATAATTTACATAATTAAACATCCCTACAATCTGTATTTAGCTATATTATATGTTTTACTATGCTATATGTTGACAGGTATATGCATAAACGTTTTCTACACCAATTCTAACATACAATTGTTGATCACTGCTTTTATAATTAATTACAAATACCATTACATTATGAGTAATTTAAATAGTAATATTGTACAAATTACGTTCTGGAATATTATAATTTTCTCGTTGTATTTACGAGAAAACATTTGTTTTACATCATCAAATATTTTCCTCATATCATCAAACTGTTTCAACCCCTTCACATATACAAGGATACACACACGCACGCACATACTCATGTACACAATCACGTTCACTCAAATAATTGATCTGTTGTGATTGAGTTTTCTTTTGTATTCATACACAGGTCCTGATGATGACAGTAAATGTTGTTGAAACGTCGACATAAATAATTTAAAATTTGTGTTATACTTTTTGAACGATCCTCCCAAACCCTTCACAAAAAAATTCATTGATTACGGTCACAACGAATTTAAGGACTAATTATTATAATTATACTATTATACCTTATACTATATAATATACTTGTTAACATAATAGCTAATTAATTTTAATTACACAATCAGTCAAATTGGTGTAAGTAGCTGATGAACCACAAGACGTAGAACGAAATAAATATCAGAGAATATACCGCCAGAACCGCCTATCACTCGTACAAATAGACATATCAGACGGATTAAGGTAAAAACAAATACTTCATTTTAACAAACAAATAAACACGCAACAATTATTTTAAGATGCCATGACACAAATGTATGACTCAATTTGTTTACCTCCTACAAAGATAAATCCACAGCGCATTTGTTTTGCTGTCTAAACTATAACATGACAAGTGGTTTGCAAAAGACTGTTTTTGTTGTAATTGTTGTTACGGCGCATTCCTGGGATTTGGCACCGACTAAGTCAGGAATATCATAACGTTATTGGCAAGTTTCAAGTCGTAACGACGTTTAGTAGCATTATAACGTGGACGCGTAACGTAACGATCCGATCATTTATTGAGTGTTTGTGTGCCAGATTCCGGCTTATTATCGCGGTACATGCTCTCTGCTTGGACTTTATTTAGTGAGTGAAACACGGCTTCCTTAATAATGTCCCACAACGTACAAGTGGCTCACTCTACCGACTGAAATATTGTCTCCTTTCAGTAATCTTAGTCGTTGGCGTCCGCCGCCTGCCGACTCTGTCACCACTTTGAATATTCATTTTAAACTAAAATTTTCTTTAAACTGTACAGTTTCTCTTTATTTTTCTGTATTTTCTAAATCCATGTTAAATATTGTAATATACAATATTGTTACGACGGTCTACTCGATCGTCGTAGGTACAGTGGAAACAAAATAAGTACAAGACAACAATTAAGTCACTAATCACACCTTTAATTTTTACAGTTAAACAGTTTGTAATTAACAACACAGTGTCTACAACAAATCAAATGAAAATTGTTCACACGCAAAAAATGTCCACTAATATTAAAACTCAATTGTATTACAATTTATACCGTCCGAATATAAAACGCAACACTTCACTAATAACTACTTGAACGTACACCGTAATATCGCTACTATAACTCTCGGACCGCACTATCCAAAATCGCAACTGATACTAAACTGAACGTCGTTTGAGTACCGGTATTTATAGCTAGTCGAATATCTAGACGATTCCTAATTGCGTCGTAACGTGCGTATGAACTACGTAATTAACTGCGGCCTTGACACAGTCCGCACGGCTGGAGGCATCGAGAACTTTCTCGTAGATGCGGATACAAGCACGTACACCACACGCATACACTCTGGATGTCTCTGGAACGTTCTATAAACACGTAGACTGTTCGTGATGCCGTAACGATATAATAAAAAATAACTTATTACTTAAAAACTTCCCTTTTTTATTCTTAACAACTATTGAATTGTAAGCCGATAGGACGGAGAGATATGGTGCATCCAAAGAAGCTTAGGAGTGACCAGCTCTAATCTATCTGGTTCTGTATTTTCGGGGGAGGGGGACGAACGGGACCGAACCCCCCAGAGGATTGAAAAATTTGATCTCTCAGTTTTGATGTATTTTGTTAATCTCTTCATTTTTATGCTGTTTTATACGGTAATATAGTAGTAATTCTTTTTGAAATATACAAAAAGGTTTCTTACACAGCATTAGCGGCGTGCACGTTTGAAGTAAGAAATATAGGGAAACCAAATCAGTCAATAAGTATTTTTAAACAATGTTTGTTTCTGTAACGCGTATTTTTATTGTGTTTATCTTAATGGGATTGATTTCAGCATTATAAGTATAACACTACCGACTCGGAACACAAAGTTTTATATTGGTAAAAATGTGAACTTAGCAAATTTACTTTATTTTCACGATATTAATTGATGACTCGTTGGGCACTTGGTGAAACATATTAATACAAAGGTTTTGTAAAATATATAAAAAACACTTGGTAAGTTTCACAAATTTTTTAATTAACTCTGACAGCTGTTTCGACTCACTAAGCCATTGTCAAAGAGCGAGTGAATGAAATTACTGAACACAGGATGTTAGTGGAGTGTAGGTGGTGAACATCTGTTTAGGGCGTATCTGGAACATCTGTGTTGTGATGGCGAGGGGAGGGGGAAGTGTATGCATGAGACAAGGGAAGGTCAGGTGTCTTTAAAAACTAAATACAATCATGAATGAAAAATATAAAATTAACTGAACTAAATATAAACTGAATGCAAAATTTAAAATAATGATGAACATTCAAAATAATATAAAATAAACTAAACTAAATAACAGATTTTAATAAAGGGGATACACAAAGTTCAGTCTGTTCATTGGTTAAATTTTTGTTATTTTTTATTGCTTTTTTAATTTCTAAAATTTCTAACAAATCCATTTTTTTTAAATCATAGAAATTAAAAAAGCAATAAAAAATAACAAAAATTTAACCAAGGAACATACCCCCCTCGCCATCACAACACAGATGTTCCAGATACGCCCTAAACAGACGTTCACCACCTACACTCCACTAACATCCTGTGTTCAGTAATTTCATTCACTCGCTCTTTGACAATGGCTTAGTTAGTCGAAACAGCTGTCAGAGTTAATTAAAAAATTTGTGAAACTTACCAAGTGTTTTTATATATTTTACAAAACCTTTACTTTATTTTGTTACTTTGTGTTCCGAGTCGGTAGTGTTATACTTACAGTTAGTTAATCAACGGACACGTCATGGACAACAAAATCCAAGGACTTCAGAATGTTATCACATGTTTTTGAGCCACTCTAAAAATAGTACCGTTGATTAGTCTTGACTTGTTTTTTCTTTTATATGATACCGGCTCGACTTCGGACCTCCCCCCCCCCCCGTTTTCCATATTCTAGCTACACCACTGTCTATTTGGGACCGGAACAAACCATTTTGGTTTGATCGTTATTAAAGATGATGATGGTGATTTTTTTAAATCCTAATTCCATAAAAAATATACCACTGGCTTACGAATAAAAGGGCTAACTTTTAAATAGAATTGCACATTTTTTATTGCAAGTATTGATTTTTTTGAAATTTAGAACTAGAAATTTCAAACCGCCGCCATTTTGAAAATTTTGAACTTATTACTCTGGTTTGCTTTGTACTTACAAGAAATCATAAACGTACAGCTCATTCTGTTTTATTAGTAATTAATTTAAAAAAATACACACAAACACAAACACATACTGTCCAAAAACACATATCTGAGATTTTTCTAGAGTTTAGTAAGTAGAATCATTTCCACAATTTGGTAGCATGTATATCCCGACGTTTTGGGAACGGTCTGTACATACACACGTCAATGGGTGGGTAAATACGTACATACATGTTCCTTTGTACGTTTCTACTTCTTCAGTGCTACAGCCCAACGTGAGCCCTGGCTTCCAACTCCAATCTTCTCCAAAGCCTCCTGTCCATTGACATCTCAGTGTAACCTCTCACGTACATTCTTCTGAGATCTTCTAGCACATCGTCAGAACACCTTATCCTAGTTCAAACCCTCTTTCTGCTTTTATAGACCTGCACTATCAGATTTATTTTTGGCATACGCAGATCATCCATCCGCTCTAGGTGACCTAACCGTTGTACTCGTTGCACCTTTATGAATCACACAATGTCTTCGTGATTCAATGCTCATCTCTCTCCTGGTTATTTGTTACTCTCCATTCGTGTCTTCTTTTTATTCTTATTCTTATTCTTAAGCCTTCTTTCTTATTCTTTCTATTCGTCGTCTTATTCTCCATTCTTCTTCTTCTATGGCGTCACAGTTCGAAGTGGAACCTTAGCCTCCATAAACATTCGCCTCCATTTTCCCCTATCCTTGGCGATCGATGTCCATCGTTTTATTTTAAGTAAAGTATCAGCATCCCTCGCCACTGCGTCAATCAATCCAGCATTGATTGGGTCTTCCGACAGGGCTTCTACCCTAGATTTGACTAAACAGTACCTTCCTAGGTATTCGGTTGCCTTCCATCCTAATGATGTGTCCTGCCCATTGCAATCTATGCAGTTGAATGGTGGTGACCAGATCATTGTCTTTATATAGCTTGTATAGTTCCTCATTGTGACGCATTCTCCATATCCCATTGACTTGAATGGTCCATATATTCTTCTCAAAATTCTCTTTTCAAAAGTATTGACTATGTTAGCGGCTTGTTTGTTCAGAGTCCAAGTCTGTCTGGCATATATTATGTCTAATCATAACTTTACATAATGTGACCTTGGACTGACGGTGGATATTCCTTGTCTTGAGTATAGTTGTCAACGAAGCATATACTCTATTTTCGTTCTGTATCCTTTTCCTTATTTCATTTATTTCTTCATTACCTTCTGCCATCCAACATCCCAAATATTTAAACCGATTAACTATTTCCAGGTTTAGTGGTTCAATTTCAGACTGTTCAGGTTTTCTGGCTTTCCTTCGAGTGGTGATCATAAACCTTTGTTTTATCTGTATTCACCTGTTAACCTACCTCTTCTGCTTCACCTTTTGAGTTCCCGGAAAGTCTCTTTTGCTCTTCCTTGGGGTCTTGCCATAATATTAATATCATCTGCATATCCTACGGTCTGGACCACTTTATGTTCTAATGTTGCATTCCTATCAATTGACAATTTTCTGATCACGTATTCGAGTGCTAAGTTGGACAGCGTTGGTGCCAGCCCATCGCCCTGTTTTAACCCTCTAGTGACATTAAAAGGTTCTGTCTTACGTTGTCTTTTTTAACCGGCCCATAAAAACGTCTTACGATCTTTCTTTCAAGCCTTCTTAGTGCTTCTTGTTCCTTTTGTTATCAGTGTTCACGTCTCGCCTCCATAAATAACAACCGGACTGATAAGTGTCTTGTATACTTTTATTTCGACATGATAATGTCTTTTGGCTGGCCATCATTTGAAAATTTCTGTAACGCTGTAAACTGTAACGCATCACGCTGCATGACGTCATTCTTGCGTGACGTCATTGGGATTGTTGTAAATAAACGTTTGTTTTGATACGTCGCAATATATATAATGTGTTAAAAATAATATCACTGCAAACAATTAAACCAGATTTATAAAGCGTCCTGAAAGTTTAAAATCAAGTGTTAGCACAATTTACCAGCCGGGAATCGTTAACTAAAACCGCGACCGCTAACATGCTAACGTCGTCGCAGATTAAAGACCTAACAAGCGAACAACACTGCATAGCTGTAGATAGGTTATTGGGGTTATTGTCTCTAGTTAATGGTTGTCTTCGTATGTGATTCAGCTAACGATCTATTCATTAAAATATTTGTCATCGTAAATGCAAATCTACTGTTCTTTATATTTAATTACTCACCGCAGAAATGTGAAGTATAACACAGATACATAATGTCATTGGGATTGTTGTAAATAAAGGTTTGTTTTGTGTTGTGGTGAAATACACTGCTGCTGGTATATAGTAACCATAACGTGGCGACTGATTAAAACAGCGTTCGACAATGGATAGCAGCGACGAGAAGGCTCAGATCAAGAAACGACAAAATGCCGAGCGAGCAAGAAAGTATCGGGAACGAAAGAAGCTCGAGAAGGAACAGCAACGAGCGGTTGCTGTCGGCGGTGAAGCTTCAATACCAGCGGCCCCATCGCAACAAAAACGAAAACAAGATGACTTGTTGAGCGAAGAATTGAACGAGTACTTAATAAATACACCGTTCGCGTCGATGATGACTGAGCAGGAGAAAATCGATGCATTCTACAACATGAAACTATCAGAGAAGCGAAGGAAAACCAACGAACGAGTAAAACGTTGTAGATTGAATAAGAAACAAGATGACTTGATGCACGAAGAATTGAACGAGTACTTAATAAATACACCGTTCGCGTCGACGATGACTGAGCAGGAGAAAATCGATTCATTCTACAACATAAAACTGGCAGACAAGCGAAGGAAGGCCAACGAACGAGTAAAACGTTGTAGATTGAATAAGAAAACTGAGATGGCAACGAAACGAGCGAACGAAGCAGCTGAATTCGAACAGGCAATCGCTGCGGTATCGCCAAAACGCTTAAAAACTGAAGAGATAGCAGCAGATGCGGAATTTACGAAACGATTCGACGACAACGAGTTCGGTTACGCCTGCTCCGTCTGCGATCGCTTATGGTTTCAGAGAGATTTGCGAGCACCGCCGCAAAAGAGTCAACACATACTGGCCGCTGAGTTCCCCAACGAAGATGTAACTAGCTACAAAGTATGCGGAACGTGTTACACTTCCCTAGCACTCGAGAAGGTACCCAACTTTTCGCGATCCAATGGCTTCGTGTACCCTGAGTATCCCGATCATTTGCCACCAATCGACTGTATAACTGAACGTCTGGTCTCGCCGCGTCTACCATTCATGCAGATACGACGCCTGCGGTTCGTCCACGGCAGTCAAAGTATTATAGGGCAAGTAATAAACGTGCCGGTCGACACGATGGTTCAAGCGTTGCCTCGTAGCTTGGACGACGATAGAGCATTCAACGTAAACATTAAACGACATCTCATACATAAGTCGACGTACTTGCAAGGCTACGTCAATAAGGGTACCGTAAAGAAATGGCTGCAATACTTGTTAACGAAACCGCTTAACAGAATGAATAATATATGGGTAGATGATGCATTCTTCAACAGTAGCAGTAGTGACACGACGGCGAAAATCACAGAGACAGAGCTGACGGACGAGGAGCCGTTGATAGAAAGCATCGCAGAACAGCCAGAGAATGCGAATGAATTGTTGCTCGCACAACAAAAGACGATGATGTGGGATGAGGAAATGTACTTGGCCATAGCACCAGGCATGAACTCGAAGCCACAGAATATAATCTACGATGAGAATGCCGAGGAACTGTCGTTTCCAAGCATCTACTTGGGTGAGCCACGCATCTACAAGACGAACAACGTTACTCCGTTTATGATGGCAAAAAGCGAAGTACGTCGTAGAGACAGACGTGGCGTAAAACCCGAGCATCTCTTATATATGGCAATGAAAATCATGCGGATACGAACCAACGAGGGTTTGTATCTGACGTTTAAGGCGACGGGTAACACTGCTAAGCTTACACGAGCCGACTTGGAGGAACGGCAATTTATAGAGAACAGTATTGAACGCAACTTGTCGTTCCTCAAAACAATCCCGAATTCGATCGAATATTGGATCAAACAACAACAACAACAAAAATTCAAGTACCGTCTGCCTAGTGGCAAAAGCTAAAGAGCATGATAATGTCTTTCGGCCGCCAGCTAAACGCAACATTATTATGGTTACTGACTGACTGATTGTTTCCTTTCTGCAAATGTTGCGTTTAGCTGGCGGCCGAAAGACATTATCATGCTCTTTAGCTTTTGCCACTAGGCAGACGGTACTTGAATTTTATTTCAGTAAAGAAAACGGAGTGTAATCTATGCTACTTGCTATTTACTTTTAAGTTCGGTAGCCGTGTTTAGATGGCTCAACCGGTGATGTTCACCTATATTAACAGAGACTTGAGTGTTGATAAATTCATCGTTACCATAGTATTCTGAAAACAGTTAATAACAATTGTAAACTTATAAGGGATAATAATAAATATTAAATAATATAGAGTACATAATAAATAATAATTAACATAATATGTTTAAGAGTTACCGTTCCTTTATATCATAATAATATTATTATAACATTTGTGTGTAGTATAAAAACAGTGGATAAAAGGTAATCAACTTGCATTCAAACCGCAGGTATTACTTGCCAGACTCACAATTCAATTGACAACTCTGACCTCAAGCGTTAATTACACACACACACACACACACACACACACACACACACACACACACACACACACACACACACACACACACACACACACACACACACACACACACACACACACACACACACACACACACACACACACACACACACACACACACACACACACACACACACACACACACACACACACACACACACACAGGGTGTCCCATGAGGAATGGGTCGTGCTTCAGGAATGCATTCTACAGGCTGAAATAATGAAGAAATGTCACATAAACATAGGTCTGAAAACGCTTCGTTTTTTATTTGTGTAACGACTAACGAGGAAAGGAACACGCCCGACGTTCTACAAGGTGATGGCGCTCGGCGTTCCTCCCACACTTCTCTATGGGTCTGAGAATTGGACTTTCAGACTTTCACGAAGTCCCAGACCAGTCGTATTCAAACGGCCAAAATGAGATTTCTCAGGCCCGTAGCAGGACACACACTCTTCAAGATCCCAGAATAAAAGTAGATGTACGGTAGGAATTGAATATTATGGGTATACTCGAAAAGATATTATATTTTTAAGATTGTTAACATATAATTTGTTGACCTTGTTAAAGAAAAAAGCACTATTAAAAACAGTAGGTAACGGGTTATGCAGATTTTTGTATTAAAAAAAACCGAAACTCTAAAATCAACGTGTAAATAAACACGCCAGAAGCTCTACAATCTGAGAGTTGGACTTTAACGAGGTCCCAGGCCCGTCGTACGGTATTCAAGCGGCAGAAATGAAATTTCTCAGGCACGTAGCAGAACACAGTCTTCAAGATCACAGAAGAAAAACAGGTGTACGGTAGGAATTGAATATTATGAGTATACCGCTAGGATTACCAAATATCGGGATAAAATGGTTGTAACATCTTAAGCCGGTCACACACTAACCATCGCCGTTGTCCAGGAGCCCGACGTTGGTAACGGATGTGCGCACCAACTGTCGTGCAACTCGTCCAGCGTGCCAGACGTTCTCGTTGATAGGATACGTCCCACAGACATCTATTTAATTTATATTTTTCGATAAATTTTGATGTTATTTCACGGCCCATTATGAATTGTAATAAAACAAATTAATAATAACAATATTAAAAATAATAACTGTTAATGATATTTGAATGTAATATGTAAACGAAGAATAAACTAAATTAAATATTAAACTAAAATTTTATTTAAATCATTACTTATTAAATATAAACTAAATAATGAATGTAAGTAAAATTAAAAAGTAAACATTTAGTAAACGAATGTGCTCTAAAAACATGCACTGTACTTGCTCGAAAATGACGATTTGATGGACAGCAAGCGTACGCATGATCAAACATGAACGATGCACGATTCCTTGACATCCGTTAACACTACACACGATCCATGCGCACGTCGTGCGGCTTCAGCTGATTGTCTTGCTGGACTCATTTTTCGTCGTGCACATCCTTCAAAAAATACACGACGTGCGGATGGATGTCAAAGCTACGCACTGTCGTTTTTGACTTGTTGTCCGTCATGACGTCCAGCGGAATGGTTAGTGCATAGCCGGCTTTAACCGAATGGATGACTGCCGCATCCCCAAGCAACTATGGAATTATAAGGCAAACAAAAATACGGAGAGGTGTGGGACGTCCGAAGAGGCGGTGCAGTGACCAGCTCTGTTCTATCGGAACAAACAATTTTTTATTTAATCCTTACTGAAGATAATGATGATGAAAAATTGGCAAAGGATGAGACTTACATTTGCTGTGGCCAGTTTTTTAAAATTTTTGCCCGATTACGCAAAAAAATATGTTTGCATTAAAAAAAATACAAACTTTATTAAGAAAACAATTTAATGTTAATAGGCTGCAGCGTCACAATTAGGTCTCAGAGCTCTTGCAGAGCCTTGGCCTCCTGGACAATCCGCCTTCAGTCGTCTCGATCCTCTGCTCTTAGTCTCCACCTTCTTACACCGAGCTTGCGCAGGTCGTCCTCAACAAACCAACCATCGTTTTCTGAGCCTCCTTCTTCTTTCACCAGGTTTCCCTGTAAACATTTTCTTTAATATGGACGTCTCTGACATTTTCTGGACATGCCCTGCCCACCGAATTCTACTTTGTTTTATGTCAGTGACGACATCTGGTTCTCCATAGATTTCCTGGATTTCTGCATTCGTTCTTATTCTCCATGTCCCTTGGAGACACTGCACCAAATATCCTCCTCAGGACTTTTGCTTTCCCACCTGCGCAACTACTCTACCACCTATACTACTGTCATTGTCCAAGTTTCGGACCCGTACATTACCACTGGCTTAAGAATTGTTTTGTGGGGACGAATCCTGGTTGATCTGCTTATGTTTTTACATTTCAATATTTCTTGTAGGGAGAAGTAATGTCTGTTACCAGCAGATATCCTTTCTTTTATTTCTTCGGCCATAACGTTGTCCTTAGAACTAATGACCCCAGGCGTTTAAATTTTTCGACCTTTTGAAAATTGTGTCCTCCTGTTACCAGGAATGCTCTTCTCTCTTGAGTTTATTGCCTGTTAACATGTATTCCGTCTTTTCTGTGATTACTTTTAGGACTAAATTCGTTGCTGTCCCTTCTGGACTCAAGAAACCCTCGTTTAGATATTGTTGAACATAAGTTAGACGCTGCATTCTTGACTATCGTCACATTCGTCACTATCAATTCTCTGTACGCCTTTTGTGAACATGTAGCCAACAACGTTTCGTCTCTTGTTATCGTATCGAGGATACCGAGGAATATTTTCTCGGGAGTCTATCCATAAGCGATGCGTTGAGTACATGTCACACCGCACTGACCCTACAATTGACCCTGAGCTGTATATGCTGTAACCTTCAAATTGATAATCTGTATAACCTTCATCGCTGGCTACCTTTTTTTAAAATTGAAAATTTCTCTTTCTCAAATATATGTTAGCAAATAAAAGAACGAAAGAAAAAAAAGGATTTTTTTTGCTCAGAATTGCTCAATAACTTTACAAATGTTTACACAACGTTCATTTTCTAAATGAATAATTTAAAAATGAATAAACAAAACGTTATCATGTATAAACAAAACGGCTATTAGCGAAACTGACAGTAATATTTAAAAAGATAAGCTGCATTCCGAGGTGTCTGTCTTGTTTATAAACACAAATAAATGCCATTTTTATGGCATTTGTCCAGCGTTTAAAAATAACCGTAAGGCGTACATTGATTATTAAAGGTCATGATCACAAAACGAGAAAGAGCTGTGAAGTCTGAACTTTACTTTCTTCTGCTTCGTTTTTTTCTGTTAATATATCTATTGTGCGATGAACAACGGATCGAAGTAAATGCGTTGTTGTGTCTTGGACTATTTCGTAATCGGTGCGAACGTATTGGACGCGATGACAGCTCTGGGCAAAGAGGTTTACACAGTCTAAAGTAATATTGTCCGCGACTGTGCAATAGCGTGGTCGCAGGTTTGTCACTCACTCTGCTGATATATTTACACGACACCAAATGTAATAAGCGTGTTCAGTGTTCGCTGTTTATACTCTCGCTCTGTGTGTTTGTCCGTGTTCAAAAATATTACATTGTTTACACAGGGTCTCGAAAGTGTTACACCAACCGTCGCTCACCCACACACACGTTTTGTTGTCAACGGTTTTGCTGCTCTGTTCCTTTGCTCTATCGTTTTCTCTGTCCTGTTCGACTTTTAAATAATCCAACATGTGTGTTTGCAGACGTTTCCTTGATGTGTTTTTTCGTAATCCAGTTTATTTCAAAATTTGTTTAGGCGAACGTGTTATTCCCCCCCCTAAATTCAACTTACATCCGCTAAGTTTATTTTTACTGTTGTAGGCTACGTTCTACATATTTGAAAATCGAAGTATTTGATAGTCACAGTTTGTAATAATAGACCTTTAAAATGTAAAAAGTTTGTTACGCGAATAATGTTTGTATGTTTGTGCATCGACAAAAAATTTGTTCTTCGTATTGTTTAAATTAGCAGCCATCCTTACTATTTCTTTTATGAATTTGCTAACTGCTATAATTTTTTATTGTTCGCCTAAGCTTTTCGTCATTACTGACATCTTCAGGTCTTAAACAACCTGAAGATGTTTACTGACATCTTCAGGTTGTTTAAGACCTGAAGATGTCAGTAATGACGAAAAGCTTAGTCGAACAATAAAAAATTATAGCAGTTAGCAAATTCATAAAAGAAATAAAAAATTTGTTACTTGGTAATAGGTTAAAACATATTATTTTAATAAACGTTTCGTATCCTTAACCTTAGCCAGTGTCAACTAATTATTCTGCCCATTGTAACAAGTTATTTTCACAAACTTTATTACAACCGAAAAGATCTTATTGTTTTTTAAATTATTAACATATCATTTTCTCGCCTTTTTAAAAGACAAAGCACTATTAAAAACAGTACGAAACGGGTTATGCAGATTTTTGTGTTAAAAAGAACAAAACTGTAAAATCAGCGAGAAAAGAAACACGCCCGAAGTTGTACAAGGTGATGGCGCTCCCCACATGTCTCTATGGGTCTGAGAATCGGACTTTCACGAGGGCCCAGGCCAGTCGTCTTCAAGCGGCCAAATTGAGATTTGTCAGGCACGTGGCAGGATATACTCCTCAAGATCGCTAAGGAAATATCGATGTACAACCAAAAAGATCTTATTGTTTTTTTAAAATTATTAACATATCATTTCAAAAATAAAAAATAAAAAAGCAATAAAAAAATTTAACAAATGACCAAACTGAATTCTGTGTATCCGTTTTATTAAAAGCTGGTATTTAGTTTAGTTAATTTTATATTTTGCATTCAGATTATATTTAGCTTTTTCAGATATTTGGCTTTCCCTTAGCTCCTGCAACCCACCTCTCCGTCATCACACCTCACACATGTCCCGATAGTCGCCCTAAACAGATGCCCACCACCATTACATCCTCTGTTTAGGTGTTCACTCATCTCTTTGACAATGAGTCGCAACAGCTGTCAGAGTTCAATAAAAACTGTGAAACGTACCAAGTGTTTATATATTTTTAAAAACCTTTGTATTAGTATGTTTCACCAAGTGCCCAACGAGTCATCAATTAATATGTGAAATACTTCCACCCTCTACCGGTAGACGTAACTCGAAGTGAGAAACGATTTCATGTGTTCCTTTCAAGAATTAAATAGATTCTTGCTGTCTACAATTAAAAGGTGTACACCAGCGAGTAACACAAACTGCTTGAACTGTCCCCAAACAATTATTTCCCTTTATGTAACGATAAAAACATGGAGAGATAAATTAGCAAGAAGTGGAATTCATGTGCGAAAACCGCGTGTCGACATATTCGATTGCGAAAAGACGTAGCATTGCTAAGACTCAGCGGCAACGTTGAAAAGGAACAAGATAAACTAAGATATGGCTGTAAACCATTTTATTGAAGAAGAAGAAGAAGAAGAAGAAGAAGAAGAAGAAGAAGAAGAAGAAGAAGAAGAAGAAGAAGAAGAAGAAGAAGAAGAAGAAGAAGATAGAACACAGTAAAATTTATATGAAATAGTAAAGAGAAGCTACACAGTTTTAAAGGAAAATTTGGTTTGAAATAAATACTCCGAGGTTGCAATCGGCGGACGACGCCTACGACTAAGATGCTGTGTAATAAACCTTTTTGTATGTTTAAAAAGAATTACTACTATATTAGCCTACACAGCTGAAAAAAAAATAAAACAGCATAAAAATTAGGAGGTTAACAAAATCCGTCAAATTTTTTAATAATCTTGGGGGGGTTCGGTTTCGTTCGTCCCCCTCCCCCGAAAATACTGAAACAGATAGATTAGAGCCGGTCACTCCTAAGCTTCTTTGGCTGCACCATACATCTCCGTCCTATCGGATTACAACTCAATAGTTGTTAGGAATAAAAAAGGTAAATTTTTACGTAATAAGTTTTTTTTAAATTATATTGCATATTACAATATTTAACAATTTTTAGTTTAAAATAAATATTCAAAGTGGGGACAGAGTCGGCAGGCGGCGGACGCCAACGACTAAGATTACTGAAAGGAGACAATATTTCAGTCGGTAGAGTGAGCCACTTGTACGTTGTGGGACATTATTAAGCCGTGTTTCCCTCACTAAATAAAGTCCAAGCAGAGAGCATGTAACGGGATAATAAGCCGGAATCTGGCACACAACGACTCAATACATGATTGGATCGTTACGCGTCCACGTTATAATGCTACTAAAGGTCGTTGTGACTTGAAACTTGCCAATAACGTTAAGATATTCCTGACTTAGTCGGTGCCAAATCCCACCAAGAATGCGCCGTAACAACAATTACAACAAAAACAGTCTTTTGCAAACCACTTGTCATGTTGTAGTTTAAACAGCAAAACAAATGCGTTGTGGATTTATCTTTGTAGGAGGTAAACAAATTGAGTCATACCTTTGTGTTATGTCACCTTAAAATAATTTCTTCGTGTTTATTTGTATTTTAAAATGAAGAATTAATTTTTACCTTAATCCGTCTGATATGTCTATTTGAACAAGTGAAAAGCGGTTCTGGAGGTATATTCTCCGATATTTAGTTCGATGTTTCCCGTGTTGTGGTTCATCAGCTACTTACACCAGTTTGACTCATTATAATTAATTAACTATTATGTTAACAAGTATATTATATAGTATAAGGTGAATAAGTTAATATAATTAATTATAATAATTAGTCCTTAAATTCGTAGTGACCGTCAATCAATGAATTTTATGGTGAACAAATTTAACCATACATTTGTGTTGAGCCACCTTAAAATACCGTATTTAGTGAATATTTATTATGCGTTTAAAATTGAAGAATTAATTTTTTCCTTAAACTGCACGATTTGCCTGTTTTTACGGGTGAAAGGAGGTTCTGGAGGAATAAAATTTAACATTCATTTCGATCTTGCCCATCAGTTAATTCTTCTTCTTCTTCTTCTTCTTCTTCTTCTTCTTCTTCTTCTTCTTCTTCTTCTTCTTCTTCTTCTTCTTCTTCTTCTTCTTCTTCTTCTTCTTCTTCTTCTTCTTCTTCTTCTTCTTCTTCTTCTTCTTCTTCTTCTTCTTCTTCAGCACTACATCCCAATGTGAGCCCTGGCTTCCAACTCCAATCTTCTCCGATGTCTCCTGCCCATTGCCATCTCAGTGTAACCCTTCAAAATCACTCGTCCCAGATCTTCCAGCACATCATCCAACTAACAACTGTTATCAGTCTCGTAATTAATATTTTATCTCTCGTCATTGTTGCTATATGGTTGACATGTTTCTGCACGTCACTTAAAAAAAAGGGTATTAGCGACAGCGGAATAACGACGAAATGACGGGTCGGCTTTATTGGAGATGATAAGCTAAAGACGATGAATGATAATTACGGCAACGCCGCGGTCACGTGGACTCGCTGTGGCGATATCATTTTACTAACGGAACAATGTGATTGGTGGACAGGGACTATTTTTTTAGTTTTCAATTAATTATTACAGAATTTTAAGAATATAAAATAAATTAAATACGAATATAAAAATAAGAAAATAATATATAACAATTAATATGTAAGAATTAATATATTAATTCAATAAGAATATAAATACGGAAACATCCTACATACATTCTTGTAAATATTGTTACGACGGTCTAACTGATCGTCGTATGGTACAGTGGAAAATAAAATACAAGACACCAACGATGTCACTAATAACCAGCTTTAATTATAACAATTAACAGTTTATAATCACAAGTTAGTCAACAAGATTATACTCGTACAATAATTCCAGTTAGATCTGTCCACACGCAATGATAATGTCAAATAATAGAGTTCCACACAATTGTTAACACAATAACGCTTCACACAATACTTCGACAAACACTCGATCGGCGTTAAGGAAAATCGCTCACGTAACTGATTTGACAACGCCAAACGCTCTCGCTTTTATTGGTCGCGCAGAGGTCCAGTATAGCTTTCCCTCCTTACTGGACGGCGGCTTCATGGGTATCTCAAGTGTTCTTGAACACACTAGAACCTAATTGTGCGCGGCCTTGACTGAGGCAACACATGCCACACTACCGGGGGGGGGGGGAGTGGAGAATGCTCTGGGCTTCTCGTTACAACACAATCTTCTACACGGTGGAATACTTCAGGTTTCCTGTTAGCATGGATTCACACGTTATCCGAGTTTGTTCTACGGGGGAATATAACATGTTGCCTTCACATATGTAGCAAGGTCGAAAGTTACTGACGCGATCCTTGTATGGGGGGCTACTTGGCTAAGACCCCTAACCGAAAGCTTCAGTCCCTCTTGGAACGAAGATTGAGCTGGGTACGTAAAGTCCACCAGCTTACTTCGGAGACTATCGGGAAATCCCTACGTGTCCGTTCCCTGAACGCCACCATACGGACACTTTCTAGAAAGTTCGATCTCCGCTGTGCCTGCTGTCAGGTCAATCTCGTTATAAGCGCTCACGGTGAAAACCGATCTGTGCCAGGTGAATTTTGGACCCGGCATCGGCGAACCCTCACGCTCAATTGGACATGTCTAATTGAAAATCCACGGTCGGTAGCAGGTCACATCCACAATACCCGTAGACTTTGTGATTGTCCGAGCTCTGCAAGAGACTCGAGATACGGCTCAATAGCAGGCAACGGGTTTAGTAGAAGGCCGGAGTATTAAACGTGGCAACGTCCTGTCTGAGGCCTATAAGCATAGTATAATAAAATAGCTAAAGTAAACATGTTATATTTTGATTTAATTTCATAGCATTACTAAAGTCATGAGAGGGCCTGTTTATAGCTAATCTAAATTATAGGTCTGTACGCACTTAGTGCTATATGTTTAAGTTAAAGAAATTAGTGAAGTAGTGTTAGGCCTAATGAATTAATTTTGTTCGAGTTACTGAATTCCTGTCATATGAATTAATGAGTTAATAATTTTTTATTTCTTAAATAGTATAACAGTTATTATATATATAAACTTTCACATATGAACTTACTTTGGTTATCACTTCCCCATACGTTTCAAGGTGATGTGCCTCTTCCTCAGTGGGAGTAAATACTGAATGTCATTTTACAGAATAACGGTTATGGACTATAGGTGTGTGTGGTGGGGGTTGATGGTGGGAGGGAATTGGCGCTGATAGTCCACACCTATAGTCCATAACCGTTATTCTGTAAAATGACATTCTTTATTTACTCCCACTGAGGAAGAGGCACATCAACTTGAAACGTATGGGGAAGTGATAACCAAAGTAAGTTCATATGTGAAAGTTTATATATATAATAATATTTAAAAAAGTGAACGAAGAGGATGAATCAACAAGATAATTAGTATAACAGTATTTTACATAATAAACTTTTAATCTGCAAAAAAATAAGAATTATAAAACTGCTGTTAACCGGTATTTAAAAATTATGCGATTTGATTATTGAAATACATAAATTCAGAAATCGTCTTGTCCTCAAATATCAGCTGATTCCAATGTTGCCACGTTTAATATTATGGGGTTCTACTAGAGTCGGCCATGGTTTAGCCCTTCGCTTTGCGCAATCCCTCTACTGCCGTACTTACCGCATAGGTGTTGAAATAAATAGGGAAACCAACGCGCGCGCGCGCGCGCACACACACACACACACACAGAGAGTCACTGCCGGCTATAGAGAAGAGAACAATGACACAAATCTGTGAAAGTAATGGCACACCGAGTTCCGCCAGGGTTGTGGCAACGCAGCGGCAACGTGAACTCGAAACGGCAATCTCGTATTACAAACGGCGCAATCTGACTGGGGCACAGAGACAATGTCGGGTAGTTCCGCACATTCAACAACACATATACTACATAAAAGGCTTCCTTCCGACTGTCATCTTTTTTCGGCAGTTTCCTGTAACACCTGTATACTGTTTCCGTTCTTAGCTTAATCCTGATGTAAACAAACAGGCGTGACATATCTGAAACGCTATTTGTTGCTTGAATTAGAGGCGTGTCACTCTGACAGAAGGAATACAGACAGGGTACATATAATATTGATACTGTATAAACAGACGTAAATTCTAATAATTTGTCCTGACCGATGTAAAATTTGTGTGACAGTGTCAGACTGACAGTGAAACATTTATAACAGCAGTTAATTTTTTTTGCGTTTTAATTATCGCAACAAACAAAAAAGTAAAGTTTATTTAAAATGAAAATAGAAGCTGTGATAATTACCAGTGTACTGAATACTATAAGTTGATGCCAGAGATTAATTCAATGTCTTCCGTATCTGTGTCTGAACTTGTAACATCACTTGAGTCAGTGTTATTATTCATAAGCTTGTTCGTTGTCCACAAGACGTCGGTAATATGGGCCAGTTGCCTTAGCTTACCATCTTCCTTGATTATATTCTGCATACAATGACTCCACTTGTCCCCCGTTGTATCATTTACCGCCTTCTCAATAAATTGTTTTATATCAAGCAGCTAATGTTGTGTTGTGACGGGCAACATACCCTTTCAGCTGGCTCCATATTAATTCATTACGATTCAGAATACGAATAAGGAGGAAGACTTAAAACGACGTGCCCCAAATTAAGTGGCAAGATAACGCTCACATGACTATACAGACATTCTTCACATGCGCGTAATACATTACTGTGTGAACAGTGTCAACGCCCCTGACCAATAGCGTTTCAGATTTGCCACGTTGGTTTGTTTACATCAGGATTAAACTAAGAACGGAATCAGTTACATATGTGGCGATGTGTACGTGGGCGAAACATGAGACAGGCGTGCGACTGCAAGAACACGAGGAAAGAAGGAGACACAGAAAAAAATCAGTAACAGCGAAGCGCTGCTGTGAAAATAAACGTCACAATGTACTCGTATTTGAAAGAGAAACGCCGATCATAGCGAACATTGATAGCGATTTGCTACCGGTAATAAAAGAGGCGATAGAAATTTACAAAAATTAGAAGGAATTTAACAGAGACGACAACTACAAGTTGGCAGGAGTTTAGAAACCTGTTTTAAACAAGGTGACATGAGCGTCATAACGACACAAAATACGTTTGAGTTGTAAAAATGGTAAAATGTTATTATGCCTAACTATTTGCTTTGTGCATTATGTTTCCATTTGTAAAATAATTTATTGTAATTTTTCGAGGCTTGTTAGACGGGGAATACGACCATCATCCTCACAAGCCGGCGTAGACAAGATGTTAGAAGGGCTCAGATGTTCTAATACTTAGAAGTGTACATATCTTCGATTTTAGTGTTGTACTCAATGAAACTATCTTCTGTTGTATATTAACTCTAAGTGCTTATGGACCACGGGTGAAACCACAGGCGATCCTGTAGAAGGTAGCTAGTTAACACTACCTCCAGAAATTCTGACATATAAAACAATATATATAAAGTACTTTTGTTATACAATCGCAAAATGTACTCAATTAATATTCATATATTCCGTGTTATCAAAATGTCCGTACCTTTTTGTGTCCGCAGCTAAGTATAAGAGCGAGTGACAGAGCAGAAGAGCAAGTTCAACAGGGTTCCGTAGCATGTGGAAAGCTAGCTACACGCTGCCAACATTGAAGTATGGTTTCGTTTGTCAGTGGTGGTCAGTTAAAGTATAATTTGAATGTGTCAGCGTGTAATTTGTGTATTCGTATCTCTGCGCGTGTAGTACTACACAAAGTCAGTTGTTAATTACTTAAACGATTACGTTTATTTATTTGAATTATATGTTTACAGTTGATTAGGTCTAATAATATTTTAATAAAATTCCAAAATTGTTCTTGTTTGGATCTTAATTTTTTGTGCACCAATACATTTTTTGGTCACGAGCCGCCACTGGGTGATACTATCCCTTTTACTTTAACAACTCTAGGCAAGGAAGGTAAAGACATCTCCTAAAGTAAAGTACTCGGAGTGCTGTTCAGTTACAGCATAAAATACATAGGCGTTCGAGTTACGAGAATCTAAGAAATTTTCCTTCAATTTTATTTTGCTCCAAGTATTCCTATAATGCTGCGTACGCAATATTTGTTTATTAAATATGTAATAGAGCATAGCTTTCTGTAGTTTGTTATCAAGCGTCAAGATCCTGGTAAATCGATGTCCAGTGAAACAAAAAATGCCCACGAGATCGATGATCATCCATCTCTGAATAAGAAAAGAAGGTAAACATTTTATTGTTACACGCGATAAGCGTAGAGAGAGAGAGAAAGAGAGAGAGAGAGAGAGAGAGAGAGAGAGAGAGAGAGAGAGAGAGAGAGAGAGAGAATGTACGTGTGATCTGGACGGAGATCCGTTGAGAACGATTAACGATTGCTGGCATTTGCTCAGCAGTGGGTAGACGAGTGAAACGATGATATAAAGTATCTGTATATACGTAAGTGTATATACGTGTGTGTGGGCACGCGCGCGCGTGCACTACGCTGGACGTCTAAGATAGCAGTGATGATCTTTTGGTCTTATTTTGCGGTTACATATTTTCATAGAAGTATTTTACTTCCTCAATCTACTTTTGTTGGAACTACCGTCTGTACAGACCTGTGCCGGTCTGTACAGGCGCTATAAGCAAGTCACAAAGTTCCGGTATACAATCTTTTACATTGTCAACACGTTCGAAGTGCTCTATTCTGAAGACGTGATGACTGTACTAAACCCTGATTGGCTAAATAAAAGCAAACGCTGGCTGTCTGTCTTGGGGCTGTTATTTTTTATGAGGGGCGGATGACACAAAGTAGACGACTTTTTATGTTGTGAAGCGCATTGTCGACTTCACCGTCTTTCCAGGTGTCATTAGACCTTTAACCTTTCCTTGATGCCCCCCCCATCCTTTTTACTACCTGTCGTGGTGTTAAAGAAGGGGGTGGGTTCGTTATTTACCTAACGGCGGAGATAAGAATTCGCTTGTAATTATCATCATATCCCCCTTCGAATCTGACATTTTCTAGCTTTAAGCTCTTGTTCCGTTAACGTCTGTAAAAAAAAAAAATAATTGGAAGTTTGTTGTAGGGGTAAGAAACGTATTGTAACAACACGATAAAATACATCATTTATAGATGAACTAACCTTTTCCAATCCGCCTTGTGACTTCTTTATTGTATATAGATGACGCGTTTCAAAGCATATGCTTTATCATCAGATACTAACAACGAACTCGTCATTAATTAAAAATCCAATATCATTATGCACCCTATACTCGTCAGCAGGTGCGCACCTAATCACGTTTGATAGACCACTCACGAGTGTACTGTATGTACTCGTGAGTTTTTAACTTAAACTAAAAGTACGGTTTGAATTTGAATTAAAAATTAAAAGATTACAAACAACGGTGGAAAGAACATCAGATTCCAGACTGGCCAAACACGTTTGGAAGTACAAACTTAAAGGACACAGTTGTGCAGGTAGACCCAGGAAGGAGGATCTTGGTAGACACAACAGGCTGAAGGATATTTGGTCCTCACAGAACAGATTGGATCCCGTGGGTCCAAGACTCCACCCAGATACGTACTGCTTTCGAGCTCAGGGGGTGCCCTTTCCTTCGGTGGCGTCTGCACTGATGGTTGGGAAATGTGTGTGCGTATTGCTTGCGCGAACGGCAAAGGATGTGGCCTTACTTCTAGTAGCGCCTTGCGAACTGGTACCACGGTGCGCAGTCCCTGGTCAGTAGCTGTGTCGGACCTCTTACGCCAGTCCGTGATGTCCGTTAAGTACTCCAGTAGAATCGAGCTCGGGCCGCTTGTTCTCCTATCATCGGCGGACTGACGTCTGTTGAGTCGGACCGAGCAAGAGAGGGAGGATACGGCAACCAGCCTTAGCACTGGCCTAGCGGGGTAGTGTTCCTCTGCCGCCACCAGAAGGTGGATGAAAAGCTGTAGAAATCCGAGAGAGATCATGTGGATTGACCACGGAGGTCGGGTCCGCGACCATTCTGGGGTTCAGGCGTCGTCGTGTCGCGGCGACTCAAAAATGGTACCACGGGATCGTGAACCAGGCCGGCCGGGGTCCTGTCCCCCCCTCCGGTGTTCACGAGTTGAAGCAAGGTTTCGTGGTGGCTGGGTTGTGGTTGACCCAGCTAGGATAGATTTAAAACTGGTCTTTCTGGGACTTTGGACGTGTGTCCTAAGATCCTTGTGGATTTTGGTGGGCCACACCGGTTCCTCCTGTTTGGAGATTTTCCAGCTATTGGTTCGCATCTTCTTCTTCGACGCTCGGACACTCCATTGTTCGCCTATGACTAAACGATACGGAGAAGCTGTACGAACCGACAGGATTTTGGTGGGCCACACCGGTTCCTCCTGTTTGGAGATTTTCCAACTATTGGTTCGCATCTTCTTCTTCGACGCTCGGACACTCCATTGTTCGCCTATGACTAAACAATACGGAGAAGCTGTACGAACCGACAGGATTTTGGTGGGCCACAACCGGTTCCTCCTGTTTGGAGATTTTCCAACTATTGGTTCGCATTCTTCGACGCTCGGACACTCTATTGTTCGCCTATGACTAAACAATACGGAGAAGCTGTACGAACCGACAGGATTTTGGTGGGCCACAACCGGTTCCTCCTGTTTGGAGATTTTCCAACTATTGGTTCGCATTCTTCGACGCTCGGACACTCTACTGTTCTCCTATTACTAAACAATACGGAGAAGCTGTACGAACCGACAGGATGTTTACAAGTGGGTAGAACAGTTAAAAATTGTCGAACTTCAGTGACTGACGCCAACAGCGTTCTGGATGTTCACTTAAGGTTTCAACTTTTTTGCGACTGGTTTTAAAAGCTCTGTGGACAATAAACAGCGCGTATTATTCTGAGTTGCTTACCAAAGAAGAAAAATCGGCAGTGATGCGGAAGTGTGCTGGGTTTCTGCGCAAAGGAGTCCATGATGCCGTCTGTGCACACACACAGCTCAGTTACCAAGTGAAACCATCAGTAAATCGGCTCGGGAGACTCTGCCTCACCCTCCCAACAGTCCAGACTTGACTCCATCTGATTTCCACTCCAACTCCGTCGTGCGTATTTGCTAAACTGCTGAATGTCATGTTCTGGACGAGGCCTTTCAGTGTTTCCACCATTTTCAAGTCCTAAACCACGACCTACTTGTTTGGTCCACTTGTTTAGTCCACTTGTTTGGTCCACTCAAGAAGGGGTAACGTGCTACAAAGTTTCATGACAACGACTAGGTCAATGGAAATGTGATAACTTAGCTCCGACATCAAATAAAGATTTCTAGATATTGACTCTCGTTGGGCAATTGGCGAAACATATTACTACAAAGGTTTAAACACACACACACACACACACACACAATGTATTCTTATTTAGTTTGGTTTCATAGGAAACCAGCTATGTCAAGCGATGATAAAGTCTCGGTGGAGATTTCCATCTTTTATCGCGGCGAAAGAGCGCCACCACGAATTTCATAACTTTCTAGCAGGAACTCGTTTGTTAAAAAATTTACACTGTCATCAGAAAAACGTAAACGTTTTTTGTGGTTGTCCATTTCCTTTCTTACCAAGTAAACCTTCACGCTACGAACGTTTATGTACATTGCCATAGTGCAGACTAACTATAAGTGAGCTTGGTTTGTACCAGACTCAAACAATTCTAAGTTGTTACTCAAGCTTGTACTTGTTACTCGTCTCTATAGGCCCTACACACAAAAAGTGAGAATAAACTCAGTCTGCCGGGAAAACTGAGATTATTCTTGCCTGAGTTGGTACGTACTATTTTATTCACTTAAACGAGAGTATTTACTTAAAAATTACTTTAAACGAGCATTTACTTAGTTTTATTCACTTCACCCAATGAACCGTTTTCCGCTGCAGCTATTTGTCTCTTTAATTACTGAATGACCCTCGAACATCATATTATATTTATATTTATAAACCACGTCCAGTTGTTCTGGTTGTGAAACCACTGTCCTATCTAATTACGGAGCGACGTCGACGCCCTCCGACACGTGGAGTACAACATGTGTAGAAGCAACCAACAGGCTTGTATTATTAATTGACTCAATATTTGACAGGCTGCAGGGGAAGAAGAGAAGAAAAATACGGAGCATTTGATGGAGAAATAATAACAGCGGCCAGCGAAAGACAATATAATTGCTTCTGCCGCCGCTTTATGATTTATATTCCGTTTCGCAAACGCTGACAGGGGCGCGCGCGCTCGCTATTGACAAGTTGCCAACTGGAGCTGGCTAGCGCGCGACTGCCAGTCAGTCAAGTCGGAAGCGGTCTCTGTTAAAACAAATCACGTCCATTCGCTGTATCGGAAACTATTCTACAGCTGTTTAGCGGATCGTAAATCTGGTGTGTAGCTTTAAAACTCTGTCGGCGCCAACTGTTTCGTCGCATTTGTAATCTTCTTGGTTTCATATGGTGGTTGTGAAGAGGCCACACTATGTAGTTTATTAACGTCAACTACTTATTGACCGGGTATAATTCAAGTATTGTCATATTACGTTCGATCCGTATTGAAAATAGATAAACGTGGAAGCCGAAGGATAGTTTTCTTTCTTAAGGGCACTCGTAACCGGGTATGCTTACCATGTTCAATTCGTCAATTTTGAGACCCATTACTTCAGAACCTGCAAGAGATAGAAGTCTGAGATTTTACCACGCAAGTAAGCACATTATAGTCTACAAACGCTACTACAATTATAAAGCTTCTTAATTTCCTGATTTTTTAAATAATTTTTTATGTTTTGCTCTAAAAATTTGCATACATACAATTTGCTTATTATTGTTTTGCCTTATTTATCAGTGAAACCCAAAGTATCCAGTCTAGCAAATGTATTTGCAATTTATTCCAAATCAATGGTTCAGCGACTCGTTTGCATACTGTGTATTACCATGAAGACATTTTTTAACAAAATAAGAATGACTCACATCAGCAAGTATTGGTTTTATGATAGACATTACAGACACCGGTAGTGAATGTTTATTGAAATTCCCTTTACAATGGTAAAAACTGCAAGTCACTACGATTTGTTATAAGGAATCTACAGATTAGTAAAAAATTATAATATTATGAGCACTTTTGACACAACTTCTCCTACAACGTCAATTTCTTTTAAAAATCATTAAAAAATATTATTAGGTGTGATAATAATTTTACATAAATTTGGTATCAAATTACTCGGAAAATATTGAAGATTATTTTAAGACAAAAAAAAAACGAAAATCGTTTTTTAGTCGATTTGCCGGTTATGAGTGCCCTTAAACGAGCGTTAGCTGGGTCTGTTAGGCCGTAGTCTCATGGCGTTAAAACCAGACGTTTCGGCCGCACTGTCGGAGGCCATCTTTAGAGGTAAATTGTGGCAGATGTTTGCCAAATAACCGCGGTACTAACACAGTCTTTTACCTCAGTACTGGGGTTATTTGGCGAATAACTGTCTAATTTTCCACTGAAGATAACCTCGATAATGAGGCCGAAACATCTTGCTAAAGGCCTAACAGCCTGGCTGACGCTCGTCTAAATAATGTTGACGCAGACCGTCAAAGTCTTAGATTGATAATCCGATAATTTTCTTATTCCACTGATAAGTAGAAACATTAAAAATAAGAAATTAGAATTTAGAAAATTTAATGAACTTGTAAACACTTAAAATGAAGATATATTTTATAGAATTTTAAAGAAAAAATATATGTGTAAAAGAAATAATAATAACTGTTATATAATTTTGAACTTATTATAATAAATATTATTTTAATAGACGTTTTAAATATGTCGGATGTGAAGTAAGCTATAAGTCTAAATATCATATAAAAGACAAGGTAAGTAAATTTAGGAACATTTGTGGAACGATTCACAGAAATCTTACAAATAAAACAAGACACGGCACATAAATTAAATTTTATAAGGCAATTGCAATATCCACATTGAATTATGCGAGTGAGGAGTGGGTCATGACAAAAAAGGAATGCGGCAAGATTCAGAGTGCTGAAATGCAGTTTCTTCGAAACACTTTTAAACTGTACACTGCGAAACAGATGAAGGAATGAGGACATAAGAGCAGACACTGGAAGTAAAAGACATGCTATCAATAATCTCAACTTACAGAAGTTAGGTAATAATGGTTTTTGGTTTTTAGCTTACTGTTTAAAGAAATAACAGCCATGGTTAGGAAATATATGGCGTTTAATGTGTCTACACAACGCTTGGAAGAGAGAAACACTAAAAACAAAGAATATAATGTATTTTTAACAAGAACAACTACAGCAAATGTAAAGTGAAAATATAATTATTTTTAAATAGTAAGAATAAAAACAAAAGAACAACGTATTAACAATTGAAAACAAGTTTTTTTATTCGTTAGGTGGTCAATATTCTTATATAAGTTATTCCCTCAAAAATTACAAGGGAAGCAAATTTTATGCGGAACACAAAAAAGCCTGGAGAAATACATAGCATCCCGCCTCCCTTCGAGTTGGTTGGTTTACCAGTGATCTGCACAGAAACCGGGTATTAGTGAAATAACGAGTATTAGTGAAAACGAGTTTTGAGTTCTTCCACAAGAAGGGAGACATGTATAGCAGCAGGAAGCCATTACACTTTACCACGAGTTGGTTTTTTACGTGGATTTCACAAAATGTGAGTATTATTTTAAAGGCATATTGGTTTCCAAGTGTAATTTTTGTTGGCATATTAACGTAACAACGCCAACTTTTTGCGTCACAGGCACGCATCGGAATTATATTATTTTGCTAGAAACATTTTTGGTAAAAAAATATCCCACTTAAACACGACTGCAATTGTCAACAAACTATTTTATAACATACACAAATAAATTTTCACGATGTCTATTGTCTAACTTAAATTATATGCGATATTAATTACATATCAATGCCAATAATCGCATCATCGAAATATAGAAAATGCATGCGGGTACGGTTATTTTGACAGTACCAATACATCTGCAACAGCCTGGGAGCGGTCGTGGCGTAGTGGCTAGCGTGTGTGTGCTGCTACGCTGTCGGCGCGGGTTCGATTCCCGCCGGGTCCATCTGATTTAGATACGACCGTTCCCCTCGCAAGGCGATGGAAAACCAGCGAGAGTTGTCCTGCCTAGTACAAACCCTCCCCAACTATGCCGTTTGGATCCGGAGTATAACTAAAGGTCCCTTATACCTGTGAGAGACCCCGTAACACACGCACCACGGGTATATGCGGGGAGAGTACAAACCAGTCGAAAGACTGAAGGACCCAGTAATAATAATACACCTTTGTTCGAAGTTACAGAGAAACAGTTTTCGAATTAACATGATCTCGTAAAAAGGGCAATGCACTCGCAATGGAATATTCGGTTGGAGTAACCAACTAGGACAAGACGAATTGCAAAGTTATCAGTGCGAGGAGGGAGGTCTTTGATTACACTATTGTACTAGACACAACGGGTTTAATCAATAGAAGGAATGTGCGCGTTGTACCCTTTTCGTGTGTTGGCCAAATAACAATAATTTTTATCAATTGCAATTTACAAACGACAAAAGTCACGTAGTACATAAAGGCGGGCCCGACCCCCACAGATTGTTCAGATCCAGAAGCTTTTAAGCACAGTAGCCTATATTCAGTTTCGACATATACAGAATTACGTATTCCTAATTAAGATGAATCGAAGTAACACGGCAATCACGGTCACAGGGGTGTGACATCGGTTTACTTTTCCTTGGATACGACTTACCTCTCTGCGCCAGAAGCCTGCAGATTACTACTAATGGCACACAACTCTGAGTCTTCTTCTTCTTCTTCTTCTTCTTCTTCTTCTTCTTCTTCTTCTTCTTCTTCTTCTTCTTCTTCTTCTTCTTCTTCTTCTTCTTCTTCTTCTTCTTCTTCTTCTTCTTTTTCTTTTTCTTCTTCTTCTTCTTCAAGGATTAGGTTATTCAAACCTGTTCCACCACACATCTCATCCTCGGACCACCCACGTCTCTTCTACCAGCGGCTTTATAGTTCAGTGCCGCTTTCGGCAATCGATCCTCTGTCATCCTTTACAGATGATCCCCCACCATTGTCTTCTGTAAATTGAAATAATTTTTATTTGTGTACTTTACTTCGAGTTCTGATCTGATAACTTCATTCCTTATTCTATCTTGCAATGTATAATTTAAAGTATTTCGAAGAAATTCCATTTTAGCACTCTGAATGTCGTCAAGACCAACGTCTCACTCGCATATGTCAACGTAGGTATTCCAATTGTCATAAAATTTAATCCTTGTGCTGAATCCGACCAGATCTACAAGCATGGTTCCGTTGCAATGAATCGAAGACTGACTCTGGGCTGCGCGGTTGTGCGTCGCAGAGACGAACCGCTAAGAAAACTGAGTTTCGAGCTGCTTTCAGGATAGTGGCTCCAGTGGTCTTCTAACTGCTTGGTGTCTTGTTAATAAGAGCGGCACCGGCGCAAGGCGAAGAAAGCGATCCTCTTCAATGAAGAGAGGCGGGCAGCTGCAGCAAGCAGTGCAGAGAGCGTTCAAGCTGTACAAGCGTACAGAGAGCGTCCAAGAGAGCGATCTGTCTGATCCACGGGGTAAAAGCTCGGCAAGGAACAACCACATTAACACAGTTGACGCCGGCCGTGAGAGCGTCCTGTCTGATCCACGGGGTAAAAGCTCGGCAAGGAACAACCACATTAACACAGTTGACGCCGGCCGTGAGAGCGTCCTGTCTGATCCACGGGGTAAAAGCCCGGCAAGGAACAACCACATTAACACAGTTGACGCCGGCCGTGAGAGCGTCCTGTCTGATCCACGGGGTAAAAGCCCGGCAAGGAACAACCACATTAACACAGTTGACGCCGGCCGTGAGAGCGTCCTGTCTGATCCACGGGGTAAAAGCCCGGCAAGGAACAACCACATTAACACAGTTGACGCCGGCCGTGAGAGCGTCCTGTCTGATCCACGGGGTAAAAGCACGGCAAGGAACAACCACATTAACACAGTTGACGCCGGCCGTGAGAGCGTCCTGTCTGATCCACGGGGTAAAAGCCCGGCAAGGAACAACCACATTAACACAGTTGACGCCGGCCGTGAGAGCGTCCTGTCTGATCCACGGGGTAAAAGCCCGGCAAGGAACAACCACATTAACACAGTTGACGCCGGCCGTGAGAGCGTCCTGTCCGATCCACGGGGTAAAAGCCCGGCAAGGAACAACCACATTAACACAGTTGACGCCGGCCGTGAGAGCGTCCTGTCCGATCCACGGGGTAAAAGCCCGGCAAGGAACAACCACATTAACACAGTTGACGCCGGCCGTGAGAGCGTCCTGTCCGATCCACGGGGTAAAAGCCCGGCAAGGAACAACCACATTAACACAGTTGACGCCGGCCGTGAGAGCGTCCTGTCTGATCCACGGGGTAGAAGCCCGGCAAGGAACAACCACATTAACATAGTTGACGCCAGCCGTGAGAGCGTCCTGTCTGATCCACGGGGTAAAAGCCCGGCAAGGAACAACCACATTAACACAGTTGACGCCGGCCGTGAGAGCGTCCTGTCTGATCCACGGGGTAAAAGCCCGGCAAGGAACAACCACATTAACACAGTTGACGCCGGCCGTGAGAGCGTCCTGTCCGATCCACGGGGTAAAAGCCCGGCAAGGAACAACCACATTAACACAGTTGACGCCGGCCGTGAGAGCGTCCTGTCGGATCCACGGGGTAAAAGCCCGGCAAGGAACAACCACATTAACACAGTTGACGCCGGCCGTGAGAGCGTCCTGTCCGATCCACGGGGTAAAAGCCCGGCAAGGAACAACCACATTAACACAGTTGACGCCGGCCGTGAGAGCGTCCTGTCCGATCCACGGGGTAAAAGCCCGGCAAGGAACAACCACATTAACACAGTTGACGCCGGCCGTGAGAGCGTCCTGTCCGATCCACGGGGTAAAAGCCCGGCAAGGAACAACCACATTAACACAGTTGACGCCGGCCGTGAGAGCGTCCTGTCCGATCCACGGGGTAAAAGCCCGGCAAGGAACAACCACATTAACACAGTTGACGCCGGCCGTGAGAGCGTCCTGTCTGATCCACGGGGTAAAAGCCCGGCAAGGAACAACCACATTAACACAGTTGACGCCGGCCGTGAGAGCGTCCTGTCTGATCCACGGGGTAAAAGCACGGCAAGGAACAACCACATTAACACAGTTGACGCCGGCCGTGAGAGCGTCCTGTCTGATCCACGGGGTAAAAGCCCGGCAAGGAACAACCACATTAACACAGTTGACGCCGGCCGTGAGAGCGTCCTGTCTGATCCACGGGGTAAAAGCCCGGCAAGGAACAACCACATTAACACAGTTGACGCCGGCCGTGAGAGCGTCCTGTCCGATCCACGGGGTAAAAGCCCGGCAAGGAACAACCACATTAACACAGTTGACGCCGGCCGTGAGAGCGTCCTGTCCGATCCACGGGGTAAAAGCCCGGCAAGGAACAACCACATTAACACAGTTGACGCCGGCCGTGAGAGCGTCCTGTCTGATCCACGGGGTAGAAGCCCGGCAAGGAACAACCACATTAACATAGTTGACGCCAGCCGTGAGAGCGTCCTGTCTGATCCACGGGGTAAAAGCCCGGCAAGGAACAACCACATTAACACAGTTGACGCCGGCCGTGAGAGCGTCCTGTCTGATCCACGGGGTAAAAGCCCGGCAAGGAACAACCACATTAACACAGTTGACGCCGGCCGTGAGAGCGTCCTGTCCGATCCACGGGGTAAAAGCCCGGCAAGGAACAACCACATTAACACAGTTGACGCCGGCCGTGAGAGCGTCCTGTCTGATCCACGGGGTAAAAGCCCGGCAAGGAACAACCACATTAACACAGTTGACGCCGGCCGTGAGAGCGTCCTGTCCGATCCACGGGGTAAAAGCCCGGGAAGGAACAACCACATTAACACAGTTGACGCCGGCCGTGAGAGCGTCCTGTCCGATCCACGGGGTAAAAGCCCGGCAAGGAACAACCACATTAACACAGTTGACGCCGGCCGTGAGAGCGTCCTGTCCGATCCACGGGGTAAAAGCCCGGCAAGGAACAACCACATTAACACAGTTGACGCCGGCCGTGAGAGCGTCCTGTCCGATCCACGGGGTAAAAGCCCGGCAAGGAACAACCACATTAACACAGTTGACGCCGGCCGTGAGAGCGTCCTGTCTGATCCACGGGGTAAAAGCCCGGCAAGGAACAACCACATTAACACAGTTGACGCCGGCCGTGAGAGCGTCCTGTCTGATCCACGGGGTAAAAGCCCGGCAAGGAACAACCACATTAACACAGTTGACGCCGGCCGTGAGAGCGTCCTGTCCGATCCACGGGGTAAAAGCCCGGCAAGGAACAACCACATTAACACAGTTGACGCCGGCCGTGAGAGCGTCCTGTCTGATCCACGGGGTAAAAGCCCGGCAAGGAACAACCACATTAACACAGTTGACGCCGGCCGTGAGAGCGTCCTGTCTGATCCACGGGGTAAAAGCCCGGCAAGGAACAACCACATTAACACAGTTGACGCCGGCCGTGAGAACGTCCTGTCTGATCCACGGGGTAGAAGCCCGGCAAGGAACAACCACATTAACATAGTTGACGCCGGCCGTGAGAGCGTCCTGTCTGATCCACGGGGTAGAAGCCCGGCAAGGAACAACCACATTAACACAGTTGACGCCGGCCGTGAGAGCGTCCTGTCTGATCCACGGGGTAAAAGCCCGGCAAGGAACAACCACATTAACACAGTTGACGCCGGCCGTGAGAGCGTCCTGTCCGATCCACGGGGTAGAAGCCCGGCAAGGAACAACCACATTAACACAGTTGACGCCGGCCGTGAGAGCGTCCTGTCTGATCCACGGGGTAAAAGCCCGGCAAGGAACAACCACATTAACACAGTTGACGCCGGCCGTGAGAGCGTCCTGTCTGATCCACGGGGTAGAAGCCCGGCAAGGAACAACCACATTAACACAGTTGACGCCGGCCGTGAGAGCGTCCTGTCTGATCCACGGGGTAGAAGCCCGGCAAGGAACAACCACATTAACACAGTTGACGCCGGCCGTGAGAGCGTCCTGTCCGATCCACGGGGTAAAAGCCCGGCAAGGAACAACCACATTAACACAGTTGACGCCGGCCGTGAGAGCGTCCTGTCCGATCCACGGGGTAGAAGCCCGGCAAGGAACAACCACTTTAACACAGTTGACGCCGGCCGTGAGAGCGTCCTGTCTGATCCACGGGGTAGAAGCCCGGCAAGGAACAACCACATTAACACAGTTGACGCCGGCCGTGAGAGCGTCCTGTCTGATCCACGGGGTAGAAGCCCGGCAAGGAACAACCACATTAACACAGTTGACGCCGGCCGTGAGAGCGTCCTGTCCGATCCACGGGGTAGAAGCCCGGCAAGGAACAACCACATTAACACAGTTGCGCCGGCCGTGAGAGCGTCCTGTCTGATCCACGGGGTAGAAGCCCGGCAAGGAACAACCACTTTAACACAGTTGACGCCGGCCGTGAGAGTGTCCTGTCCGATCCACGGGGTAAAAGCCCGGCAAGGAACAACCACATTAACACAGTTGACGCCGGCCGTGAGAGCGTCCTGTCTGATCCACGGGGTAAAAGCCCGGCAAGGAACAACCACATTAACACAGTTGACGCCGGCCGTGAGAGCGTCCTATCTGATCCACGGGGTAAAAGCCCGGCAAGGAACAACCACATTAACACAGTTGACGCCGGCCGTGAGAGCGTCCTGTCTGATCCACGGGGTAAAAGCCCGGCAAGGAACAACCACATTAACACAGTTGACGCCGGCCGTGCGAGCGTCCTGTCCGATCCACGGGGTAAAAGCCCGGCAAGGAACAACCACATTAACACAGTTGACGCCGGCCGTGAGAGCGTCCTGTCTGATCCACGGGGTAAAAGCCCGGCAAGGAACAACCACAGTAACACAGTTGACGCCGGCCGTAAGAGCGTCCTGTCCGATCCACGGGGTAAAAGCCCGGCAAGGAACAACCACATTAACACAGTTGACGCCGGCCGTGCGAGCGTCCTGTCCGATCCACGGGGTAAAAGCCCGGCAAGGAACAACCACATTAACACAGTTGACGCCGGCCGTGAAAGCGTCCTGTCTGATCCACGGGGTAAAAGCCCGGCAAGGAGCAACCACATTAACACAGTTGACGCCGGCCGTAAGAGCGTCCTGTCCGATCCACGGGGTAAAAGCCCGGCAAGGAACAACCACATTAACACAGTTGACGCCGGCCGTGCGAGCGTCCTGTCCGATCCACGGGGTAAAAGCCCGGCAAGGAACAACCACATTAACACAGTTGACGCCGGCCGTGCGAGCGTCCTGTCCGATCCACGGGGTAAAAGCCCGGCAAGGAACAACCACATTAACACAGTTGACGCCGGCCGTGAGAATGTCCTGTCCGATCCACGGGGTAAAAGCCCGGCAAGGAACAACCACATTAACACAGTTGACGCCGGCCGTGAGAACGTCCTGTCCGATCCACGGGGTAAAAGCCCGGCAAGGAACAACCACATTAACACAGTTGACGCCGGCCGTGAGAGCGTTCTGTCCGATCCACGGGGTAAAAGCCCGGCAAGGAACAACCACATTAACACAGTTGACGCCGGCCGTGAGAGCGTCCTGTCCGATCCACGGGGTAAAAGCCCGGCAAGGAACAACCACATTAGCACAGTTGACGCCGGCCGTGAGAACGTCCTGTCCGATCCACGGGGTAAAAGCCCGGCAAGGAACAACCACATTAACACAGTTGACGCCGGCCGTGAGAGCGTCCTGTCTGATCCACGGGGTAAAAGCCCGGCAAGGAACAACCACATTAACACAGTTGACGCCGGCCGTGAGAGCGTCCTGTCTGATCCACGGGGTAAAAGCCCGGCAAGGAACAACCACATTAACACAGTTGACGCCGGCCGTGAGAGCCTAAGACATTTAAAATTTTTAAGTTGTAATAAACTTATTTCGTTCAAAACAGTGAGCGAATTGTGCAGCTCAGGCAGCTTCATCTGTTTTATATCAAGTAACAAAAATTTATTTTGCGAGTAACAGTGAGCTTCAGTTATATTAACAACAGTCATCATCATCATTATCATCTAAAGGCTTTGCCTTATCGAGTTATACACGTCTCTCTCTCCATCATTGTCCTCTTTAAATTGCAGTACCATAGGAAGTTCGTCTCCTTTCCTATATCTTTGAAGAACGCTGCTCTTGGTCCTCCTCATGGTTTACTCCTAACACCTTTCCTTTCAAAAATATTACTTAAGAATTGATTGTGTTGTAACATGTGCCCGATGAATTTTGACCTTCTTTTTTCAATCATTTTTAAAAGTGATCTCACTTCGTTCACTTCTGTGAGGACTTGCTCATTACCTTTCTTATCCATCTAACTCGTCCTCGTTGTATATAACAATAGCACACATATAAAATTAGTAATAAATGCAATTATGATGATTATTTTCCCGGTGAAGGGTTTGTGAGGATCGGTCAAAAACCAACAAAAATTTTAAATTATTTGTGTCGACGTTTCGACAATATTTATTGTCATCATCAGGACAATTGTTGCTGAGCTGTTATGACACCAAACAACAACTGTGATTCGTGTCACAACAGCTCAGCAATAATTTTCTTGATGATGACAGTAAATATTGTTGAAACGTCGACATTAATAATTTAAAGTTTGTGTTGTTTTTTGACCGATTACGATAATGAAAAACTCTTCACCGGAAAAATTCATTGATTGACGGTCAACTACGAATTTAAGGTTATGATGATTATGATGATGACGATGACGATAATGACATCAACAACAAGCAAGAATGCAATACGATTGTCAGTACAGTTATTCGTAAACAAAGGTAACTTCATAAATAATAAAAAAATATATATATTCCCCTATTAAATCCCGAGTTAAGCGAAAATTGTTTGTTTACGAAAAAGTTTAATTAATATTCCTGTATCTTTCCGCAAGGTACGCAAACACTTTGACGTAAATTGGATTTCACGCCTCCCTCGTCCGTTGATGATTATGCGGTAAAAAAATTATTTTCTTGGCTAAGTAAAAAACAATTTAAACGAAAAAATAATTTAACAAGTTTCTCTTGAGATTAAAAATAATTATGTTTTCTCTCGCCTGGCTTGTGTTCCTTCAACGTCTCGGGCTCTGTCTTCATACTTCTGTTTACTTCATAAACAGGAACATTAGATTTGAGATTTGGAAGAAAAATTAGCATAAATGTTATAAGGTGAATGTGACTTTGTGAGTTTGTATAGAACTCGAGAGATTGACCAACCGTTTCCAAAGCGGAGAAGTGTTCGCGCGCCAGCTTCGAATGTTAAGTGTTTTAGTTATTCTAGTTGAGTCCAGTAGTTATTTTAGTGAGTCCATCGAGCTATTATTAAATTCTATTTCGAAAACATTTTAAAACAAACTGTTCTATTTTAAAACAATAAGACTACAACTCTCTCGATTTCGTAAGACGTTCTATAAACCAGTGCCTGATATGAAGTAAACAGCACTTTTTCATTTAATGTTTTTTTTTTTGTAAAATGTAACTGTACGATATGACAGGGGAAGGAAATTTTACTGACGAAGTGTAGAAATTTGGCTCCCGTTACTTGGGAAATCTTATCAGATCTTTAAACGCGGCTGTTTCGCATTGTCTCTTGCACCATTTGATGTGCAACCGAAGAATGATGAGGATTAGCTGGAGAGGCGCAGTGACAAACGAAATAGTTTTTTGAAGAGAAGGAGAACATAATGCCTAGAGATAATATATCCTAGAGAAAGGATACAAAATTTAAGAAGGACGGATTATTATAACATATTAGAGCAAGAGCTGGCGACGAAAATGTTTACGATATTTCAGTACGCTTGATACTTTGTATAGAAATTCAACTTGACTTGCTAGAAACGGAGTGCGGAGTCTGGCGACTTACTACCGGTTCCTTTGCCGCCCTCAAGGCCTCAAAGGGCTAAAATATTAATTAATAAAACGTTATAGCAGTATGTCTGACTTCCTGGTGTATTCCATTTGACAATACAATATATTAAAAAAATTCAATTGCCAGATACTTTCTTCGGTCCCAAGGTGCTGAAATAAATGTATTATTAACGTTGTAGCAGTAAAGCCATTCCAATCAGAACTATAGGTGAAAGACTGTTGATTTACTCCTGTCGCAGACCTGACGGCTCGCAGCTGATTTATACAGTTATTTTAGGTTATTTCAAAAACATCTGGTGGGTTTTTAAATACAACTAGAGATACTAGCTACACACATAAACTATTTATTTATTATTTAATTATTTACTATTTATTTGTTTGTCAGTAAATGAATACTCTCTCTGTCACAACCACTGAAGCGCATAATACTCTGACACGCTCTACCGATCTTTCACACGGTCTGGCTGGATGTTGGATCGGAATATTTGTCTGGCTACTTGCAAGTAGTTATAAAAATATGTTTCACAAAACACGCCGTATATTAAAATATCGGTATGGAGAACCATACATGACTTCCATGTTCTAAGATTTATATTTAAAATCATTTTCGAAATGAAATATTTCCATAGAAACTACTTCTTTCTTCTGCCTTAACCACAGTACTGTGGTCACTAACGTATACCACCTCACGTTAGCGCACTCGATTTTCACTGATGATGGCAGTCGATAGCATTGCCGAAACGTCTGGTTTTGTAGAAAACATTGGTCTACGCCAAACAGCCCGGGAAGGAATTTTAACAAAAACTACTTCTTTGTTGCCGATAACGTAGTGCACATGACATATAACTAAAAATTATCCCCTCCCCGTTCAACTATCATTTTCATTTATAGATATTTCATCCACCTTTCTACAGTGGATTATTATGACCTTCTTTTCAGGATACTTTATTTATCAAAATTAACGACTTTACTCTTGTTAAAACGTAAAACGTTGCAGGTAAACTACCCTTTCCCCGTAACCGATCTTCACCAAAATCAATAGGCCTTGAGCCCTCTACAACTCAGGCACATAATTTATTATATTTATTAATTCTACATCATTCTACGATAATATGAATGTATTTACTATAAATTTACTATGTGTTGGAACACTCTAATTGGAACATATGTAAAAAATTATTCGATTCTGTTTGAATGTGCGGCAGTTATCGTTCGTCATAGACAAAATTACCCTTGTTAAAACATAAAATGTCGCTGGTAAACTACCCCTTTCTCTTAACCGATCTTCACCAAAATCAATAGGCCTTGAGTCGTCTACAATACAGGGACGTTTACAAAACATTATTTGATTCTGTTTGAATGTGCGGCAGTTATCGTTTGCCATAGAAAAAATTACCCTTGTTAAAACATAAAACGTTGCAAGTAAACTACCCCTTCCCTTTAACCGATCTTCACCAAAGTCAATAAGCCTTGAGCTTTTTTCAATTTAGGGATTTATGAAAAACTTATTTGATTCTGTTTGAATTTGCGGCTGTTATCGTTTGCCATAAAAAATTCTACACACACACACACACACACACTTTTCAAAAAATGACTTTTCTTCATGTTTTGAGGATAGTACAATCAGAATCAGCCCTTATCTCGAACACGGTTTTTTTCGCCATCACCGTACTTCCATTTCCTTATGGAACATGGAAGTAAAAATTAAGCTTTACTGGTCCATATACTTGGTCTGTATTCTAAGACACTAGAGTTTACTCAAGACCAAGATTATGTTGGTCGAACAATGGAAGGAAAGGGGTACAGAGAAAGACGCCGTTTACAAATATGTCCAGCAAATTATGGAAGACGTTGGTCGCGGGAGCTATGTTGGAATGAAGCGAGCCGACTGCCGCAGACCAATTTACCGTTTGACTACCCAAGAAAAGGAAAGAAGTTTGCCGTTTTGTTATACGTTAAATAGAAAAAAATTAACTAATGAAACGATAGGATAGGCAACACGAACGCCGTTGGAGACACCGGAGAACAAGATAAGTAAATTTAGATCCATCTGTGGGACGATTCAAAGAACATTATACAATAAATTTTTGTCATAAACTCACACGGATGCCATTTTTACATTGAAAAGAATCATTGAAGAGAGACGGGAGTTTAATTGTGAAACACACTTGGCCTTTGCATATTTGACAAAAGCCTTTGACAATATTAAAAGGACATTATTATGGTGAATCCTTGGCAGAAGATGTTACCCTATACATCTTACAGAAACTATAAAGAGCCTTTATGTAGAAACCAGTGTACGACTGGTCATAGAAGGAAGGATGACTGAGAAATTTCCTACTAATAAGGGGGTAAGACAAGGGTGCTGTATATCGCCGACGCTTTTCAAAATATATATTTATATACGACAGGTTTAGGACATGGAAATCTTGTGTTGACCCAGGGGAATCTTTTCTGAAAGAAATGATTTTAAACTCCATTTTGTACGCAGATGATATGGTAATAATTCATGACAGCAAGGATAAACTACGCAAATCAATGTAATGAAATACTAAATCGAATAGCAGATGAAATCGATTTTTAAACGGTTAATAAGAAAACCATTAACTGGTGTTAATGAAATATAAAATATTTCATTGTCGGTCTGACACAGTTACACAAATTTTACTTTGGTCAGGACAAATTATTACAATTTACATGTGTTTATACAGTATCAATATTATATGTACCCTGTTTCTACTCCTTCTGACAGAGTGACATGCCTCTACTTCCAGCAGCAAATAGCGTTTCAGATGTGTCAAACCACGTCTGTTGGTTTACGTCAAGATTGAACTAAGAACGTAAATAGTATACAGTTATTAAAGTTTGTTCAAATCATTATGTTTCATTTTCATCTGTTTTGGCTGCAGTAGGATAAATATTACACTACGTGATTGTGTGTATTGGGGGGTACGCAACTTTCCGTGTATTCACACGTGATGAAATAATATACAAGTACATTTTACTAACAATATGTTTGTACGTCAAAAAATATTTATATGTGTGTGTGTGTGTGTGTGTGTGTGTGCGTGCGTGCGTGCGTCCGTGTGTGTGAGCGGGACGAAAATGTTTGTGTCGAAGCTAGAAATTGCCAACGACTCTTACTAATATAAATAGTCTACCTACAGTAAAATATATTTTCAACACTCGCTACCTGTTTTCAGTCAAAACAGTGTCCCCGAATCGGTTCTGGGGACAGAGGAAATTATATATCTAAGCTCAGTTTATCTGCGACTATCAACAAAGAGTTGTTTAAAATATAAAAAAAAAAATCGTTTCTAAAATACATATTCTCTTGCGTTATGCACTTCCGAATCAGGCATAATAATATAAATGTAAATTTAGGGGCAATAAACATTTTTTAAAGAGATATTAAAGATAATTTAGTATTTCTACAATGTCTTGATTCTACGTAACCACAAATTCTTTTATATCCGAAAAACATAAAAAGTGTTTTTATCCCGATAATAAACAGCTTTTGTGTTTGATTAAAATCAATTTTAAACTTTAATACAAAATTTAAAATAACGAATATTTACATACTTTAAACTTTGGCCCTAATTTAACCCGTACAGTTATTATAACAGTTACTTTTCTTTTAATCGGCCACCTAAGGACCACACACCAATTTCAATTCTTTATTCTTTCTTCTTTTCTTATTCTACAATATTCTTTCATCTTTTAACTGTGTCTCGTGTCTCTTATTCCTGTTTTCAGTCCACTTTGAACCTGCATTTTTCTCTCTCCTACCCTGGACTCCTTCCATTTTTAACGCTTTTGCCCGAAAAACGTCCTCTTTTAATTGCTTCTTCTGAGTGTATATTATTTTTTTCTAAATCCTTTTGGACTTCTTTAATCCAACTTGATGTTGTCTTCTTCCCCAACAGATATTTGAAGATTTGCTTTGTCAACCTATTGTCGTCCATTCTATATAAATGGCCAAAAAATAGTAGTCTTCTTTTTCTCATTGTTTCTGTTATATTTTCTATACTTTCATATATTTCATTATTACTTCTTAATTTCCAACCTTTTGATGTTTCTCGTGGCCTAATATTTTCCTAATAATTCGTCTTTCCAATATTTCTAGTTTGTCTAAATTATAATTCAATGCTAGACATTCACTTGCATATAGGCATTTGGCTTCACTACTGTACTGTAATCCCTTATTTTCGCATTTTTAAATATGCACTTTTTATTGTAAATAGCTTTAGTTATACCATATGCCCTTTCCATCTTATGAATCATTTCTTCTATAGTTACTTATTTTTATTTTTAGATATTATCAAATAACATCTATGAAATCAAGTTTCTGTAAGTCAATGGCCAAAAACAGTTTCATGTTCCTAATTTAATAACATTGTGTTACTTACTTAAAATAATTATAATTTAGCTGTTGCAATTCTTCAAGCATTTTAAGAGGAAACTGACAATATTTAGATTTTGCATAATCAGTGAGTTTGAGTAACGAGTTGTCTTAGTTTCTTAACATAATATTATTAACTGCAATAACTGTGGAACTGTAATAAAGTGACAGTTACTATTGTGCTTTGGACAAATTTAACTTAAATTATTCTATAACGTGCTCTGTCGATTTCTAACTATTGTTTGTGTATAATTTACGTTTGCAATTAGTGACTTCATCTGATGTCAGTTACTAATCTGTTTCTATCCGTGCGACCGTATTAACAGTACTTTACAAATGTTTGTGTTTTACTAACTATAGCACTACCAACTCGGAACACAAGTTTTTTATTGGTAAAAATGTAACCGTTTTACCTTATAGCCTGAATCAGTTTCCGCTTATTATAAGCTTCGTCAGAGGCTGCCACTGGGAGCGCCGTCCGTCTTGTTCTTGGCGACGGCGCCGTCTTTTGAAAGATCGATGTTGTGTGTGTGGGGTGTGATATGTTCGAATAATATGTGTGATTTGAATTGTGTCTGTTCGTTTAGGATGCAATTTTTATGTGTTTTTGTGTGTTTGTACTGTATATTTCTAGTTCAAGAGTGTCTAGTTTTCGGCCTTTTGTGTGTACGTGTAGAATATCCATGTTGCTTTTATGTTTGTGTATGTCTGGTTTGCTTCAATGAGGTGGTTTGCAAAGGTGGATTTGGTAGGGGAGTGTAGTGCTTTTGTGTGTTCAATGTATCTCTGTTTGAAGTAACGTTCTGTCTGGCCTATGTAGAATTTGTTGCAATCTGAGCAATTTAGTTTGTAAACACCAGGTAGATCAAATTTGTTTTGTTCTTTGTGTGTGCGTTTTGATAGTGGGTGTTCTCTTTTGTTTGTAGTTTTGTATGCTATTCTGTATCCTGATTTTTTAAATTTGTGGGCTATTTTTTCACTGTTGTTATTGATGTATGTTAGTGTTATGAATTTGTTGTTTTCTGTCTTTGTCTGTTGTTTGTTTTGTGTTTTGTGTAGGAGTTTATTGACTATTATTCTGTTGTATCCGTTGGAATCTGCTAGGTATTTTATCGTGTTTATTTTGCCTACGTAGTCTTTTTCATCTAGTGAGATGTTGTATTGAGTGACTGGAGAAGTCGTACTACTGCTAATGATTAATTATTATGTACCACGGATTTTCGTTCGAGAAGACAGTAAGTAAAAAAACATTCAAGAACGTGCAAGTGAATAATTCAATAACCAATACTTTCTCGAATCAGGTTACTTGTAATGTTCTAACGGAAATGCAACATTTACCGGGAACAATTTTTTTACATTGAGAGTAGATTGCACGTTGTTTCTTTTTGGTTAACATTACCGACGGGTCGAAAATTTCCCGTCGTCTGTACAAAACAACGCAATTTTGTCAGATGCAGATAGTACTTTAATTACATCTACCCCTTATATTTTAGTAAACACTTACGTTTTATTCCACTCTATATATTAATATACGCAAACAAATGCGTGTCGTAAAATATTGTTACGAAATACGGAACGTTCTACAAGCATCTCGGCTATCCCAGCTGTAGTGTGTGTTCATTGTGTTTTATTTGTCTCCAAGTCACGCTTATTAACTAAATAGAATTAATATTAGGCATTACCTGTATTAACTTCCCGTCTTGTGACTTATCTGTTTTAATTTCTAAAACGACGCGTTTCGAGGATAAATCCTCATCTTCAGGTTATTAATATTATAAAAACATTAAATTCACCCGAACGGGGTCGTCAACTACTTAAAACACATAAAAACACCACACATAATTTTACACTGATATAGTCTCGGCACAGTCCGATGCGCATCGTCTCGTTGCCAACGATTAACTGTTGGCAACGAGAATCGTGGCAACGAGAACGAAAATCCGTGGTACATAATAATTAAGTACATTATCAGTAGTACGACTTCTCCAGCCACTCAATACAACATCTCACTAGATGAAAAAGACTACATAGGCAAACTAAACACGATAAAATACCTAGCATTGTACAGGATAAAGTACAACAGTTAATCGTTGGCAACGAGACGATGCGCATCGGACTGTGCCGAGACTATATCAGTGTAAAATTATGTGTGGTGTTTTTATGTGTTTATATGTGTTTTAAGTAGTTGACGACCCCGTTCGGGTGAATTTGATGTTTTTATAATATTAATAACCTGAAGATGAGGATTTATCCTCGAAACGCGTCGTTTTAGAAATTAAAACAGATAAGTCACAAGACGGGAAGTTAATACAGGTAATGCCTAATATTAATTCTATTTAGTTTGTAGTTTGTAGTGTGTGTGTACGCGCGCGCGTGCGTGTGTGTGTGTGTACATATTGCTGCTACTTTGAGATGAAAGACAATTACGTGACACTTATCATGCGTCAACAATCGAGGCTATTCCCGACGGTACCGGTCGGCGCACTGTGTTCAAGGCCAGACAGTTTCCACGGTTTCTAGTGGATTCTAGAGCGCCTGTAATACTCAGTTTGCTCGACACGTCATCCAGAAAGTGACCGATTATTCTGGCACTTTAGCGGCGTATAAATATTAGCATCCAGCGGTGGACAGTTAGTTTTACGTCGGGCGATTACTCAGTGCGTTTAAGTGGTGATTTATTCAAGTGAGGTTCAAAGTGTTGTGGCGAAGTGTTATTGTGTTATAATTGTGCCGGACTCTATTAGTTGACATTATTATTACGTGTGTTATTACGTGTGGGCAAATTTAACTAAATTATTGCACGAATATAACCTTGCTGAATAACATGTTGATTTCAAACTGTTGATTGTGTTTAATTAAAACTAGTTATTAATAATTTCACTGGTGTCTTGTATTTCGTTTTTCCACTGTACCATACGACGATCAGTTAGACCGTCGTAACAATATTATTGTTGGGGCGAACACTTCGCTGTTGAACTTCCTGGAGAGATTTAATTATATTTTGCTTGTGCAAAACAATTCATCTTTCAAAGTCTCTTGAACGTGTAAGGCAGAGAACAAAACAAAGCGTAGCTGCGTACAAAAGTACGGTGTATTTTCCTCCTCGTTATACTAATGAAATACACTGATTTAAGCTTCGCTAAGTAAATTATACCTCTTTATACACAAAGACGTATCAGAAGACGGCCTGATACAATACAGAAGAGAGAACATTGTCTCGCGTGTTGTCAAAGTCGTCGCCTTCGTTATGTGAAAATCAAACGTGCGTGCGTTCTGATTCTTGGAAATTGTGTCAACTTACGAGTCTAATTCGTTCTCGTCACACAATACCTGTTGTCACTTAATACCGTCTTTGTTATAAACGTGAGTTGTTGTCTACGGGTCCTCTGTCCTTGGTCAATACCAGTGGTTGAATCTACAGCGGTCCGAGCGCCGCAGTTGAACCGCAGCGACTCAAACGCTGATGTAAAAGTACCTGCATAATTTTTGCAAAGAAATTACTACATTCTTCAAAACGGAGCGTATAAGCTCCCTAAGCTGCTCACATTCTTTAAAGTATTATTACGCTTTGCTTAAACCCACCTAAACATTTGTGGCAGTGGGAAAATTTTGGCTATCTGCGTGGGGAAAAGAGGTTTGATTGAACTGGCAACACTGCCAAGGAGCGCGAGGTGCACGGGAGTACGGGAACCATAGTTGTTCTGACTTCAAAGAAAAAAGTGCCACTAAATCACGTAGATGTATATTTTTCACGAGTTTGACATAGATCGCGAGACTAATTCCTATGGTGGCAACGTTTGCAAATGCCAGCTGTTAAATTTATGATCTGAACGAGTCATTACGCCATCCGTTACAGCTGATTTTATTATTCCGTGCAGTTTCTTTGAAGCGGTTCTCAGCTTTTATTATAGGACTACGTATTTATTTGTAAAACATTAATTGTACGGTCAGTGCGGTGGACAAACGTTATACGTGTCATTAAAGTGATTAAGCACATTCCAAGTTTCTCCTATGTCAACTGAAACAATTAACTCAGCGACTCGTTGATGTCCGCGCGTTTGAGACCAGTCAGGTTTTGTTTATTTTCATTTCTTCCGGTTGTTTGTTTGTGTAACATGCAGCTACATTGGTTTCACGACTGCTGCGTAAGAGCCATATACATGCAGTATATTCGTGTATGTCACGGTCGCGTTGGAGAATTTCTTCAGCTTTGAACACAACTTTATTATAAGCTTTGTATAGAGCAATTATTTGTAGAGAAAAGTGGCACGCCTCAGCATTTTCTATTAGCTTAGCTTCACAAAAAAAAAATGTTAACAGTCATGAAACAAATGCAGAAAACGTCAATGAAGTCGAAATAACATAATTATATGTTAACAGTTGTGTCGACTTGTCTTCCTTTATAATTACTTTCAGTAATAACACGATTATCGTCATCTCCTTCTACGTCTGGATAGAAATCTGCTATATTCTTCTTCTTCTTCTTCTTCTTCTTCTTCTTCTTCTTCTTCTTCTTCTTCTTCTTCTTCTTCTTCTTCTTATATGTTAACAGTTGTGTCTACTTGTCTTTCTTTATAATTACTTTCAGCAATAACACGATTATCATCATCTCCTTCTACGTCTCGAGAGAAATCTGCTATCTTCTTCTTCTTCTTCTTCTTCTTCTTCTTCTTCTTCTTCTTCTTCTTCTTCTTCTTCTTCTTCTTCTTTTCTTCTTCTTCTTCTTCTTCTTCATCTTCTTCATCGTCTTCTTCTTATCCTCCTCCCCCTTTTTCTTTGTCTTGTCTTTTCTTATTATTCCTTTTCTTTTTGTTCTTTTTTTGTTATCCTCTTCTTTTTACTTCTCACGCCTTTCCTCCTTATTTTCCTATTTCTACTTTTAATTCTTCCCTCCCCTTTCTTTTTCTTTTTCTTCTTCTCCCTCCTCCTCTTCTTCTTTTTCTTCTTCTTCTTATTTTTCTTCTTCTATTTTCTCTTCTTGTTCATTACAGATCTTTTCTCCTTCCTGTTTTCGTCGTCGCGTCTCCTTTTCTTCTCCTTCTTTTTTGTCATCACCATCTTCTTCTTTTCCTTTTCTCTCATTCTCCTTTTTCTTCTTTCCTTCCCTTTATTCCTTTTCTCGTTTTCTTCTTTTCGTTTTCATCATCTCCTTTCTTTACTTGTCTTCATCTACTTTTCTTATTCTTCTCCTTCTGCTTACTTTTCTACCTCTTTCTCATCGGTATTGTCTTTTTCTTTTCCTTCTTCCTTTCTTCTTTCATTCACTCTTTACATTTTCTCTCTTTTTCTTCTTCTTCATTATATTCCGCTTCCTCCTCTTCTTCTTCTCCTTCGTCTTACACTTCTATCTCTTCTCCATCACTATCTTCTTTTACTAGTTCTTCTCCTTATTCTTCTGCTTCGTCACTATTTCCTTCTATTCTTTGTCATGCTCTTTATTTTCATTATTTTTATCATAGTTTTTATTCTTTACAGTGTTTTCTATTGTTACAACTCTTTAACGCTATTCTCTATTGTCTATTCCGATTAATGCTTTGTCTAGTGGAATACTTTATTCCGGAATACGGTTTATAAGCTTTACGTCTAGTGGCCCGCACAATAACGTTTTCTTTCTATTCAGATCTCCCTTAACTAAGACAATTCTGCGTTCATCACTTAAGCACATTATTGTGGCGAGCAACGTTCCTGTAAGCAGAAGTGTCCTCGAACTTCATTCCTTGGTTAAATGCTTGCTAACCAGTAACGATCCCAAAGATTCTTTAAGGGCGGCCGACATTGACATTTTCCTGTATGAGTAACGTTTTCTTATTTCAGCGTACATTTTTATGGGTCCCTAGTGTTTACGACTGAAACATACGTTACACTACAATAAAAAATTTACGTAAAAATATGTATGAACAGCGTGTCTAGAAGCGTTATTGACAATGTCTCTTCTTCTTCTTCTTCTTCTTCTTCTTCTTCTTCTTCTTCTTCTTCTTCTTCTTCTTCTTCTTCTTCTTCTTCTTCTTCTTCTTCTTCTTCTTCTTCTTCTTCTTCTTCTTCGCTCACAATTCAATCTACTAGAGTCGAACGCTAGCTTTTGTTATAAAAACTGTGTGTGTTTTCTTGCAGTGAAGTGTAAAATTGTATGTTTTCAAATATTCGCTGGGTTGTTTCACATAACACGATCAGTTTTATTGGTGATATATTTAGATTTTCATTTTAGATTATTTAAAACACCATTTAAAATTTTTTGTTATTATTTCGTCCTCAGTCTTACATTCCGTTTTCTTTATACGGTATATTGCAATAGGTAGGATTTTAATATGAATTAGTAGTTTAACTCTGAGCGTATGAGAGCATGTTGGAATGAAAATTCGTCTAAGTAAAGGCTGAAGGTTTGGACTCATCATCATTCATCGTTAAGGGAAGTGAATTTATTTTGTTACAAACTTTATTAAAAACACTTATAAACTAAAAGACAAAAGAACTCATATAAATAAAATATTTATGTATTATAATATAAGAGATAATTATTTAAAAATTGTAAAAAAGGTTAACAGAAACAGTATAATTTGTTTTATATTGTTATTATAAACAGTATTAAAGTAATGTAGTGCAATTGGTAATAGTTAATAAATCCAAAACCATTCCAATATTCGATTTCACCGACTACGTATTCTATGCGACTCTTGTACATCGCAATACACAGACACGTTGTTGTTTTGTAACTCGTAAATAATTTTTGCAGGTTTCAATATTATGAATAATCCTTCAAATATTAACTATTTCTGCAAGTAAAATTATATCACATTATAAACCTATGATGATGCTGATGTGAGCAGCGAAACGTGCGTAAGGTAAAAATACAATATAATTTTACTTGCAGAAATAGTTAATGTTTAAAGAATTATTCAGGTATATATATATAAATATAAATCTAATTTAGCCACACATTGTCTAAATAATAACCACCAGTTTCCAAACATTGAAAATATAAAATTAATTAAGAACATACAAAAAGGTCAAAAAATGAATATTTGGGAAAATCTTAACATTTACAAACACAATAACAATAACTTATTAATTAAAGAACAAATCCAAATAAATACAAAACAAGAAGATCTATTTAAAATTATAAATTTACTAAAAAATAAAAATGAATAAAATATAAACAACAAAATTTCAAATATAACCGAGAAAACAGCTGCTGAAGAAAACAAACATTAAAACAATCGTTAACTAATTGACCTAAATCGATTATCAGTTATTTTATTTTACATTAAAATCGATACTAATTCGATTATTCGTTAATTTTATATTAATAGAATTATTTCGATTGTTATTAATTTACTTAGAAACCTCTGATGATACTGATATTTTTCAGTGAAACGTGCGTCAGGTGTTAAAAAGAATATACGAAATTATACTACTTGCAGAAGAAACAAATTGAAAACATCACAAAATATATATATATTGTAGCATAACAGAATTTTCACCTTAAAACTAACTTAATACAATATTAAAAAAGGAAAAAGAAGAAACTATCAGTAGTGAGTGATAACTAAATGGTTAAAAATGAATTAAATAATCTGATCATTATAGTCAATAAAATGTTAAAAAATAAACTCTATAACAAAGAAAACTCTTGGTTCAAATAAAAGAAACCATCTATATAAAACCCCAGTACATCATCAGTATACCCAGTAGGAGAGGGAGCAGTAAATGAAAAAATAATCATGTACAACTCATTGAATTAATGACATCATCACCTAAAATACAAAAATAAGAAAATACTCATAGAATAAGAAATAAAGAACAGACTATTTCAAGCTTCATACAAAGAATGCAGAATGAGGGAAGGCTATTCCCAAAATCCCATGAAGGACATGTACCAATTAGGTAAATTTAGAACAATGATAAAACTTAAACCCAGTAACCCAAGTTACAGGATACATTACAAAAAAAAAATGTAAAGTACCGTTTACCAAATGGTAAAAGCTTAAGAGCATGATAATGTCTTTCAGCCGCCAGCTAAACGCAACATTATTATGGTTACTGACTGACTGATTGGTTACATACCTATCTACAGCTATGCAGTGTTGTTTGCTTGTTAGGTCTTAATCTGCGACGGACGTTAGCACGTTAGCGGTCGCGGTTTTAGTTAACGATTCCCGGCTGGTAAATGATGACGTCATGCAGCGTGATGCGTTACAGAAATTTTCAAATGACCCCCAGCCATAAGACATTATCATGTCAAAAGTAAAGATTGTAAAGTAAATATAAAAATAACATAAGAAGAAAAAGAGCTGAGCTAGAAGAGAATACACTTCGACCCAGCTTGACTTAATCCGATTAACACTGTGAAACAAATATTGTCACGAAGCATTACACAAATATTAATTAATCGAACAATAATAAAAAATAATTAAATAATTAAAAAATTTAAATATAAAATAAAGAAAATATTATAAGAATTTTTTTTTAATTAATAAACTATAAAATTTTTTTTATTATCAACATAAAATTTTATTTGTGATAAACCACGTTTTATTACAATATATACAAACACTTTTTGCTACAGTCTGTTTCTTGATGCATATATGATTTATTTAATATTTATAAATTCTTTACCTGAAGATGTTTTTTTTCCTTTATTTGGTACATGTTTCGGGAATCTTATTGTTCCCATCCTTAGCCTTTCTGATTTTATATCTTGTGGAGTATTTGTGTTTTGGTTGGTTGTTGTTATGGAGTCCTGTCGGTTTTTGGTATTTTGTACTGGTGTTATTGTGTATGATTGTGGTGTATTATATTAGCTTTTTGAGTATTTTCGATGTTGAATGCTTTGAAAATTGTGTCATGTTTTGTATTGATTTATATTTGTTCAGGTATTAGTTTGTTTTGTGTTTGTATATTTGTAAATTTTCCCAAATGTTCATTATGGTGTCCTTGTGTGGTATGTGTTTTATTAGTGTCATGTTGGTTATGGCTGGGAATTCATGTCCTGTGTTTGTTACATGTGTGGCCAAATTAGATTTATATATTTCTGGTTTTTTGTAGGCGTTTAGGTGTTCAAAATAACTTTTTTTAGTTGTTTTTTTTGTTTGTCCTATGTAACACTTATTGCAATCTTGGCATTCAATTTTGTATATACCATTGGTTGTTGTATTATCTTTGTTGTGTGGGTTATTTAGTTTTTGTAAATTATTTTTGTTACTTTTGTATGCTATTTTTATGTCTGTGTTTTTAAACAGTTTTATTAACTTTGCCATTTTGTTATTCATGTATGTGAATGTGGCCCATTTTTTATTGTTGCTCTTATTTATGTGTTGTTCGTTTTTATTAATTCTTAATTGTTCAGTTTTACTTCCATGTTCCATAAGGAAATGGAAGTATGGTGATGGCAAAAAAAATCGTGTTCGGGATAATTGCAGATTATTCTGATTGTACTACCCTCAAAACATGAAAAAAGTCATTTTTCCAAAAAGTGTCTGTGTGTCTATCTGTCTGTCTATGTGTGTGTCTGTGTGTTTATCTGTGTCTATCTGTAGATTTTTTTATGGCAAACGATAACAGCCGCAAATTCAAACAGAATCAAATAATTTTTTGCATACAGCCCTCAATTGTAGAGTACTCAAGATCTATTGTTTTTGGTGAAGATCGGTTAAGGTAAAGGGGTAGTTTACCTGCAACGTTTTTTTATCAAGGGTAATTTTTTTCTATGGCAAACGATAACAGCCGCAAATTCAAACAGAATCAAGTAATGTTTCGTAAACAGCCCTGAATCGTAGAGTTCTCAAGATCTATTGTTTTTGGTGAAGATCGGTTAAGGGAAAGGGGTAGTTTACCAGCAACATTTTATGTTTTAACAGGGGTAATGTTTTTCTATGGCAAACGATAACAGCCGCAACTTCAAACAGAAACAAATAATGTTTCGCATACAGCCTGAATTGTAGAGTTCTCAAGACCTATTGTTTTTGGTGGAGATCAGTTAAGGAAAAGGGGAACTTTACCGGCCACATTTTATGTTTTAACAAGGGTAATTGTTTCTATGACGAACGATAACTGCCGCACATTCAAACAGAATCAAACAAAGTTTCCCATACATCCCTGAATTCTAGAGTACTCAAGGTTTTTTGATTTTGGTGAAGCTCGGTTAAGAGGAAAGGGTAGTTTACCTACAATATTTTATGTTTTAAAAGGGTAATTTTATTTTTATGATGAATGATAACTGCTGCATATTAAAAGAGAATCAAATAATGTTTTGCATACATTCCTGAAGTTTTAAGTACTCAAGGTCTGTTGATGTTGGTGAAGATCGGTTAAGGGAAGGGGGTAGTTTACCAGCAGCGTTTTATGTTTTAACAAGGGTAATTTTTCTATGATGAACGATAACTGCCGTAAATTCAAAGAGAATCAAATAATTTTTTGCATACTTTCCTGAATTGTAACGAGCTAAAGGCATGTTGATTTTGGTGAAGATAAGTTAAGGGAAAGGGGTAGTTTACCAGCCAACTTTAATGTTTTAACAAGAGTAATTGTTTCCATGACGAACGATAACTGCCGCACATTCAAACAGAATCCAATAATGTTTTGCATGCATCCATAAATTGTAGAGTACTCAAGATCTGTTGATTTTGGTGAAGATCAGTTAAGAGAAAGGGGTAGTTAACCTGCAATGTTTTACGTGATAACAAGGTTAATTTTTTCTATGACGAACGATAACTGCCGTAAATTCAAACATAATCAAATAAGTTTTTGCATACGTCTCTAAATTGTAGAGACCTCAAGGCCTGTTGACATTGGTGAAGATCGGTTAAGGGAAAGGGGTAGTTTACCAGCAAAATTTTATGTTGTAACAAGAGAAATTTTTTCATGACCAACGATAACTGCCGTAAATTCAAACCGAATCAAATAATTTTTTACATATGTGCCTGAGTTGCAGAAGACTCAAGGCCTTTTGATTTTGGTGAAGATCGGTTACGGGGAAAGGGTAGTTTACCTGAAACATTTTTTGTTGTAACAAGAGTAAAGTAGTTAATTTTGATAAATAAAGTATCCTGATAAGAAGATGTTAATAATCCACTGTAGAAACGTAGATGAATATCTATAAATGAAGAGGCTAGTTGAACGGGGTGGGGGTAATTTCTTATAAATGAAAATGATAGTTGAAGGGGGAGGGGATAATTTTTAAATGTGTACTACGTTATCGGCAACAAAGTAGTAATTTGTTGTTAAAATTCCTTCCCGGGCTGTTTGGCCGTACTCCAATGTTTTCTGCAAAACCAGACTTTTCGGCAGTGCCGTCGACTGCCATCATCAGTGAAAATGGAGTGCGATAACGTGTGGTGGTATACGTTAGTGAGCACAGTACTGTCGTTAAGGCTGAAGCAATAAGTGGAAAGAAGTAGTTTCTATGGAGACATTTCATTTCGTAAATGATTTTAAATATAAATCTTAGAACATGGAAGTCATGTATGTTTCTCCATACCGATATTTTATTTTATAATTGATTTTATTTTCTATTTTTTTACAGTATTTTTATTGTATCCATTTTCATAAACAATTTGGTATATTTCTTTCTTTGTCTGTTTCTTGTTTGTTTATGGGTATTTTGTACATTCTGTTAAATAGTGAATAAATATTTATATATATAATTTTATCTGCGTCATAAATCTTACTTTTCTGAAGACAGACTCTGATATCCAAAACAAAATATTACCTGTGCAAAGAAAATTAAAACTGTAGAACAAAATGATTCAGTGAATCTGGAAGAAAGTAGTCAAGGTGGGAACGGGTTCTCAGTTTATTTTTTAGCGCGCTGTACTGTACTACCTTGTTCACGCTCCACTGAAGAAGGCCGCCGTTGGTGCTGGCGAAACGTCTGGCGTTTCAGGAAATTTTAATGTTATACCACGGCCTAGTAGGCCGGTCAACATGTCTAACGACTATGAGAACTAACAGGCTGTGATAGTTTGTGTTTATATTGTTACAACGGTCTAACTGATCGTCGTATCGTACAGTGGAAAACAAAATACAAGGCACCAATTAAGTCACTAATCACCAGCTTTAATTATCACAATTAAACAGTTTGTAATCAACAAGGTAGTCTCTTACAACAAATCAAATAAAAATTGTTCACACGCAATAAAATGTCAACTAATATAAAACACAATTGTAGTACAATTGTCCCGCACGATTATAAAACACGTAACACTTTGCCACAATATTTCGAACGCACTGTGTAAATCGCCACTCAAACGCACTGTGTAATCGCCCGACAATAACTCGTAACTCAAACGGAACTGAACGTCGCTGAGTAATTGTAATTTATACCCCGAAAAAATCCAGAACCATCCATACTACGTATTGACAATAAACGAAAACATTAGAGCGTAATTCATTGCGGCCTTGAAACAGTGGGCGCGGCCGCGCGACTTCTGCTACAGTTTAGCTAACGCGTTGAGAATCGCGTACTCACACACAGCCGCGTTTCTCTGGAACATTCGATAAACACGTACGGTAGATTGTTCTGTAATGTCGTAACAGTATATTTCCCATTCTACTAAATTAAAATAATTTGTTTACTGTGTATCCAAAACATAAGAATCTAGTGTAAGCTCATAGAATGGCATTAAATTTCCTGAAGACAGCTATCTGGATTGTGTTCAGTTTACTACCAATAATCATAGTAAACGTTCAAAAAAAGAAAATAACACAATTATTTGCAAACCCAAAGAGTTGCGAAGATTAAAAAAATAATTCCATCTTCAGCAAGGATTAAACCGAAACTGGTTGGTTGCGGTCACAAGGAGACAGACTAGAGCTGGTCACGCCAGCGCTTCTTCGGGCGCCCCACACCTCTCCCTTATTTCGATTGTTTGGCGATGCGGCAGTCATCTATTCGGTTGAGATTTTCCACCATTTCAGCCGATATCGGGCAATTCTATCGAGTATACTCGTAATATTTACCTTATTGACATTTCTTTTGAGATCTTAAAAGATCTCACTGCCTGAGAAATATAGTGTAAATAAAAAACTGCAACTTCGTCGTGCTTATTTGCTAAACTGTTAATGTCATGTTCTGGACGAGGCCGTTCAGTGTTTCCACCATTTTCACGTCCTAAATCACGACCTAGGACTTGAAAATGGTGGAAACACTGAAAGGCCTACTCTAGAACATGACATTAACAGTTTAGCAAATAAGCATGACGAAGTTGCAGTTACGGAGATAACAAGATTCAAATAACAAGATTAATAAATAAAAAATACAAAATTTTTAGAAAATTAAGTAAAAACTTGGAGCCTTTAAAGCCTAATTATTATGAAAGGTAATGTAAAAAAGTAATTCCAACAAATGCAAAGAGATGGTACTGGTCTAATATAGAGCAAGTCAACTTCAATTCAATCCACTGGCAAAAGAACGGTTTGAATGGTTGCTAATATCGCTCTGGTCCAGAATTTCTTTTCAAAGCGTTGTTCTGCTCCAATTGTTGCTCCAGTATTTCTTTTCATTTTACCCACAGACAACGTGGTACTTTCTGAACCCAATCTCTCTGGTAGATTAGAAATCAGTCTGTGATATGTCACAGATATCATGAACTCAGTGAACTGAATCGTTAAAGAACTTTGATAACATGTTTTCCATTTGGAGGTACTTCTGCCGTACAGAAAAATATTTAATTAGAAATACATATATTGATAAACAAATTATTTGTGGTTGATTGCAATTTTTAAAGTTGTATCAGAAAAGCCAAAGTTGAAGAACACGTTAAATTCAGTGTCTTTGGCAGATGTACTGAATTTGCAGGCATCTCTGTATCTCTACCGTCTAATTGTTCTTCCGTAAAAATTAAAATAGTTAATTTATTTTTAATATAAATAATTTTAAAATAAATAAATTTTTAATATAGGAGAAATAATTCAAGAGAATGGTTTAGAAAAATCTGCTATAGAAGAAAGGATTCATAAGATGGAAAGAACATATGGTATAACTAAAGATATTTACAATAAACAGTGCATATCTAAAAATGGGAAAATAAGGCATTACAGTACAGTAGTAAAGGCAAAATTCCTATATGAAGTGAATGTCTAGCATTGAATTATAGTTTAGACAAACTAGAAATATTGGATAGACGAATTATTAGGAAAATATTAGGCCCACGAAAACTCCAGAAGGTTGGAAATTAAGCAGTAATGATGAAATATATCAATGTATAGAAAATATAACAGAAACAATGAGAAAAGGAAGACTATTATTTTTTGGACATTTATGTAGAATAGACGACAATAGGTTAACAAACCAGATCTTCAAATATCTGTGGGGGAAGAAGTCAACATCAAGTTGGATTAAGGAAGTCCAAAAGGATTTAGAAAAAATAATATAAACGCAGAAGAAGTAATTGAAAGAGACGTTTTTCGGGCAAAAGTGTTAAAAATGGAAGGAATCCAGGGTTTGAGAGAGAAAAACGCAGGTTCAAAGTGGACTGAAGACAGAAAGAAGAGAGGCAGTGAAAATATGAAAGAATATTGGAGAAAAAGAAAAGAACAAAGAATAAAGAATTGAAATTGCCATGTGATGCTTAGAAGGCTGATACAAACGAAAAAAATTTAAATATATTTCAAAATTTTTAAAATAAAGTAACTTACATTAATTTATTTTTAATACACATCTAGTAACCTGTTCAGTTATATATTCTTTAAATTTTAACGTCCAGCCAGGGTATGACGAACACGTGACACTTGGGACAAAGAAAAATTTACCTTCGTGTTTTCATTTTATATGCAATGTGCAAAATAAAACTCCTTATGTTTTATAGGTTATACCGTGGTCTGAAATTCGGTATGCTTGTACGTCAGGTTCATATACTGACGAGTGACAGACAATATGATACTGATCACCTCAGGCGCGCATCAACAGAGGGGGGAAAATGGGGAAAATCCACTTCCTCAAATTCATGAAAATTTTTCGCCGTTTTGTAATTGCAAATATGTTACAACATTCATATCACGTTATGTAGGTTTGTGGTTTTACTCCGTAGTTACATTAAATTGTAAGTGTACGTTACCAGCATGTTAGTTTTTGTTTGATACATACCATAAAAAGAGTAGCGAGTACTTTAAACAGTAGGTGAATATTATTACAAAAAATTCAAGTACCGTCTGCCTAGTGGCAAAAGCTAAAGAGCATGATAATGTCTTTCGGCCGCCAGCTAAACGCAACATTTGCAGAAAGGAAACAATCAGTCAGTCAGTAACCATAATAATGTTGCGTTTAGCTGGCGGCCGAAAGACATTATCATGCTCTTTAGCTTTTGCCACTAGGCACACGGTACTTGAATTTTTTCTTATTCAATCTACAACGTTTTACTCGTTCGTTGGCCTTCCTTCGCTTGTCTGCCAGTTTTATGTTGTAGAATGAATCGATTTTCTCCTGCTCAGTCATCGTCGACGCGAACGGTGTATTTATTAAGTACTCGTTCAATTCTTCGTGCATCAAGTCATCTTGTTTCTTATTCAATCTACAACGTTTTACTCGTTCGTTGGTTTTCCTTCGCTTCTCTGATAGTTTCATGTTGTAGAATGCATCGATTTTCTCCTGCTCAGTCATCATCGACGCGAACGGTGTATTTATTAAGTACTCGTTCAATTCTTCGCTCAACAAGTCATCTTGTTTTCGTTTTTGTTGCGATGGGGCCGCTGGTATTGAAGCTTCACCGCCGACAGCAACCGCTCGTTGCTGTTCCTTCTCGAGCTTCTTTCGTTCCCGATACTTTCTTGCTCGCTCGGCATTTTGTCGTTTCTTGATCTGAGCCTTCTCGTCGCTGCTATCCATTGTCGAACGCTGTTTTAATCAGTCGCCACGTTATGGTTACTATATACCAGCAGCAGTGTATTTCACCACAACACAAAACAAACCTTTATTTACAACAATCCCAATGACATTATGTATCTGTGTTATACTTCACATTTCTGCGGTGAGTAATTAAATATAAAGAACAGTAGATTTGCATTTACGATGACAAATATTTTAATGAATAGATCGTTAGCTGAATCACATACGAAGACAACCATTAACTAGAGACAATAACCCCAATAACCTATCTACAGCTATGCAGTGTTGTTCGCTTGTTAGGTCTTTAATCTGCGACGACGTTAGCATGTTAGCGGTCGCGGTTTTAGTTAACGATTCCCGGCTGGTAAATTGTGCTAACACTTGATTTTAAACTTTCAGGACGCTTTATAAATCTGGTTTAATTGTTTGCAGTGATATTATTTTTAACACATTATATATATTGCGACGTATCAAAACAAACGTTTATTTACAACAATCCCAATGACGTCACGCAAGAATGACGTCATGCAGCGTGATGCGTTACAGTTTACAGCGTTACAGAAATTTTCAAATGATGGCCAGCCAAAAGACATTATCATGTCAAAATCAATGAACCGACAAAGACAGATGTGATTTTACATTTGTACGTCAATAAACGTTTCGTATTGATTTGTATCGACACTCAATCCTATCGTTCATACTTTAGTCCTTTTAAGAATGATCAAACTTTCGATCCCCCTCCCCAAGTCGTCGACGTAATAGTTTAAACTAAACGAGATTGAGGTCAATTATGATAATGCAATTGACTTGTGAATGTGCGATTTAACGGTAGTAGACGCAAGATCCCGGATAATTTGACATGATAGATTCGTTCGTTCTCTTTGTCACTACAAAGTGAACAAGTAAATAAAAAACTCGTATATGAACAATATACTGCTGTACTTCAGTTCGTTACATACGATGTAAAGAAATTATATAACACGTCCATCCGGTTACTACGATATAATATAGGAGGCCTACCAGTGGCGAATGACTATAGAGAGGGAGAATCGGTGGGATCAACCCCCCTCCTCCCTAGAATTACTATGAACTTCAGCCAGATTCCACAATCACTTAACGTATTTCTAAGCCAGTTCATTGAGTTATTACGAGTCTTAGAAGTCATTGTAGTAATAAAAGGAATTACAACATTTGTAAATTAATAAAGTAAAGTTGGAGTTTTCTCAATGACAGTCACTCAAAATTTGGTAAATAACGCTCGTATTTGCAGCCTTCAAAAATACGCCAGAAAATGAAAGCAGAGCATATAAATCTACAATTATCTTTTTAGCCCAAACATATAGAATCGTCTATCTCATGGCTCCTCTAGTCTAATATCTCTGAAGTTGGGAACGCCGTCTTTGCACAGGAATACTAATAGTTTATTGACTTTAATTCGAAAAAATAAAAAGATCTTAAGTAAAGGATTTTACTTAACGGGAACTATAGGTTGCTTAAAACATACTTGGGACAAAATTCTTAAAGCGCGAGGTATAGCCTAATACCCGAAACGGGGTTTTTCAAAATATGTATTATACGGGAAGAACCCTGAATTTCTGATTTGTCATGAGGAAAATAGAGGGGAGCCAACCTTTAAGTTAGCCGAGATGTAAAAATATCCATTTTTGTGTGAGCATACAAATGAATCTAAGTCTCCTTTGTATTAGCATGGTCTATTTTGTGATATTTTCTGTCTTTTACAAGAAAAATTTATAGATTAAAGTTACAATAAGATTCAAGAAACCAGTAAGAACAAAAATAATGATTAAAGATCAAATTGTAGAACAGGTGAGCCATTTTAACTATTTGGGTAATGATATCGATTACAATAGGAATTATGATATCGATGTTAAGTTAGGTAACTTCCAGACAATCTGTGGGACAAGGAACCGTATTTTGAGAAACAAAGTACGTTAATAATATCATATACAACATTATTTTCTAAGTTTGATATCTAAGAAAATAATAGAAAGTACGAATTTACACAACATCAACATGAATGAAATGAAGAAACCCAATATTATCAGAATGCTGTTAAACGAATGGTGAAGTATAAATAACAATACAGACAAAAAGCAGGAAGACCTTGAAAATTTTCATTATTAATGGTCACAGACGACGCAAAACGCATTCTGATGTCTCTTTTATATGGTACAGCAAATTGTTGGAGAAAGTGTTTCAGTAAGCTGACAAAAAGACGACTTAAAAAAACATGTTTATAGTATATCATGATCAAATTAAATTATAAAAAAATTTCACGGAAATTGGTCATTAGAGTAATAATGATGGCAGCGTATTTGACGGGAGCCGCGGTTGCGTTGCCAAGCGGCAGAAATATTGTTTCAACCCCGAAACAACTCGTGTGTGTAAAAAGTATTGGCCCAAGGCCATGGATTCGATTACACTACACTGCTTGTTCACAGCCGTAATATGGCACGCGAGCATGTTATATTTATTACGCTGAATTTTTCATGAACTCCGCGCTTGCTACCTTACGACCGATGTTCAATGTTACTGAGCCGAAATCAGCTTTCATTAAAACTGTGTGATGAATCGTTTCAAAAGTGTTTGTTCAAAGACTGTTGAACTTGATTAAACTTGCGACGCAGAGAATATTAAAAGAAAACAGTAATTTAAAATGTTAATATTCTTTTTTGGAGCTGTACATTCTCCTTTCAAACGATGAGTCGATCATCAACACATTCGCACAAATAATGTGACACATAATACTACCTGTGGAAGATTGGAAGTTAGTTTATAAATCGATGCAATTCAGTGCAGATAATTTGGGAACAAATCCATATCCACACCATATTTTAGAAATCTTTTATAAGGGATTTATTTGCTGGATCAAAAATAGTATTGCATGATGAGGCCATAAGAGAAGAATTACAAGCTTTTAACTTAAGCGAGAGACTAAAAGATTAAAACAACGGTGGAAAGAACACTTAGAACGAATGTTAGATTCAAGACTGGCCAAACAAGTCTGGAAATATAACCCTGTTGGACGCAGGTGTGTGGGTAAAAGCAGAAAGGTTTTAAAACGTTTTAAATGATTAGAATAATGACTGTCTTAATTGTGAAGGTTTTGTACTTAAGACTGGAACGAAAACAACTGACAAATGTCGGTAAATCTTCTTTGATACTATACGGAAAGGTCTTTAGGGTTAGACAAAAAAAAAGAACAATAGATAACATGATGACTCGCAAAAGCCGGTGTTGCAATGTTAGTGTCTTACCCCAATTACAATGATAAGAGAAAGTCTTTGAAAATGGCTAAAAATTCGTTTGTCATAAACGGAATAAAAAGTCAACAGACTGGTAAAAATTATATTTAACATATTGATACGACGGGCTAACTGATCATCGTATGGTACAGTGGAAAACAAAATACAATACACCAATTACGTCAATAATCACAGCTTTAATTTTCACAATTAAACCGTTTGTAATCAACGAGACAGTCTCTTACAACAAATCAAATACAAGTTGTTCACACGCAATAAAAATGTCTACTATTATAAAACACAATTGTATTACAATTGTCCCCCACAATTATAAAGAATTTCGCCACGATATTACGAACCGCACTCCAATAAATCGTGACTCAAACGGAACTGAGCGTCGTTGAGTACTTGTATTTATACCCCGCCGAAATACCAAAATAGTCCATACTGCGCGTCAAGAACGCTACTAGTAAACACCAGAACGTAATTGACTGCGGCCTTGCACACGGCGCGAGCGGCCGCGCGACTCCTGTCACAGTCTAGCTAACGCATGTTGAGAATCACGTACGCACACACATTACAGCCGGATTCCACTGGAACATTCCAGAAACACGCAGATTGTTCTGTAGTGTCGTAGCAATATAGTTAACGTTGGTCTCGGTCGGTTGAGGCAAAACGACGTTTTCGTCTCATCTTTTCAGTAGTGGTGTGCAACAGTGTTAATTCTGTGTTTCATTCTAATAACCTCTTTCGCGACTGCTTATTATATGCGACCCTTTGCAATATGTGTGTGTGTGTGTGTGTGTGTGTGTGTGTGTGTGTGTGTGTGTGTGTGTGTGTGTGTGTGTGTGTGTGTGTGTGTGTGTGTGCTGCGACAGAACCGTGCTAGGATCGTCAGCAATAAGGGATATTAGTGCCAGAACACATTCTATGACGATCATAGACAAGTTGTAAATTGATTTTATTCCTTTTTTGTAAATTAGATGTAAGTTTTGAATTAAGATATGGGTAAAAAAATGAGTTGTGTCAACATACCCATAATTTAATTCTCTATCATGTCCAGTGGAATGTTAGTGCGCGAGTGCGCGTGTGTTTCACATTTTATTGAATAACTTCATTAATAATTAACATTTCTTTATGAAAATTGGACAGTTTATGCGCTGTATTCGTATATTCAATACTGCAGAACTATAATTTTAATATGGGTTTTTTAAATGAAATTAGTTCTTTTATTAAATCGTTATCTGCAAGAGAGTAATAAAAATTGTAGATTAAATCTAGATCGGTCTTTGCAGACTTAGACATACCGTAGTTTTAACTTGAAGTCAGTCTATCATGATGAAAATCTATGACGTATCTGAGATTTCAACCATTCAGAAGTCCCAAAAATTATTTGAGTCTGTCCTTTGCAAAGAACACATCGTTCAGTTTGCTTCGAGGTCTAGTCATAGAAGGTCGTACTGACTGTCGCAAGTTTTTCGTGTCAGGACCTGTCTATTCTATAAGTGACGTAGAACGTAGGCATACGTTACGAGTTTTTCGTATACGTTATCTTGAATCGAAGATCTCAAATACAACAAAGGTAATAATATATCAATATTAGTGCTTTTCGCGTTAGTGCAAGATTTTCCGCTTAGGACAGCAGTACCCATCGAGGTGTTACTGATTGACGCGAGAACACTTCAAGATTCCGGATTGTGTAAGCCTAGTACACAGATCTATTTAATTACCCGTTACGAAAACCCTGAGATAAATTAATAAACAATAACAGTTTGATAACCAAGACGTGTGTGTGAAACGCCAGTGTGAGCTACGCTAAGGTCAACGGGCAGTGAATCCACGGGCATCGACAGTAGTTGTGGAATTCGACATCAAAGTAACAAACAGTTGTAAAAATAAGAATCAATAAACTCTTTATTTGAAAGAATGAAAAATTAAATAAATAATTTTATGTTTGAAAACTTAATAAGACAGAAGTAATAATTTTGTTACTTAATAAATTTCCTACCTCCAGATATTGACTCTGTGTTTATATTATCATTATACCTACCTATGAAATATTTATTTTGATTCGCTGCAGTACATATAGCGAATTCAGTTTTTCAAAGCCAGGAGAGCATTCTTTGTTTACCTAGAAACTTCCATACGTAATTACAGTACGTACAGAGCGCATTATTGTGACCTAAATCACTATATTTAATTTCATAATAAACATCTGGCGCTCAACGTTACACAAAATACGACGTTCTAGTATTTCACGTAATTCTCATAGCCCAGCTATGAGTGTGTGTTATATCAAGCATTGTTATCTAATCATTAAACGTAGCAGCGTATAATTGAAACTTATGCTGAAGATTAGAAATTAATTAAAATTTTTAATTTGAATTTGATTACAAAAATGAATTCATTATATACAAAAAAAAAAAGAATTTCAAGAAAGCGTTTCATTAAAAATTTGTTTAAATTGAGTAAAATATTTCATTAGTCAAAATAAAATGTCTACTTTCCGGCAATTTACTGTACACAAAACAGTTTATTAAAACTCATTCAAGTCTGAGGAAATAAACATGATTTACTTTCTTCTCACGCAAGAGACGACGTTCTTGTACAAATTTGCCTCAACTCCTACGCTCAGACTACTTCTTTTTTAAATTTACGTTTTTCTTCTCGTCCTTCAAAAATTATAATATAAGAGGAATGGGAGTGGTTATTATTAGATTGCATCAACATAAAAATAGAGAGATTGATAATTATGCAAACAAGAGAGATTAGTAAACGAAGTAGTAAAAATGTATATAACCGTTCTCGGGATAAGTCAGTAGGATATATTTCCAACTAAAAATATTCAGACTTCTCTTGTTGTATGACGCAATCAGTTAATCTTTGAATTTGAATTTAACTGACAGACTTTTGCCATCACAGACAAAATATAAATGGGTCGTTTCGGGCACCCAAACGATCGGCAGCCGTCTTCAGGTTAATTATAAACTTATATATGTAAATAAATAAATAATAATACTCTACGAATGTTTTAGTGGATGGTTTGTGAGGACCGGTCAATAATATAAATTTTAGCTATTTTGCGTCGACGTTTCGACAATATTTATTGTCATCTTCAGGACCTGTGTATGAAATACAATATAAATATCAAACACATACACAGGTCCTGAAGATGACACTAAATATTGTCGAAACGTCGACGCAAAATAGCTAAAATTTGTATTATTGACCGATCCTCACTAACCATCCACTAAAACATTCATTGATTGACGGTCACTAAAAATTTTAAGGAAATAATACTCTACGTTATTCGGATGTTTGAAATTTTTATAGCTTCAAGGGCTTCGTTCCATTCGTAAAGCACTTTAGTTGGTGACGTCAGCGATTTGTGCTTAAAGCACTTTAGTTAGTGGCCTCAGCGGTTTGTGCGTAGGCGGTGTTTGCCGCCTACTTTTACTTTCACTATACAACGGTTGAGCCTGTTGCGTCCCTGTCGTAGTGTTTTCTTCAGTTTGTTGGTGGGCAAGCGTTCGTGCGCATTTTGCTTGTGTTTTGTGAGTGTTGTGTGTTTTTCATAGTAAGTATTCATTTATATTACTTTTACTTTTGATTATGTATTGTGTGAAATTTTTTTATTATTTTGTTGACTCTCTATCACTTATTGATAGAGAATTATTTATTTCTTTAGACGTATTGATTTCTAGTTTTAGCCTGAAGTCGGCTGCCGATCGTTTAGGTGGCCGAAACGTCACGTTTTTATTTTTTCTGCTATGGGAAAAGTTTGCCAATTAAATTTAAATTCAAATATCTACAATCCACACAGCCATCTTTTAAAAAAGTTTAATGGAGAAATTTGTGTTAGTGGTTGAAATCACAATCAGAATGATCAATATTGCACACCACTATATAAAAATTATTCCGATTAGCGCTTTCAACCTTCACAGCTCATCGTCAGATCAGGAATAGACAGAAAATATGTAATACCCAACCCTTCGCCCCTCTCCCCCACCCTGCTCACCCCAACAAACTAAAAATTAATGACCCTTCCCCACCCCCGAAACTCTGTCTCACCATCTGTACAGTTACATATTCTTCTAGTAAATTCCTTGTGTTTCAGTGTGTGTGTGTGTGTGTGTGTGGAGAGGAAGAGGGTAGTTTAAAAGGATGCACACACACACACAGACACACACACACACACTGAAACACAAGGAATTTACTAGAAAAATATGTAACTGTACAGATGGTGAGACAGAGTTTAGGGGGTGGGGAAGGGTCATTAATTTTTAGTTTGTTGGGGTAAGCAGGGTGGGGGAGAGGAGTGAAGGGTTGGGTATTACATATTTTCTGTCTATTCCTGATCTGACGATGAGCTGTGAAGCTTGAAAGCGCTAATCGGAATAATTTTTATATAGTGGTGTGCAATATTGATCATTCTGATTTAAAAAAGTTGTCAGTCAGTTATCTTTATCTTCTTTTTCTTCTTCTTCTTCTTCTTCTTCTTCTTCTTCTTCTTCTTCTTCTTCTTCTTCTTCTTCTTCTTCTTCTTCTTCTTCTTCTTCTTCTTCTTCTTTTTCAACTTTCAAGTTAGGACTCTGTCCTGTTCTATAACAACGGTCCTACATCCTGTCACTCCATCTCTTCTTTGGCCGACCAATGGTCCTCTTAGTGTTTGATTGTTTGCCTTTTTCATTAGCCTTGTGTCATTCATTCTTGATATGTGTTCATTCCATATCCTTCTTCTTTCCGCAATCCAAGAATTAATATCTGTTACATTTCACGTTTCTCTATCATACCTTGGCTTTCCTAATACCCTCAGTAATATAGTTATTTCTATAGTCTGTCGTTTTCTTTGAGTTGTTGCTGTATGATGTATAGGATATTACTGGACGTTTTTAAACCCAAGTTTTTGGTTCTTGTGTGAGATGTGACCTTACTATTCCATGTAAGGTTATTCATGCATTTAGCAGTTCTTCTTGCTTTCGTCAATTGATGTTATATTTCTTCATCTGCCCTATTGTTACTTGTAAGCATTGTTCCTAAGCAGTCTATCCGCATTACTTCAGTGAGTTATGAAAAAAACAAATCTTCAAATGACTGGAAGGTGTTATTAGAACAATAATAAAATATAATTTACGATATCTGTATATCAGTGCCGAATATCAAATATGAAATGAAGACAAGTACAAACCCTGTACAAAACTCTTACGGAAGAATTAAACACTGCTGTTCTTCTCCTGTTTAACGATTTTTGTGGAAAGTGACAAATTTTACCTCATTCTGTATTGATAATGAATTTCTGAAGCCATTGTACAAATGAACATGTCTGTTAACGCAGAGAGGTTTGGTATTTCTTTGTCTCAAAATAAACTGAAAACACTTGTTATTGTTATACGACTAATTTACTTGTGTTAACCGTAACCAAACAATTGCTAACGGCAGCCCTGAGTGTTGTGTCAACATTCAAAACAGGCTGGCTGACGATGGTGATTGACGAAACAATTGTTTGTTAGACAAATAAATTAACGCTATGACAACAATTGATGTGTTTTCTTTGACATTACAAAAATGATTAGGGCTTTTAAAGAGCGTCTCATAATTATTATTTTCTTTATAAAACAAGCAACAGAAATGAACAAGTCAGAAATTTAACTGAACGAGCAAAGCGAGTTCTAAGTTTTAACTCGACGGTTTGGTATTTGTATGTCACCCTACCGGTGTGTTCAAGCATGCCTTACGGCAACTTTCGAACTCACCAACTGATTTTAGTAAAAGACACCATGCACGTTCACAATTTTACGTCACATGCCCCTATTATTTTTTAAATCGATCCCTCCCATAAATAAGGGTGTCGGAGATAAAAATTTTAAAAGGAAAATTTTTGAAAAATTCACAAAAATCCGTATGCGGTATCAAGGAAAAAATAAACAAAAGAATTTTAACCAAAATCTGAAAACAAAAGCCTTTTGAGGAATTAAAATTTTTTTAGACACCAGGGCCCACAAGGGTCAAGATAAATAAAAACTTAATCCATTTGAGGTTACAAATTAAAGGATAATGGTAGCCAAAATGTAAACATAGTGTTAAATTTTGAGAGATTTCTAAGGACACAATACCAAAGAAAAGTTCAACATTTTGAAAAAAAATTGTAAAGATCCATGACAGTACTACCAGACTTAAGGGAATGTCAACTTACAATAAAAGTGTTTACTTTGCATTTTCTTAACTTTGGGGGCACTACAGGCCAAAAATGGGATTAAAAATTTTGAAAAAATTATAACTGCCTGTGTAGGGCATATGAATTGACTGCAGCCCATTACACCATAAGGTTATTGTTTTGTACCTGGACTAATTAACTTTGACTCTTAGCATGTAAATTGTAACCTATTCGTTTGTATACCTATAGAAAAACACAATATTCTTCATTTATTTATATTGCAACTCGTTACAATCTGTCAAGCAAATGTATTCCAACAACTATGTCAGCAGTGTGTACAATGCGCTCCCATTGGCACACTCCTCACTACAGTTTACACTTCGTTCATGTGCAGAGATTTCTTTAAACACTTCGCTTTCCTACACCAGTTTACACCGGCTTCTGTCTTTAATCGCCAAACAAATCCAGCATTGTTAAAAATTTGTAGTACTTTATTATTTTGATGTTTATAAAGCCTTTGTTCGTATTTAGCCGCAAATCGTTTGATATCGTCAGTAACCACAGGTATTTCCAGGTCTCGATTGATTTCATCGCTTCTTACTCACTTCACTGCACCAACAATACTGCGAAGCACTTTATTTTGAAAACGTTCGATTGTTTTGATGTTTGGTTTCTTTCTCCAACTCCAAACCAAGACACAACCATAAGCAACAGCGTAAACGTGTTTTAAAATTTGTTTGTATAATAAAGGTCATGATTTAGGACTTGAAAATGGTGGAAACACTGAAAGGCCTCGTCCAGAACATGACATTTAGCAGGTTAGCAAATAAGGACGACGAAGTTGGTGTATAATAACAGTTTATTATCGCAGTGACAGTTTAGAGTGTTACGATAAGTAGAGCTCACATTTTCTTGGATTTTATTTCAAGGTCTTCACGTTTCTTCTTGATACGTTCTTTCCACTTAAGCTTACCATCTAGAGTTATGCCAAAAGACTGCCGAATTAGCATGCAGAATTATTAGCATCTAGTGACGTTATTAACCACTAACTGTACACTGTTCGTTGCTGTTTATACGTTGTTAACGGTAGCTACCAGGACGGTGTCATCGGCAGATGTTGCTGTTGTCAGCCCATCGCATTTCGGAATGCCTCCCGTGCACAACAAGTAAACGTGCCGTGTACCACTGCTAACATATTTTTAAACTGAGAATAATAAAAAAAACACATAAAAGTAAAAAATAATTTTAAAAAACGCATGAAAAACGACGTACGGCCACCTCCTCGTCTAAGAAGCATACGCACACAAACGACTTCTCTAAAAAATGAAGAAAATTAAAATTTAATAATTTGAATTTATCACGAGACAGACATTTGAATGTGCAGTTGTTTGCTGGCGACTTTCTTGTACTTTATAATACGGAATCTGATCTGCAAAAATCATCATCGGGTTTGCAAACAGTACAATATGAAAATCTCTACTATGAAAACACACGTAACGGCAGCTCGACGCAAGGAGACAATAAGAACAAAAATAATTATTAATGATTAAATTGTAGAACAGGTGAGCCATTTTAATTATTTGGGAAATGATACTGGCTATGATTATACGTGTGAGATACTTCGTAACACACGCACCACGTGGGGAGAGTACAAACCAATCGAAACACTGACGACTTCAGCAGGAGAGGATTGACTATGATAGAAATTATGATATTTATGTTAAGTTACATAAATTACAGTTTATCTGTGGGTCAATCAACCATATTTTTAGAAACAAGGTACGTCAGAATATAAAAGTAAAGTACTACTTTTATACAGTGTTCTGACAGTTCCTGTACTGTCCTATGGGTGTGAATTATGGATAAAAACCAAAAACAAAGCAGTAAAATACAGGCCTCGAAAATGACGTCCTTAAGAGGAGTTAAAAGGTGTTCCAAACGTGACCGTATAAAGAATGAGGCCATAAAAGAAGAGTTACAAGTTTTTAACTTGAAAAATTAAAAGATTACACACAAAAAGAATGGAACAGGAAAGATTGCCGAGGAGAGTTATGGATTGGACCCCACCAGGAAGAAGAAAAAGAGGAAGACTAACTGACACCTGGACAGAAGAAATTCAGACTATATTGAGGGAAAAAAGAATTGAAGAAAGTCTTTGGATGGACAAGCAGCAGTAGACGATGAGAATTCAATCAATTCTGTAATCTTTGGTTCCGGAAAATGTGTAAACATTGTACAGCCGGAATAATAATAAGAAACAAACGTGGAAAGAACAGTTAGAAAGAATGTCAGATTCTAGACTGGCCAAACAAGTCTGGAAATACGAACCTATAGGACACACGTGTGTGGGTAGACCCAGGAGGAGATGGCTGGAGGATCTTTGACGGCAGGACAAGTAGCTTGCCTATGTCGAGTTGTAAAGATGGAAATTTAATAATTTGAATTTACCTAACAAAGGATGTAATACTATCATCATCATCATCACAACTCCAAGGTCTAGGCCTTAGATCTGTTCCGCAACCCATGTCCTCCTCGGTCTACCGACATCTCTCTTCCTAGTAGGGTGATAACCCAAGGCAGCCACACGTAGACGGATATCAGCCATGCGATACAAGTGCTCATACCATCTCCTTCTGTGGTTTTCAGTCTTCTGGTGTAATGATACAATGTTTAAATCGCGTCTAATATCCTCGTTCCTTCTCCGATCCAAAAGAGAACAACCTTGCGTCCCTCTTAGAAATTTAATTTCGGCTGGCTGAATCCTCTACACGTCCCTTTTACCAAGAGTCCACGTCTCACTAGCATACAGGAATGTGGGGACAGCCACAGTTTTATAAAATTTCATTCTGGTATCCTTCCGTGTTTTATTTTTCAGGTACCTATGAATCGTTCCGCAGATGCGTCTAAATTTTGTTAGCTTAAAAAATGTATTACTATTAATAATAAATGTTGTACGTTAATAACAATTTTGTTTGTTTAAAATAGCGAGCGAGCTGTGCAGCTGAGCTAGTTAAGTTTGTAATGATGTTTACTAAATTAAACCGGATCCTTGTATTGAGTTCTGTATTGTGTTGTCAGAGTTAACTGTGCGGTCACATTGATTAGAACAGTCCAGATATATCTAGTTCACTGCTCGCCATTACTGTTGTTGTTGTTGACGACTTGACTGGTCGTTGTGGTGGTGAGGAGGGGTTGTAACGTCAAGTCGGTCAGGAAACAGGAAACAACGCTTATTAGAGTAAGCGATGAGGATGAGGAGAGAGATGTTGTACAGAAGGGATGATGGGGGTTGTTGGGTGTGTAGGAAATTATATTAATTCGCTCGCAACGCCACTACCTCTTGACTCCCTTCACTTAACTACCCTCTCGCCACTGTACACAGCAACAAAAGTTGTCGATATAATATTGAAACAAATAAAATGGCGCAGCAACTTGTAACCTAAGCACGTGTGGAAACCTTATTTATTTACACAGAAAGGGTAGTAACAAATTATAACTATAAGCACTGGCGTCTTTTGCTATTGTATGCTTGTTGTGATCTTAAAAATTTATATTCGTATTAATAAAACGAAAGCGATTGTCTGTAGTAAACACGGGCAGCCTTATTGTTATGCACGCAACGATTTAGAAGTAGGTCTGCGTTAAATGATAATGCAATCACGCTGAAATTTCTAATAGGTTTGGGGGGTGGGATTGATCCCCGGAGCCCCCATACTTACGCGAGTGGATAACACTGTGTGGCTACATAAACGCGCTGTCTTAGCAGCAAGATTACGCAGTGCTCTCGTACGTGGTCGACCCGTCTTCCAGGTTTGGCAACTTTTCTAGGACTATTTCGTCAATTTTACGCAACATACGAAGAGAACAATTTAAGAATGTTAACAAAATTAAAGTGATGGTCTGTAGTAAACACGGACAGTCCAGTATGGATATATTGCTTTATAGGGAAAAAGATAAGGAAAGTTAGAGAGTTTACCTACTTAGGAAGTAAAATCACGGAAGACGGAAAAAGTAAGCGAGAAATTTTGAGTAGGATCGTGGACAGGTTAAAGTTGCATTTGACAGGAAATGGAAATTATCGAATTCTAAAGAAATATCCCCGGAATTATATTGAAAATTACAAAAACTGCCAAATGTTAAGTTAATTATTTCATATTATTAATAATAATTGTTAATTCTTATACATTAGTTGTAATCATTGATGTGAATTAAGGTTAAAATGGATTATTACATTTGGGGTTAATTTTAAAATGTTAAGGATCTATTTTCTAGTACATTGTTACGCAAAACGGAACGTTCTGGAACTATGGAGAACGTTGTTATACGCGTTTCTCGCTTAGCCCAGTACGTGCGTGTTTCTGCCAGTGGCGAAGCGTCAGGGGAGACAAGGTAGACAGTGTCTTCCCAAATAATTTATTCATAAAATAATTAATTTTTATTTATGCATTAAGTTGCATAAGTTACTCAGAAAGGTATAAAACTAATGTAAGAAGTTAAATATCATGCGACATGACGCGAGCGTGATCCATGGAACCTTGCTGTGCGATGCAATTGTGCGCGGAGTATCAGGGTAGACGTTACTTGAAATGTCTTTTTAACAAGGTTGGAGCTGAGGTGGGCTTCGGTCGACGACAACGCGAACGGATCTGCACGCGCAGCGTAAAAAGCGTCCCGTACATCTCACATCAGAAGACACGTCTCCCCTGCACTGAATAGCACAGATTCTCGCCTGACCGCCTGTTTCAATGTGCTCGCGTAGTGAATATTTGTTTTTGTTGAGTTTACAAATTATTATTAATTTTTTATGTAGTTGTATAGACTAAGAAGTGTGTAATAATTTACGTACTAATTGTTTAATAATACATATTGTTAAGTGTCGTCATTTAAGTGCTTTAAGCATACCGTTTAATTGGTTTAAAGGAGCAAAATGAATACAGTTAGTACCAATTCTACGGCAGAAGTATTTGATATAAACTCTGACAACTTTGATTTATTAGAATTTTTGTTAAAATATGAAATCAGTACGTTACATTTAGAGCAAAAAGTATTGCTAACGTCAAAAATATCTCGGGCGTCTTTAGACTTGTCGCAGAAGGATGGAAAAGTTATCAGAAAATTTGGTATAGTAAATATATATATGGCTCTCTTGTAAGCGAAACAGAACTCTGAATTTCTATTACTGTTTGATGTTTAATGGAGAGGAACTTGTAAGCGAAAAAGAACTCTCCATTTCTATTACTGTTTGATGTTTAATGGAGAGGACCCATGGAGCAAAGTTGGAAAAAGCGCTATAAAAGTTTGAAGTTAAAGCCGCTAAACATGCTAGTAGCAAATCTCATATGAAAAATTTTGAGATGTTTCACATGCTAGGACGTAACAGAAAATTGAAATTGTTTGTCCGAAACACCTAGAATTCAAGCAATACAGCACAATGAAAATGTGGCACGAACTCGAAGGATAGTAGGCCGTTTGGTAGATGTTTGTTATTTAGGGAGACAAGAGTTAGCTTTTAGCAGGCATAAGGAAAACGAGCAATCTCTCAATAAGGGCAATAATTTAGAAACTTTAAATTTACTGGCAACGGAAGAGTCTTTCATGAAAGAACATATACAGAGTGATTCAAAATTGCACGGCAATCTCTCGGGAGCTGATTCTATAACTAAAAATAAGAAAAAAATGAGACACGGCATGTAGATCTCATTTACAAGAAAATATGAACCGTTTGTATAATGCCTGCAGTAATCCGGGTTTGTCGCCATTACAAAATTTGAATAAAATGTATGTTTTTCTGGCAATATTTTCTAATTAAGATTCATAAACGACACCAATAACAATACGATAGCTTTTTTTTTATATTTAGGCTAAATTATATGAAAACGCGCGTGTTTCCGACAGTCACTTAGCTATTATCTGATAGACGTAGCATTAACTCTATTTACCACAGTTTTACTGGTTCATTAAAAACGTCAATAATCTTAGTAAGAGGTTGCTTTTGGCTGGTATTTTTATGTCTACCCGAATTATTTTGCCACGCTTCGCCACTGGTTTCTGCCAAGGCCGCGCTGAAGTATCCTCTAGAATTTTCGAGTGCTTGTTAAGGACGCATATTATGGAATCCTGCGGACTATAAATAGCCAACACCTGCCGCTTGGAAGTTAGTTTACGTCGGGCGATTACTCAGTGCGTTCAAGTGGTGTATTAGTGAAAAGTGATTATTGTGCGGGATTATATTAGTTGACATTATTATTGGTGTGGACCAATTAACGCGGATTATTGTACGAGTATAATCTTGTTGAATAACTTGGTGATTACAAACTGTTATTAAAGCAAGCTGGTGATTAATGACTTAATTGGTGTCTGTAATTTTGTTTTCCACTGTACCATACGAAGATCAGTGAGACCGTCGTAACAATATGTTAGTATTTAGTGTAGTATATATATATATATATATATATATATATATATATAAAGTATTTACAATTTATAATTATATTACCTCAAGATATTCTTTTCCTTATTTGGAACATGTTTCGAGAGTTCCTGTTCTCTCATCTTCAGCCTTCGCCATCTTGTTTCTGGTGAAGTATTTGTGTGTTGGCTGCTGGATGTTATTAAGGTGGTTTGTTGGTCTTTGGTCTTTTAAAGTTGTATTATTGTGTGTGGTTGTGGTATACTTTTTTGTATTTTGTGTATTTTCGATATTGAGTGCTTTGAATATTGTGTCATCAGAAGTTATCAGGTTTCAGTATATATATATATATAATGTTTCAGTGACTGCACAATAAATATGTGACAAAAAGTGTTGGCGATAAGGGCTAATCACACCTATGAATCATTGTATTTTTGTTTAACTAAATATATAACGAGCACCTTAATAAACCTTAATTTGCCACTGCTCACAGTATGTTGTAAGCAGGTAATTCCTAGTGCTGTGTATGTAATGAACATCGTAAACTTTAATAATTGGAATAAAAATATTAAAATATAAAGTAAAGACAGTTTTAATTATGGTTTATGGTTTAGAAAAATCTGCTATACAAGAAAGGATTCATAAGACGGAAAGAGCATATGGTATAACTAAAGATATTTACAATACAAAGTGCATATCTAAAAATGTGAAAATAAGACATTACAGTACAGTAGTGAAGCCAGAATGCCTATACGCAAGTGAATGTCTAACATTGAATTATAAATTAGAGAAACTATAAATATTGGAAAGACGAACTATTCGGAAAATATTAGGGGCACGAAAAGCTTCAGAAGGTTGGAAATTAAGAAGTAATGATGAATTATATCAAAGTATATAAATTATAACAGAAACAATGAGGAAAAGAAGACTATTATTTTTTGGACATTTATATAAGATATAAATGTGGTATTTTTATAAACGCAATAATATAAACGCAGGAGAAGCAATTGAAAGAGAAGTTTTTCGGGCAAAAAGTGTTAAAAATGGAAGGAGTCCAGAGTAGGAGAGAGAAAAACGCAGGTTTAAAGTGGATTGAAGACAGGAAGAAGAGACACAGTGAAAAGATGAAAGAATATTGGAGAAAAAGAAAATAACAAAGAGTAAAGAATTGAAATTGGCATGTGGTCCTTAGTTGGCCGATAAAAAAAAAAAACTAAGTGATGGTCTGTAGTAAACACGGTCGGCCTTACTGTTACGCACACAAAGGCTTAGAAGTAGGTCTGCGTTAAATGATTTTGGAATTACGCTGAAATTTTTAATAGCCTTCGGGTGTGGGATTGATCCCCTGACCCCCCTTTGTTACCTGTAAATTTTGAAACGTTAAGGATCTATTTTCTAGTATATGTTAGTATTTAGTGTAGTCTGTATTAGGTTTCAGTGACTGCACAACAAATATAAGATACAAATTGTTGGCGATAACAGCTAATCGCACCTGTGAATGGTTGTTTTTCCTTGAATTAAACATATAGCAAGGACATTAAGAAGCCTTAACTTGTCACTGCTCACAGTATGTGGTGAGCAGGTAATTCCTAGTGGTGTGAATGTAATGAACATCGTAAGCTTTAATAATGGGAATAAAGATATTAAAAAATAAAGTAAGGACAGTAACTGGGGAGGGGGAGGTCCGGAAAAATAGAGTTACGCCTCTGCCTGTAGTCTCTATTTACCTGCCCGCGCAGCAAAATTTATCGTCGTTCCTTTCTGATGTTTTGTTTGAGAGTTCTACTTTCAGGACAAGTGAAACAAATTCTATTTGAATTTAATCAAAGCGCCAGTTGGTCGGCCAGAGTCCCGCCGCCCTGTGATCTGTTATATCGCAATCGTACTGTGGACTGACGTGTTAAAGTTTACGTTCCCTTGAGTCTCACAAAGCAGCAACGGCAGCAGCGTGGCCTTATTATCACCACCTGTTCTCACAACTTGTACAGTCTGACGACTTGGCTTTGATTAAACTATCGGTCGGTGATCTTCAGGTTTTTCTAGATGACGGACCAGTCAGTACTATTAGTAATATCTTCAAATAAATACACTGCAAGTAGGTTTATTTTCACCTGACGCACGTTTCACAGAAATTATTCTGTATTTTCACAGATTTGTTTGAATTGTAACTGAATGTTTGACTTACAATATAGTTAACGGATAATCGATTTTACTTCGATTCTATTTTCAATTGTTGTAATGTTTATGTATTCACCTTTTTATTATATATTTAGTGTTTTATTTTATTATTCTAATAAATGTATGATTTTAAATAAATCGTCTTGTTTTGTTTTTAATTTAATTTGTTCTTTAATTAGTAGATTAATATTATTGTGTTATAAATATTAAGATTTTCCCATATATTCAAGGTTTTAATTAATTTGACATTTTGAATGTCTGAAAATTTATGTTTATTGTTTAAACAGGTTAACAATTTTCCCAACTAACAAATAGTCCAATTTATTATTATCTATATATATGTTCTTGTTGTTTTATATTTTTTTATTATTAATAATAATAAATAACATTTTTATTTCAACAATATTTTATATATTTTTTTAATATTTCACAGTCTTTCGATAGTTTAAACTGTCATCATCAGAACGTTATAAATGAATATTATAAATGCGAGTATAAATATTATAATAAATTCACTTATAATATCCTGATGATGACAGCCCGGATTTAGGTGTCCTGCCGCCCCTAGGCACTATTGTTAGCGCCTCCCTCAACAAGTAACTTCTATATATTCAATTCTCCTTGCCTGCTGAAAAAAAGTTGCTGAAAATAGTCATTTGAACTATCTCTATTGCAAATATCTCATTTGATCTTAAATCTAAAAGGGAAATGTGATGGAATTGTGAAAAAGACTACATTTTTTTAACTTTTATTAATATTTATTTACGTGTACACTTTAGTAACACATAGATTAGTTTTATAACAAGTAATATACGTAGGCCTACTTTCTTTTTATAGGTTTATTTATAGAGCTACATGGTTTGGTTTTCAATGAAAGTAATGTAAATTGGATAAATAGAACAAATAATTTAAGAGTGATTGAATAAGATCCCAAATTACACAAATGGCTTGATTTTACATTGGCTTTCGGCTTGCTTTGATCAGTGAAAATTCTTCAATATGGTCTTCAAAGTTCATTTGTTCACTGTTTAAAAGTTCTGCCTCAACATGCAGGATTGAGAGTGAGTTGAGTTTTTCCTCATTCGTTGTGGATCTAACACATGATTTAATTCTTTTTAAAACAGAAACCGTACGTTCTGCCGAACAGTTAGAGATAGCTGTACACAAATACATACGAAGAGCTATTGCAATATTTGGAAATGTTGATTGAAGTTGCTCTTGTCGCATGAATAACATCATATGGAGTGGGGTGTTCTTAATATCAGCATTTTTTATTAGTCCAGCAAAATGGACACATTCATTAGCAAATGACTCTTCAAGATCAGTTTTGTACAAAGATCGAAGTATATTAGCACGTTCAATGACAGTTGCAGATGGCGTTGTATACAGTTCCTTAAAAAATTCAAAATTTTCCGCTATTGAATCATAGGCATTTTTCCTTCCATGCAACTCAGATTTTAATCGGTCGAGTACTGTATAAAACGTTTCCACCTTGAACTTTTCTCTCCCATGAAGAATAACTTCAGACTCATTGTTCTCACCAGCCTGGTGTTTTATTTTTCTTTGTCGTTTGTTACAAGTCCATCTCACAACGTTTCTTTGCTCGCTTTTCATATTCATCAAACATTTCCCGCAGCGAAGCAATAAACGTGATTAAAGACTCATACAGTATTACTACTTTTTCAAGTGAAGTATCAACTTTTTGGAGAGTTTGACTCATTTTCTCAAATCTGTCCAAAATGTCACACCACAGTTCCATCATCAATGTTGTTTCAAGTCTGTTCAAAGACTTCAATAATCCCGATGCTTCACTCCTTACTAACGGTTTCTCATTAGTATCATCTTCGTAATGCTCCAGAGCCAGTATCACACTTTCTAAATTCCCGCACAGGCTATTACAGGCCTCTTCTCTAGCGCTCCAACGGGTATCAGACAAACTCTTGAGTGTTTTACTTTTAGGTTGACAAAAACTTAGTAGTTTTCCTACTCTTGGTAGATGCAGTGAAAAGTTATACACATTTTGAGTTAAGTTAAAAAATGCACATGCTTCCGGACAACAACTTGCAGCACAAGTGCCTACTATATTAAGGGGGTGTGCTGAACAAGGTACGAAAAGTGCTTTCGGATTTTCACCCTTGATGCGCATGCTCGGAGTATATACGACCGTGCTCCGCTCCGACCACCGCTACTGATAGGCCCAGTATCAATACCGTGTTATTCAATGATATAATTAAAGGTTATTTCAAAACAATTTTCTTCAATTTGGCCATAATGCAAGTGCCCAATACAAACACTGTAATTAAAAAACAGAAAACATTAAGTTTTAACAAATAATTTTTCACCTCGTGCCGCCCCCCTAAGCCTGCCGCCCCTAGGCACGTGCCTAGTGTGAAACCCGGGCCTGGGTGATGATAGTTTAAATTATAGAAACACTGTAAAATATTACAAAAATATATAATATAGTCTTGTAATAAAAATGTTATTTTTTTTTGTATCGGCCATCTAAGGACCACATGACAATTTCAATTCTTTATTCTTTGTTTTTTCTTTTTCTCCAATATTCTTTCACCTTTTCACTGTGTCTCTTCTTCCTGTCTTCAATCCACTTTGAACCTGCGTCTTTCTCTCTCCTACTCTGGACTCCTTCCCTTTCTAACACTTTTGCCCGAAAAACTTCTCTTTCAGTTGCTTCTTCTGCGTTTATATTATTGTTAAAAGTGTTATGTATTATTAATAATAATAAAAAGTATAATTGCATCAATGGCATAACTAGGAGCTGTTCGAGGGGGCGGGATGAGATTAGTTTCAATATTGAGCTCTCCGTTTTCCTCAGTACAAATGAGAAATTCAGGATTCTTCTCATATAATTGTATAAACACATTTTATAAGTTATATTTTTCTCAAAGTTTTTGAGTCAATCACGGTGAAGTAAATGCGTTTAAAAATGTATGAAAGCGCTGATTTTAAAATATTCTACGTATCTTCATCATCTGTTAGTCAAATTAAAAGTAACAAAACTAATGTCATTGGGAATTACTTTATAAAGTAACCGTAATAAAATTTTTCGTTCCCATCCACAAGTTAATTTTTCTTAATTTCTAGAAGTGCCCATGTCTCCGAGCCAGATATGACAACTGGCTTCAAGATTGTTTTGTAAATTATTTTCTCCAGTTTTCTTGACACTTGCTTATTGCTGAGCAAAGACTTCTATTCTGCTCCTCTGGCGACTAAACGACGCGCAACCCCTAACCGTCGCGTTTGTATAGCCGTCCGGGTCCGGGCTGCTGTCTGATTGGCCGAGAGCCGCAGCTTTCTGATTAGATAAATGAAGATGACTGCCGCAGCTGCAGTAGAAACGTTTGGATATACAAAATATCGGTATGGAGAACCACAGGCTACATGACTTCCATGTTCTAATATCGGTATGGAGAACCACAGGCTACATGACTTCCATGTTCTAATATCGGTATGGAGAACCACAGGCTACATGACTTCCATGTTCTAATATCGGTATGGAGAACCACAGGCTACATGACTTCCATGTTCTAATATCGGTATGGAGAACCACAGGCTACATGACTTCCATGTTCTAATATCGGTATGGAGAACCACAGGCTACATGACTTCCATGTTCTAATATCGGTATGGAGAACCACAGGCTACATGACTTCCATGTTCTAATATCGGTATGGAGAACCACAGGCTACATGACTTCCATGTTCTAATATCGGATGGAGAACCACAGGCTACATGACTTCCATGTTCTAAGATTTTATTTAAAATCATATTCGAAATGAATATTTCCATAGAAACTACTTCTTTCTCTTATTGCTTCAGCCTTAACCACAGTACTGTAGTCACTAATGTATACCACCTCACGTTTTCGCACTCGATTTTCACTGATGATGGCAGTCGATGGTACTGCCGAAAAGTCTGGTTTTGCAGAAAACATTGGACTACGGCTAAACAGCCCGGGAAGGAATTTTAACAAAGAACTACTTCCTTGTTGCCGATAACGTAGTACACATAAAAAATTCTCCCCTCCCCCTTCAACTATAATTTTCATTAATAGAAAATTACACCCACCCCGTTCACCTAACCTCTTCATTTATAGATATTTCATCTGCGTTTCTACAGTGGATTATTACGACCTTCTTATCAGGATACTTTATTTATCAAAATTAAGTACTTTACTCTTGTTAAAACATAAAACGTTGCAGGTAAACTACCCCTTCCTCTTAACCGATCTTCACGAAAATCAATACACCTTCAGTCCTCTAAAATTCAGGGATGCATGCAAAAGAATATTTGATTCTATTTGAATGTGCGGCAGTTATCGTTCGTCATGAAAACATTTCTCTTGTTACAACATAAAATGTTGCAGGTAAACTACCCCTTTCCCTTAACCGATCGTCACCAAAATCAACAAAACTTGAGCTCTCTACAAATTAGGAACGTATACAAACAATTATTTGATTCTCTTTGTATTTACGGCAGTTATCTTTCGTCATAAAAAAAATTACCCTTGTTAAAACATAAAATGTTGCAGGTAAACTACCCCTTTCCCTTAACCGATTTTCAACAAAATCAACAAGCCTTGAGTTATCTACAATTGAGGAAGGTATGCACAAAATTATTTGATTCTGTTTAAATGTGCGGCAGTTATCGTTCGTCATAGAAACAATTACTCTTGTTAAAACATAAAATGTTGCAGGTAAACTATCCTTTTCCCTTAACCGTTCTTCAACAAAATCAACAGACGTTGAGTTCTTTATAGCTCAAGAAGGTTTGCAAAACATTATTTGATTCTGATTAAAGTTACGGCAGTTATCATTCGTCATATAAAAAATTACCCATGTTAAAACATAAAACGTTGCTGGTAAACTACCCCTTTCCCTAAACCGATCTTCAAAAAAAAAAAATAAGTTTTGAGAACTCTACTATTCAGGGCTGTATGCAAAACATTATTTGATTCTGTTTGAATTTGCGGCTGTTATCGTTTGCCATAGAAAATACCCTTGTTTCAACATAAAATGTTGCAGGTAAACTACCTCTTTCCCTTAACCGACCTTCACCAAAAACAATAGGTCTTGAGGACTCTACAATTTAGGGTCGCTTGCAAAACATTATTTGATTTTGTTTGACTTTGCGGCTGTTATCGTTTGTCATAGAAAATACCCTTGTTAAAACATAAAACGTTACAGGTAAACTACCCCTTTCCCTTAACCGATCTTCACCAAAAACAAAAGGTCTTGAGTACTCTACAAATAAGGTCTGTATGCAAACAATTATTTGATTCTGTTTGAATTTGTGGCTGTTATCGTTTGCCATAGCAAAAAATCTACACACACACACACACACACACACACACACACACACACACACACACTTTTCGAAAAATGACTTTTTTTCATGTTTTGAGTGTAGTACAATCAGAATCTGCAATAATCTGTAACACGATTTTTTTTGCCATCACCATACCTCCATTTCCTTAAGGAACATGGAAGTAAAAAGGATCAGTGCCCAACACCCCGAATAAAGACCATTGAAGACGACTGCCGCAGCTGCAGTCGAAACGTTTGGATCTATAAAAAGACGACCACGGCCCAACAGACCGGAAAATAATTTTACTGAAGATAACGCCGGCCGTGAATGCTTTAATGTTATGAAGACTGACAAATATATTAATGGCGGTTAGACAGTCCTAAAGATTTGAAGTAAAAACAATTCAAAAATACTTTTCGAGTTTTCTTGCCTGCGTTTAAAGTTTACCGCATTATAAGCAATACGATAAGTGATTAGGGAATTACCTACCAGCGGTTTCCTGAATATTCATGATGCGATTCTATTGATTGTATTATCTGTTCACTCGGTTGCCGTAGAAACACTTTTACAATTTTAAAAACTGAAATGTTTCCCATGCGATTGCTGAACAATATGTCTCGTTTGTACACTTAGTAAAGTATACACGGTTACCATGACAACTGGTACGCGCGATAGTGCAATTAAAAAATTATGATACAAGTTGAAGTGAATATTGTATAGTTAATAACCCAGCTTTATTACACGCTGTTGATAGTTTCCTTAATGTATGCACAGTACATTACATTATACCATAACTTGATACATGAGAAGTAATTACTTTTGTATTATCTAATTTTTTAATACATACATACCCGGCACTACAGTCCTTGGCCTCCTCCCTAATTATGTGCCACCAGATAGTCTGCTCATATGGCTCGGTCTTCCACGAACCGACACCCACCTAGTCAGGTCTTCTTCGACGTCGTCTTGCCAACGTTTACTTGGCCTGCCTTGTCTTCTGCGCCTATCTATATGGCCGTTCATTATCCATTTGTGAAGTCTTTTAGGCTGTACATTTTTTTTATGGACTTTATTAATCGGACAATATCTCCTTGTTTTAGAACAGAGCCAGCCTATTTCTTGATTAGATCTGATCCTCCATTCTCCACTACAACATACTGGAAGGAAGATTCTTCTAATAATTTTCCCGTTTTTTTATTAGTTTTATTAGCAGCCATCTTAACACCAACTTTGTCACTACGTATTGCCACACTGTAATACTTTGTTCTTGACGAGGCCTTTCGGTGTCTTCACTATCTTCAGGTCTTAAACGTTCTGTACTTGGAAAATTCCGAAGAGACCGGCTAAGGAATGATGCATAAGGAACGCCATAAGAATATACAACCTTAACGACAGAATCAAGCAGTAGATCAATGTCTATAATTAGTTGCTTAAAACACAACCAGTTTATAGATATAGACACAAAAAACATAATACACAACACACAAAAAGGTAAACAAAAATGGATTTACTGGACATTTTAGGCATTATAAAAGCAATTAAAAGTTACAAAAAATTAACAAATAAATAGACTGGATTGTTTGTATCTCCTTTGTTAAAAGTTGTTTTTTTTTGTATCGGCCATCTAAGGACCACATGCCAATTTCAATTCTTTATTCGTTGTTCTTTTCTTTTTCTCCAATATTCTTTAATTTTTCACTGTGTCTCTTCTTCCTGTCTGCAGTCCATTTTGACCCTGAGTTTTTCTCTCTCCTACCCTGGACTCCTTCCATTTGTACCACTTTTGCCCAAAAAACTTCTCTTTCAATTGCTTCTTCTGCTTTCCTATTAATTTTTCCTAAATCCTTTTGGACTACTTTAATCCAACTTGATGTTGACATGTTCCCCCCACAGATACTTGAAGATCTGCTTAGTTAACCTATTGTCGTCCATTCTGTATAAATGTCCAAAAAATAATAGTCTTATTTTTTTCTCATTGTTTCTGTTATACTTTCTATACTTTGATATATTTCATAATTACTTCTTAATTTCCAACCTTCTGAAGTTTTTCGTGGGCCTAATATTTTCCTAATAATTCGTCTTTCCAATTAAGCTGTAATTTATTTTAGTTGGTTTTTAAGTTCTGTTTTCCAATTACACTTAGTTTGTACAGTCCGTGACCTTCCCTATACCCACTCCCTCCATCCCCTCCGACATACACACCCCACACACATGTCTATTACACCCTTAACACATGTTCTCCACCATATATATTCTTTGTTTTTAGTTGTTCTTAGCAGCTCTTTGAGAATAGCCCGATAGGCTGGAACAACTGTCAGAGGTTAAGATTAAATTGTGAAACTTACCAAGTGTTTGTGTGTTTTTAAAAACCTTTGTAATATTATATTCTATAAGTTTCTTAAAGTTCACGTTTTGAGACTGCCTACGCAAATTGCCTCCCAGTCCGGGCTTCCGCTGTACACTGTGCTGTGCTCTACCCATAACTCTTCATTAACCTCTTTCCTAAGTAAAATATTCGCTCCCTTGGGAAATCATTTCCTTTCTTTTCACTAACAGCAGTTTTAACCGAGCCAATGCTATATATTATTTTCTTTTCACTGAGCTGTACAAAACCACACAGAAACATTAAACACAATTTAACAATTTAAAACCGACTTTATTGTCCTGTACTTTTTTCTTGCGAAAAAACTTTAACTTTCTATGCGCAGAAAACTTTGGAAGAAAACACGAATGGAATTCTACAAATGATGGCTATTCCGGTAGCATGGGCAGTTTGAAAACTAAATGAGAAGTCAATACACTACCCCGAAATGGGAATCTTAATGAGTAACTTAGAATCTACTCTCTTAGGCAGGAAAACGAACATTAACATAAGGAAATATTTAAATATAAATATCTTAATAAACCAATAAGAACAAATAAAAGGAATCGGTGACGTCATCTGCGAATAGACCACGGCTGTAGTAGTACTAGAACATATACGGTGTTTAGTTGAAAACTTCGCGGAGCGACATCTATTGCTTACTGCTAAAACTAAAAATGTAATGTGTTGTAAGACACATTGTTTATGTAAACAAAGTTGTATAGTAAAGAACCCCTAACCCACATTCAAAGTAATATTACCAATATTCATTATCATCATCATCATCATCTTCAAGGATTAAACCAAGGATGGTATGTTCCGGTCTCAAATAGACAAAGATTACAGCTGGTCACTCCAGCGCTTCCTCGGACGTCACATACCTCCCCGTCCCCTCGGATTATAGTTCCAAAGTTATTTCGGGATGCGGCAGTCAACCATTTGGTAAAGATGTTCCCACCAATTCAGCCGATACTGGGCGATCCTGTCGAGTATACTCATAATATTCAGTTCCTGCCGTATATCTTTGTTTTTTCTATGATCATGGAGAGTATACCCTTGCCACTTGCCTGAGAAATCTCATTTCAGCCGCTTGGATGCGACTGGCCTGGCCTTTCGTTAAAGTCCAATTCTCAGACCCATAAAGAAGAGTGTGGGAAGAGCCATCACTTTGTAGAATTTTAGGCGTGTTTCTTTACTTGCTGACTTTACGGTTCGTCTGATGGTCCTGCACATAAGGTTGAACTTAAGCAACTTATTCACAACGTCGTTGCTTGCATTATAAGACACACTGTAGCCCAGGTATTTAAAACTGCTAACTTGTTCAAGGACAGTACCATCTATATCAATTTTTGCTCGTACAGGATTAGTTCCACAAAAAGCCATCACCTTGGTTTTAAGTCTGGATGTTTGCAATCCAGAGTCTTTGCAGATTCGATTTAACAAGTGTATACCCATCTGCAATCTTTTTCAGAGTCCGACAGAATAGCCTGATCATCCGCAAACAACAAAGTGTCAATTGTAGAGTGACCAATCATAAAATGTTCTGGAAGACACATCTGCCAGTTTTGCATGACATCGTCAATATACAAATTAAAAATCGAAGGTGATAATGGACACCCCTGTCGTACTCCACAATTGATCAGGCAACTCTAGGAGCTATTCTCGGTCTCCCTCCTTCCATTAAGATTTTATTCTTCATATAGAGACTCTGTATTCATCTAGTTAGATGTTGTGGGATCCCTTTCCTTGCCATTACTGCCCATAGTTTGCTCCAATTCATTCTGACAAACGCCTTCTCGAAGTCGATGAAAGCTATGTATGTGGGCAGCTGATACTCTCTACGCTCTTCAATGATATTATCAATACTGTATATGTACGAGAGTGATTAGTATTATTAAAACTATTTGCAATAAGAATATGTAAGCTATGATGGGTTATGTTACGCAAGTATATTTACGTTATCCACAATTGATGTATAACTAATATAATGCACACTATTTATGGAGACACTACTTATAAAATACACTAGAAAGTTCTGTAACAATAGTATTATACATTTATGGGTATAAATAGTTTATTCTACTAGATTCTCGAATATACACCGGTACCTTAATATTGTACTCGGTACTCGAATATATACCGGAAAATCTTACTAGACGATTTTCGTAAGGGACACATGTTGTTGAATGGCGTCATTATCAACTTACATAAAAAACTGTAAAAGACACTCTCTATCTCTATTCTGAGAGTTAGTGGGTTAAGTTACAGAATTAGTACGAGTGTTTGATATACCACATTTGTGGATCAATATTATATTTGTGTGCTATCTTTTTATTTGTATAAAATATGGTCGTGTCAATAATCGATATCACAGTTGTGAATCGATATTTTTATTATACGATGGTCATATCAAAAGTAAGTTTCCCTATTTTTTTCTTTCAAAGGGAATGGCGCTAGCAGGCTGACAAAGCTTGGAGAAATTTTACTTGTGTGTAGTGGCAGTAGTGCCAAAACCTCATCCGTCCCGTAGCAACGTAACAACAACACAAAATTTAAAATAATGGACGTTCCATTTACCAGCATGTCCGATTGCAAAGTCCGTAGTGTGATTCGGTTTTTTGCTACAAAAAATGAATCAGCGGCTGAAATTCATCGTCGCTTAGTTTCTGAGTACGGACCTGAGTACATCAGCATTGCTGTTGGCATACTTCGTTCTTAAAAGGGAAAGGTTTGTCGAGCAACAAAATTCTTCTGCTCCACGACAACGCACTACCCCATTCCTCGCGAGTCGCCCATAATTTGTTGGAGCCCTTTCGAAGGGAGATTTTCAACCATTCCTCATATTCGGCCAGTTTAGCTCCGGGTGATTTCCATATTTTCCCCCATCTCAAATAAAACCTCGGAGGACAACGTTTCGAAACAGATACGGAAGTGAAACAGGCGGTTGACGTCTGGCTCCGAAATCTGGGCACGGAGTGGTTAAAAGAAGGAATTGAAAAACTGTTTTTTAAGCTTCAGGAAGTGTATTGAAAAGTCGGAGATTATGTTGAAAAATAAGTACATGTTTTTGAATAAAAGTATAGTTTTATTTTTAATTTTTACATGTGTTTTTTTATGTTTCCTAAATTAAGGAAACTTGCTTTTGAGATGACCCTCGTATTTTTATTTGCGAAAAACAATTTCTGATACCGGTAGGTAAACAAGGTGTTGACAGTGATACGAGTGTTTAATTCAATCGCTACCTAGAACACAACAGCTGTTAATTTCCAAATATATCGCTATCAATTTATTCATTGTTTACCCCCCCCCCACAACTACGTGCTGTGCGTTGTTGCAACTACAATTATAAACGTTGACTTTTTTCGCGCACACCTTTACCTGTCCCACTTATATCTTGTAGGGCTAGTACAGGGCAGGGACAATCAGAACACAAGAATTTAAAAATATCACAACAAGAACTCATTTAATATTTTGAAGTCAAATATGATATAAATACAAAGGTAATGAGATGGCATTTCACTTAGTCACGTTCATCGTTTGAAAATAACATCCTTTAAGTGACGCCCATTGACACGCTTATATTATATTCAAGTCGACTGACAAAGCTACCCACGATTCTCTGCAGCATGTCTCGCGAAATCGCCTGAATTTCTTCGATGATCTGCTGCCTGAGCTCACATAAATCGCGTGGTCATGATTGGAAAACCTTAAACTTCAGATAGTCTTACAAAAAGAAATCACACACGGACAGGTCTGGAGATCGTGCTGGCCAGGGTATTGCACCAAATCTTGTGATCAACCGATCTTCGAACACAGGCCTCAACACATAGGCCTACATTGTGTTTTGAGAAGTGTGTGCGATAGTTCCATCCTGTTGGAATCAGGCCGAGTCAGTGTTAAACCTTAGATCATTTAAAAAAGGAAGAGAAAAGCTGTTCAGCGTTTCCACATATCGATCTGAGGTCACACTGACTGAATTTCCGTTATCGTTTGCAAAGAAATACGGACCATAAACACGAACGGAGGAAACTCCACACCAAACAGTGAATCGCTGACTACGAAGAGGTATAGCACGCAGTTCTTGAAAGTTACTGTCACTCCAGTAGTGCATGTCTTGTTTAATGACATACTGATTTTAGTAAAGATCGGTTAAAGGGAAGAGGTAGTTTACCTGCAACGTTTTATGTTTTAACAAGAGTAAAGTTCTTAATTTTGATAAATAAAGTATCCTGAAAAGAAGGTCATAATAATCCACTGTAGAAAGGTAGATGAAATATCTATAAATAAAAATGATAGTTGAAGGGGGAGGGGATAATTTTCTATCTGTATACACTAAGTTGGCGTCTGGGCCGGCGACTACCTGGCGGCTGGCCCGGGTAATCCCCTGGCATTCACAACCGGCCCAGACGCCAACTTAGTGTATACAGATAATACGTTATTGGCAACAAAGAAGTAGTTTGTTGTTAAAATTCCTTCTCGGACTGTTTGGCCTTGGTCCAATGTTTTCTGCAGAACCAGACGTTTCGGCAGTGCCATCGACTGCCATCATTAGTGAAAACCGAATGCGCTAACGTGAGGCGGTATGCGCTAGTGACCACAGTTCTATGGTTAAGGCTGAAGAAAGAAGTATTTTCTATGGAAATATTTCATTTCGAATATTATTTTAAATGTAAATTTTATAACACGGAAGTCATATGTGGTTCTCCATACATCAGAAAGGTGAAAATGTGCTTCGTCTGACATAATCAAGTGTTCACGAAAGTTTTGTTCTCAATATTTGAATTCCAGTATTTCATTACAAAAATCAACGGTTTTTGTGTAATCACGTTCAAACAGTTTTTGGACCACTTGAATGTTGTATGGATGTAAATGGAGATCTTGGTGCAAAATCCTCGGCAGAGACCTACTGGAAATCTGCAGCTCCATAGCCGGCAGAGACCTACTGGAAATCTGCAGCTCCATAGCATGCTGTATGCTTCCCAGCAGACCTGTCTGGACTACGCGTGACAGCAGCTCTTATCGTTTCCACATTTTCTGGCGTGCGTACCGTTTTTACACTTCCTCCAATTGTTTTCTATGGCGAGCCAGTGGTTCTAAATGTTCTTACCCGGTTCGATTGAGCAATCTTGACTCTTCCGTGTCTCCCAAATTTGAAATGATTTCTGAATAGTCTTTGTGTTGTTATATAGGAATCATTACTTTTATGAAACGTTTATACAGCAAACGCACGATGTTTAACTTGCCATTGAACCATGTTTACTGAAGTGGCATAGTTTAGTTGAGGTTGTAAAACCATCTGTTTATTTATTGTTGCCATAGTAACCGAACACGAGCTAACACAATTGTTGTGTTCTCATTGCCCCACCCTACCACCTTTTATATCCCGCCCACATTACTTTAAAGTACCCAGCAATCACCTCAGTATTCCTCTCCTACAAAGGCTTTGTACATTCCATGTTTCTTCCATTTCCATTTGTCACCTGCCAGTCCGTTGCCTCGAGATCTGTCCGGATTTATCTCCTGTAGGTTCCGTAACAATACGTGTTTGACAGGAATGGGACCCCCAACTTGGAGGACGAGGAACTGTGAGTTCTGGCTGTTCTTCATCTAGGAAGTTTCCGTCAGCTCGGCTCACGAGTGTTCCCTGTCCGGTCGCAGTAGGCCATCTAAGACCGGCCGCACACTGGAACGACATTTTGTTTCGCAAGAGAACCGTTTTGGCGCATCGTGTCGCTAAGCATCGCAGACGACTCTACTGCCATAAGGATCTATAAAGCACCACACACTGGCTGCGACATTGCTTAGAGGCTCCTCGCGACCAAAGACGAAGCTCCTTCAATTTATGTACCGCAACGTTTGCGACGTTTTAAACTGCGCATGCGCTGGATTCTAACCACAAAAGGCGGGAAGTTTATGTTACACTTACCTAGTCCATGCCTTCTGTTTTAATGCCTGTCACGAACCCACGAACCATGCACTTTCACAGGTCAAAAACAGCTGATAAGAAATCGTTTTGTCGTAAGACAATGTGGTACTGTACCTTTATCCGCAGTCATTTTTGATATTTCGATTATGCGATTTTTTGGTTTCGATATTTAGTGTATTTTATGTAGGTGAAAGAATTATACAAATTTTAATTTCGTATGTTGAAAAGTAGTTGGGTGGTGATTGCAATTGGTTTTGTTTGTCCTTTTTTTAATGGAAAATGTTTGTACCAGTAATATACCACCAGTCCATTCATGTGACGCCAAAAGTTGATGTTGTTAGGTTAACATGAAAACTGAAATTACACAAGGACACCGATACGTGTGTAATGTAAAACTTTTTTTTTTGCGAAAACCAAAAACTACGCAACTCGAAGTAAGGCAGGGTGGCCCAAGGACCACTCCTTGCCTATTACTATACACGTCTCCCTTTTTGTGGCAGAACTCGGATTCTCAGTAGTACTCGCTTTTTAATTAATACTCGTTCTGTGAATAGATCAATAAAAAGACACCGAACTCCCTTGCCTATTACTAGACATGTTACTGTTTTGAACTCGTTTTTTCGTTAATATTAGTTTTGCAACAACTAGTCGTTTTGTGGTTAACCAAAAACAAACGTCCATTACGTACAATTCTGTAGAGCGTACGTTGTTATTCCTTAATATTTTCTTTTTTTTGTTTTTTATATTAACCATAAATATTTCTATTTTTAAGATTACATTTGCTGTTGTAGTTTTATTAATTTGTCAACCTAGAAACTTTAGGATCTTTATTTCAAGTGTTACTGTGTTATAAGCATTATATATACACATTAAACGTTGTTTTTCTTAACCATGGCTTTTATTTATTTCAGTAGTAAACTACAAATCCTAAACTATTGTTACCTAACCACTCTAATGAAAACAACATGTTTTTGTCGCTTTACATCAATAAATAGAACAATTTACAATTAGTACGCCTTTTCTTTTTCAAATCGTAATATATCGATTCAATCGCATATTCAAAACATCAAAAATTTACTGGGGGTACAGATAAAGGTACAGTTCCTACATGCCCTCTATTTTAATGCCTGTCACGAACACACGAACCACACACTTTCACGGGTTAAAAACAGCTGATGCAAAATTGTTTTGTCGTAAGACTATGTCTCAAGCCTCTCTCTGCGGAAGCGACGCTTTGCAACACGAAACGTCGAAACGGTTCCGTCGTGAAACAAAATGTCGCTTTAGTGTGCGGCCGCGACCTAATTCAGTTGAAGTGTGCAGCCGTTGACCGACCGTTTGAAATATTTACGTATCACGCGTGTTTCTAAAATAATACACACGAAAATGTTTTAAAAATTATACATACTATCGGGTGCACAAGCACATACACGCGGGCGCGTGATTTGTATATGCGATTGCCTGGCGATAACGTCATAAGTTGTTGCCTAACGGATTGGGATCAAATTACTTGGACGCTTTCAGAGCTCTGCTTGACGCATAAGCCGTTATAAGCCGCGTCTCATGTGCTAAACAGAACCGTCTTTGCGGATGAAATCGAGCGTTAATTTGTAAAACGCTGTCTGCTTCTCTCATCACACACACTCAGCAGATTATCACCCACGCATTCGAACCGTATTCAAACTCGACACAGACTCACCAGACTGGAAACGTGTCCGAAGAATTAGACAGCAGCGGGATTTTCTTTTTACACAAATCGATACAACAACAAAAAAACGATGGCACTGAAGCGCAAACTAGGAAAAAGGAAACCGAAGAAGTACTGTTTGCTGTTTGTGTGTTTGTGGCATTAAGTACAAATGAACGGGATTGCATAAAGTAGCGAGCGACAAACTGGGCTGTAACGCTCTTTAAACGTAGCTTGCCCTCGAACTATAATCCGTTCAACTCAATCAATAATTCTTTAGCCTTTCTTAGTTCAACTTAAACTTACTACATGTTACAGCGTATTCTAAGAACTCTTTAAAGTTTCATTGATACTATCGTCATTGCTTTATTAGTCAATTTATATGGAACAAACGAGATTTAATGTGAGCTTAACTAAAATAACATTCTGCTGTATTATTAATATCCAGTGGCGCAACTGCTGGGCTCGCAGGGGCTGCAATGCGAGGGGCCTGCGGACTAGTGGGGGCCCGCGAAAACATTTCCCGTAATTTTTAACAATAGGTATTTAATTTAAAATAGATATAGGCAATAGGCATTGAATTTAAGTAAAAATAAAATTCCCGTTGCGTATTTGACACATAAAAACAAATGTTTTTTTAATGCTTTGAAATACAAAACACATATTTTTGTAAAATAAAATATAAGAATATTTGTAAATTTATATAAGAATATCTTTCTTTAGTTCCAATGCCAATATTAGTCCTGTAATAAAATTGTTGTAAATTATAAAACTATATACAGATGGCAATTTAAAAGATGAAATAGATGTTTGATTTATTTAAAAAAATATGAGATTAATCAATAAAGGGTACGATATAAAATTTAATATAAATTTTCTCTGTCTCCATGAATTTAAATTCAATCAAATTTGTACTTTTTCAAGAAGCAATTAAGTTTAATGAAAACCAAAATTATAATTGGTTACTAGTGACATGTCTGATTATCAGTAGTTTTTTACGTTGCGAACAAAGACAAAAGATACTAAATAACAAATAATTAATTTAGGCAAAAGATATATTTTATTAATTGAGTATACACTATACAAAAAAGAACAGTTATTCTGTTTACGTTATATAATTTTAGTAGTGGCCATAGCTTAAAGGAGGGGTTAGTATTCAATAGGGAACAATGGAATGAATTAAGTAAGGGTGGTATGGAGCTCCGCAAAGTATTTCTGTGGGGGCCCAGAAAAAAAGAGTTACGCCACTCTTAATAGCTTATTTTTCATCTCAATCCACGTGTTACATTTCTGCGGGGGCCAAAGAAAAGAGTTACGCCACTGTTAATACTTATTTTTCGTCTCAATACACCTGTTAAAATTTCTGCGGGGACCAGAAAAAAAGAGTTACGCCACTGTTAATACCTTATTTTTCATCTCAAAACACCTGTTAAAATTTCTGCGGGGCCCAGAAGAAAGACTTACGCTATTGTCAGTACCTTATTTTTTATCTCAATCTACGTGTTACATTTCTGCAAAAGGAAGAGAAAAAAGAGTTACGTCCCTGTTAATAGATTATTTTTCATCTCAATCCACGTGTTACATTTCTGGGGGGCCCAGAAAAAAGAGTTACGCCACCGTTAATAGCTTATTTTTAATCTCAATACACCCGTTAAAGTTTCTGCTGGGCCCAGAAAAAATAAGTTAGGCCACTGGTAATAGCTTATTTTTTATCTCAATCCATTTATTAAAGAGTAGGAAGACAAAACAAAACAAAATGCCTCCTCTGCTCATCAACAAACACGACGACATCAAATTACGAAAGACGTTCATTAAAACATTGGTGTCACAAGCGATAACTTCAGTCTCGAGTGGCGAGCGAACTGACTCAAAGTGCAAAACGTTGCTGGTATGTGTTTGTAGTAAGAGAGATTTCGCTATAAAGAACTAAGATTAAAATAAGAGTGAACGGATATAATTAAATGAGACGAGTGCATAGTACTGTTTATAATATTTATTTTATTATAAGGAATCGATATTTACGATGAACATATAATCATATCACAAGTCGTATTATTTTCAGTATACATACATATACAAACATTATGTAACAGATAATTGTTTCGACGTAACAATATGACTTACGCAATATTTATTTGAAAAGTAGAATGTGATATGCGCAGTATAATAACTTCGATTTTTTTTAGAAAAAAAAATTAAAAAGATTATTTTTTTCATTAAGTTGATTGTTTAAAGTCACCAAATCTGGTTTGGTGCTGCTCTCTGGTGGCGGACCTGAAGTTACATCTTACAGGGAAGAATTGCTGGAAAGAGATGAAGACGAGGACCAAGAGTCTCTTATCGAACGAACAAAGCGAGTTCTCAGTTATAACTCGACCATTTGGCATTTGTCTGTCGGTCTATCTGGGCATTTGTTTGTTCGGGGTATGTCTCAGGATAACTTTTCAATCCATTAACCGATTTTCGTAAAACTTTCCGTGTATATTTACACTAATAACCTACAGAATTCTATTGTTTTTGAGACTGATCCCGCAAAATTAGAGGAGCAGGGGGCAAAAACGTGAGGAGCGAAATATTTTTTAATTGCAATATGTGGATTATCAATTTAACACAGAATTTTGTAACCACAATCTGAATACAGTGTTCAGTTTTGGGAATTTTAAATTGTCGGGGCACCAAGGTTTAAAAATTGTACCAAAATGTTCGAAAAAGCTCAAAAATCCCAGAAAGATAACAAATTAAAGATAATTTTAACCACACACTAAATATAGTGTTTAGGTTTGAAGAAGAAAATTTTTGAGCACAAAAAAATGCATTAAAATTTTGAAAAAGTTGTATAACTTCAACTCGAACATCAGAATAAAGGAAATGATGTTAACCCAAATCTGAATGTAGCGTTTGCTTTAAATATTTTTAATTTTTGGGGCTAAAAATAGAAGTAAAAATCTTGCGAAAATCTATAAAAGCCTCAGCGAGTTTTGCAGCTGAAGGAGCCTACTAGTTTTAACAACAACCAGAACGAATAGCAGATGTTTCGCTAAATTAATGAGCCTGGCTGTGACTGCCACGACAAGGACTGGCGTTTAGAATGTGATATAGTTTTTCATATGCCTTATTTTCTCCTTGTTATTATCTTCTATATCTTCTTATCTTGCTATAATATTTTAGTTATTCCCATTTTTTGAGTGTTTCTTTTACCTTTTCTCTGTACTTGCTTTTATATTTCTACTTCTTTTTTCTTCTAATCTTACGGTTTCTCTCGTCCTTCACTTCTTGTCTCTTTATATTCAATACATCTCGTAAGGTATAACACGAGACTCTGATAAAATTTTACTACGTCATCAACATGGCTTTCGCGCAAAACATTCAACCACCCAACATATTCACAGAACGTTAACACTATTAACCTTCCTGACCTGCAGAACTCGCTCACTATTTTGAACAGAATACATTTACTATTAGATAAAATCAAATTAATAAATTTTATTTTTCTTAAGAAAGGATTCATAAGATGGAAAGGTCATATGGTATAACTAAAGATATTTACAATAAAAACTGCATATCTAAAAATGCGAAAATAAGCATTACAGTACAGTAGTGGAGCCAGAATGCCTATATGCAAGTGAATAATTTAGACAGACTAGAAATGTTGGAAAGACGAATTATTAGGAAAATATTAGGCCCACGAAAAACTTTAGAAGGTTGGAAGTTAAGAAGTAATGATGAAATATATCAAAGGATATAAAATATAACAGACACAATGAGAAAAAAGACTATTATTTTTTGGACATTTATATAATTTATATAGAATGAATGACAATAGGTTAACAAAGCAGATCTTCAAATATCTGTGGGAAAAGGAGTCAACATCAAGTTGGCTTAAAGAAGTCAAAAAGGATTTAGAAAAAAATAATGTAAACGCAGAAGAAGCGATTGAAAGAGACGTTTTTCGGGCAAAAGTGTTAAAAATGGAAGGAGTCTAAGATAGGAGAGAGAAAAACGCAGCTTCAAAGTGGACTGAAGACAGGAAGATGAGACAGTGAAAATATGAAAGAATATTGGAGAAAAAGAAAAGAATAAAGAATTGAAATTGGCATGTGGTCCTTAGATGGGCGATACAACAAAAAACTAGTTTTTGAAAGCCGTGTGTTAATTTATTGGAATAAATGATTCTTAGCGTTAGCGGAGAAACACCATGTGAGATGAACACAAGTCGTTACCAGGGTTAATGGTGGTTTTAAAAAGTAAGAGAAGTGAAAGAAAAATTTCGAAACCTCCGAATACTCTGTGTGTGTGTTTACAAAAAAATATCAATTGTACAGCAGACAATCATTACATTATTAACTGTATGTTAGGAATACAACGAATACTGAAAGTCCGAGTAATTCATTGGATTTTTAATTAGGCTTACTATTGTATTCTCTGAGATGCAAAACTCGCTCTCTATTTTAAACGTAGTACATTTATTAGAGTTAAATTTTTATATTACACAATCTTTCAACTATCAGAAAAATTACGAAAACCCCAATTAACCTACTACTTTTTATTTATTAATGTTAAAATTGTGGTGCAATCACATAATAAACGCTAAAAATTCCAAACGTGTTAAAATTCTGTTGAGTCTGACACCCGGCTGGATTTTTACAATTTTATAACATTTTTACCCCCCCATTTTTAGGGCATTTGGTTCAGAAAAGTTTTAGAATTTCCAAAACTGTACACTATATTCAGATTTTGGTTAAAATTCTCTTTCATCTGATATCCCACATGGAATTGTAATTTTATGAATCTCTTGCCCCACTTTTTGAGCCTCTGTCATTTTTGCTATAACTGCTACCGCACTGTCAGTTACTTGTTTCAAGAATTGTTTCCTTGATCGTCCTCTGTACTTCTTCATTTCTAGTTTACCTTCTGTGATGGTTACCAGTATGCATTATGCCCGTCTGTCTCCATCGTTGAGTTCAGAAACCGTCCCCTCCGGAGATCCGAGGTAGGGAAGTATTTCATCTCCGGAACATTTTGTATGTGAAGAGTCTATTATGAGTCACAAAATTTTAGATTCATTGGATCTTTCATGCAGTGGTTTTTCCCTGCCTCCCGGAATCCTATGGCGTTGACCTGCTGTAGGTTCGTCTGTCTTTAGGGGTAGTTTCCCGTCCCAGGGCAATAAGGTACCCTAGATTGATGCTCGCTCATCCGGCCTCCAAAGAGGCCGTCGGCACTTGGTAGGGAGGGTAAGATAATTTCTCATTCCCGGACACTGGGCGTTGAGTAGCTGGCTGTGCAATCAACTCCATTACCGTAGCAAAGAGATGTAGCCAGAGATTACAGGTTCAAATACCATGAAAAGAAATCTTCATGCCTGGTGAAGCGTGGAGAGAGGGGTACGGTTCAATGTTTTTGCCAGGCGATCATACGTCCCCTGTTTATGCTATTAGTTGAGATGTTATTTTGCAAAGAGGAAACAAGAAATAAGGTTACAATTTAACAAAACTTCAAAGTCGTTTGTTTCTTGACAACCTTTTCATATTGTTACGACGGTCTACTGATCGTCGTATGGTACAGTGGAAAACAAAATACAAGACACCAATTAAGTCACTAATCACCAGCTTTAATTATCACAATTAAACAGTTTGTAATCAACAAGATAGTCTCTTACGATAAATCAAATAAAAATTGTTCACACGCAATAATAATGTCAACTAATATAAAACAAAATTGTATTAAAATCGTCCCGCACAATTATAAAACACATAACACTTCGCCACAATACTACGAACCGCACTGTGTAAATCGCCCGACAATAACTGAACAAAGCGCCGCTGACAGCCTATATTTATACCCCGCTGAAATTCCAGAATATTCCATACTAGGCGTCAAGAACGCTACTAGAAAACACCAGAACGTAATTGATTGCGGCCTTGCATACAGCGCGCGCGGACTGGTGTAATCTGGATCAACCTCGGATGCGTGGGAAGTGTCACATAATTGTCCTTCATCTCAGTAGCAGCAATACGCACGCGCACGCACACACACACACACACACACACACACACACACACACACACACACACACACACATTACAGCTGGAAGGGCCGAGAAACGGGTAGAATGTTTTGTAATGGTGTAACATTTTTTCGCATTACGTAACAATTTTATCAAAAACGTAAGCCTATAGATGTCAGTGCCAAAGTATTTGTACTCGAACTGAATAAATAAACACCTGGTATAGTTCTACAAATATTTTTTATTTTCCTGACAATTCTGTCACCAGTTACAACAGCTTCAGATGTTAGATTCGAACTGACAGATTTGAAATTCCAAGGGTGCATTGTGAAGTCCCAGGTAAGAGGTTTGACAAAGTTGCGCGTTCTACTGTTGGTAACAAAAACCACTGTTACTGGCTAATTATGAATCAAACAGAATTATCACTGTTGCACACCGCTGTAGAAAAATTATTCCGATTAGCGCGTTCAAGCTTCACAGCTCATCGTCAGATCGGAAGTTTCCGATCAGATTTCCAATCTGACGATGAGCTGTGAAGCGTGAAAGCGCTACTAATTGGGATAATTTTTCTATAGTGGTGCGCAACAGTGATAATTCTGTTTGTGATTATAACCACTAACAAAACTTTCTTAATTAAATAATTATAAATCGTATACAATAATTAATAATTAGCCAGTAACGGTACGTTTTGTTCCAAACAGTAGAACACGCACCTTCGTCAAACCTCTTACCTTTCCAGTACTTTCCAATACACCCTTAGTCATACCCTACCCCCCCCTACACCTACATTTCAAACTGTCAGTTCATATCTAACCTCTGAAGCTGCCGTAACTGGTGAAACAATTGTCAGGAAAATAAAAATTATATGTAGAACTGTACCAAGTGTTTATTCGTTTAATTCAAGTATTAATAAAATGTTATACCAAGTGCCGTTCCATCGGTGAAAGTATATTTGGCTGTACAACACTTTTATGGTTCCAATAAAGCAGGCTACCTTGAATTACATTACTTTACTTTCTATGACGAAATTTTCATATTCCATTCTTTATGAATTCAGTTCGTGAAGCGATCTTTGACAGTTTTGAGTGCCTTGAATAATAATGTAGTCGTTTACAAGCAGCAATCTATCGGCGTTTGTAATCGTCTTGTCACCCATTCCTAGTCGTTTTTTACTCAACGTTGCTAACTTTTTGTTTGTTTGAAAAGGTAAAACTTTGTTTTCGAGTTAAAAGCGAAAACATGGCAAATTCTGACCCGATAAAGTTTTCTTCATTAAAACAGATAATAGAAAAACGAATCGAATTTAACAGACAATAAGTAGACACTAAACCTTTATCGATTACGAGAATGCGTTTGAGAAAGATAATCACGCTATTAAATCTTTTTTTTTCAAATAACGATAAAACAAGGTTACCCAAAACATCAAATAAATTTCATTAAAAGTCTTTATGCTGGTACCAGTATCTTTGATCATCATGGATAACGATAGCCAAACAAAGTATTTACGAATCAAGAAGTTCCTCAAGGTTGCGCCTTATCACCAATATCGTTTTGTATGAACGCTATTTAAAACCATCTACAACAATATCTATAACCGTATGATTTTTATGTACAGAAACATGTGTACATGTTTGAGATGGTCTTAGACAATCTTCAACCTGTCGGTGTGCCTTCAGTATATAACCCCATACGATTCGGAACGATAAAACAGACGCTAAGAAGTTGTACAGGGGGACACTATGACCGATTGCTCAGCAAGATAGGACAGACGCCAATCATTCTAAGACGGGGGACACTCTGTTCAACGGACAACTGACAACAGACTCCGGCACCAGGAACTTCACCATCATCATCATCATCATCATCATCGTCGTCGTCGTCGTCGTCGCCATTAAGGAACAACACACAGGCTACGGTAACTTAACGGTGAAAACCAGGTGAAAAATGAACAGTTATTTTTATAAACAAAGGCAGTAAACAAGTATAATCACGGTATAATGAAAAGAAGAAATGAATAATTGTATACAGTCTAATTACAAAATTTTAAATAATTAATAGATAATTTTAATATCTGTTTTCGAGTAATTTTTCTAGTTAGTTAAAATTAGTGCACAATAATTATTGTTTATTAAAATAAAGTAAATTTTATTTTTGATTAAAATAAGACAAATAAACTTTCAATTTTTATAATAAATATTTAATTGATATCAGATTTGCAACATTGAAAATAATTACTTGAATTTTATATTGTAATGTCAAAAACCCAAACAATTAAAACAACTTTATAACTGTTTTTATAAGAATTTTATAATTGTTTTTATATATGCGTTTTATGTTTGTTGTTTACATGTTCATATCTGTGTTTATTTTATTTGTTTGCATATTATTTATGGTATATGTAATTTATAAGGTGAATACTACGACTAATACGTGTAAAACAGCATCCCTTAAAAGGCAACTTTTAATACAGATTTCTTTTTAAATTTCAAAGAATTGTTTTTTTTATAAATCAATGTTTTATTAACATTTATTTCACGTCATAAAATCTTTATCCTCTCTTCTCACATAAAAACGAAAACTTCACTTCTTGGGACTTCACGTAACGAAAACAGAAATCCCACGACCTAGCTGCTAGTTAATTCGACAGTTACGTGGAGTACTCTTCTTCCAATACACCAAATATAAATGTAATGTTGCAATACACACACACACACATATATATATATATATATATATATATATACATATTGTAACGCAAAAATTGAGCAATCGCAAATTTTACGAAATCAAACTATGCTGAACGCAAAGAAATGTGTATGTTTTAGAAAGCGGGGAGGTAGTGAAACGCCTGTACCGTTAGGCGGCGTTACATGAAAGAAATTAACTTGTAAAAAAGCTGTAGAGTATAGCGGTAGGTTAGCAACGCCGGCCTTGGGGCTGACGTCTATAAGGAAGGTAATATTAGGCTAAATCACGTTTTGGGACATAACTATCATAAAATGTATTATTCGCTAGGATATTAGGGGTGTTTGCCAATGTTGTAAACTTTAAGTGCATGTTACAATAGATACCGTTATGTTCGAGAGAGCGATGTAAGAATGAGATAGATAGTGACGCTAGTTTTTTTAAGCACGTGAGACGCGAAAAACGTTCGGCAAATCAGAGGAAGCGTCATGTGTTGCGCGGGAGGTTTTCGCTAAGGAGATTGGCCGATTTTGTATTTAGCGCTAGTCTAAACCTATGGGATCTTTTTCTATCGAGACTTGGTAAGGGAAATTCAAAGCCTAGTATAAAAATATGAATTTGGAAAGAAATCAGGCAGTCTTCTTTATATCGGCGAAACTACACTGAAGAGACTCGCGTGCGCTGTTTTGCGTTAATTATATAGATATAAATTTTATTAGTAATTTAAAGAATAAAGTAAATTCGCAGCAGTAAACAGAAGTACGGGAACGCGATAATTGCTAACGCTAAATTTATAAAGTTTAATATACAGTAATAAGTTAATGAGTGAATGTTCGGAGTAGTAACGAACAACGAGAAGTAAATACTACATATAAATGTTCATCAATACGACATGTTGTGGTGAAATCACTGAAGAAAGCGAATTAGTTCGGGTTAAATTCACGACGGTATGAGATAATCGAGACGCACGCGACGCGAACTGTGTTAGATGCACTTAATGTAAATTCAAGAATACGTTGTAAACTAGAGTGTATAATTATACGACATAATTGTATGTATCACCAATATGTCAAGTGTAGTGTGCATCTGTGATAAAGTAAATTAGTGCATTCATAACCAGGATTAACGCGCAAGAAACAGCTGCTGACGACTCACCGGCATGCAACACCTTAAGGACTACGCACATCGGAAGGATTCTCCACGCAAGTAACAAATAAATGAACATTTGATTCAATATTGTTTTATAAATATATATATTTGTAATCAAATATAGTGACTCAATTTGTCTAAAAAGAACTCATTGCCACGAAATAATGTTTAAATTTTAAGGCAAAACCATTCAAGTCATGTTAAAGAAATTTGTAGTGTATAAATGCAAATGAATCATTAAAAGTTGCTTGATATATTTTAATTTGTGTTTATTATTACTGGCATCCTGAGGTACAATAAAGAGTCGGTACACTGGAGTAAGTGTTATAGTCTATTGAGTAGAAATATTAATATTATCAATGATTAAAGTAGTTTGTAAACCTTACTTCTTACATGCTCATAGGCCAACATAATATGCAAATAAACAATTTAACTCTTTCGTAAAGGCCTATCAAGTAGTGTATTACAATATATAGGCCTATATATATACTGGAATGAGACAAACATTCCCACTATGTGTGACTATATGGGAAGACATTTACAACGACCTTTAGGTGGTGTGTCCTGTGCAAAGAGGTGTGAATGCTGTAAGACAATATTGTTACTAGAATAAGTACTGCATGTTAACGTAGTTTTAGACGATAATAAACATTAAAAAAACAGCAGTGCAGTGCAGTGGGAAAGTGAATAAGTGTTGTGCGCGTAACAAATTATTTGAAGCTAATCAACAGTAAGCCAATTAATAAACACACTATAAGTCATTTATATTAGTGTGAAAATTGGAATAATTACTAGTAACTAATTATTTTAATATTAAATTAATTTTAATAGTATTTATTAAACTGACAAAGTAATTAGCTATGCAGTTGAAAACACGTGCTTTGGAAAAGTCTAGAAACCGAAAGTTCATGTCCATCCACCAGCACGTGGTCGATTTTCTAGTACAGTCTACAACGTTTTAACATATGAAAATGACGTCATTTGCGTAGATCTATAAAAGCACGGGTGAGGCGCAGTCTTTCATATGGCAGTATCTAATAAGGAGTCTCTGGGAAGTCAGAGTGTATCGTCGAGGGAGCGGCTGAATTAGACCACGAAGTCAGGCACGACGTTCGAGATCTTCAACGAGGGCTGAATCAGGAGCAACTTGGACAAACACAACGCCCACGAGGAAACCCTGAGACATCCCACCTTAAGACAACAACGCCTGGTGTGGAAGCAGGAGGAGGCCCACGAGATCGTCCGGACCGATCCAACTCAACCCAGCAAATTCAGGAAAGCGAAAGTATAATATATAAAACAATTAAAAACACTTTTAAATTGCTAACTACAGAATATTTCAAACTTATATACAGTATATTTTTTCGAGTTTATAATTTTCACATATAACTTTACGTCTTTTATATAAAAAAGCATTAACCAATAAATGTATTAGTAATCCAATCAAAACTTATTGCTGCAAGTGAAGTAAGCCACAAACCTGTTACCTTGCAAAACTTCACGTGGTCATCCAGCTTAGGGAACGCTTTGTGTACACAAAGGCCCAAATAGCAAAATGAATATCAAATAAAAGTACGGGTGAGCCGTGAGTTAGTCAGTCTTTCGCAGTTTTTCATATGGCAGTATCTAATAAGGAGTCGCTGGGAAGTCTGCGTGTATCGTCGAGGGAGCGGCCGAATTAGACCAGGAAGTCAGGCACGTCGTTCGAGATCTTCAACAACCGACGGCTGTCAACGAGGACTGAATCAGGAGCCACTTGGACGTACACAACGCCCAAGAGGATACCCTGAGACCCACAGTGCGGATGAAGGTAACGGTAGACGACCACTGTTTAGGACCTCCAGTATTTGGGATATAATATTTCGTGGGGTCTAGACACAGATATGGTAAAGAACAAGTCAACTATGCACACCTGTGCTCGGAGTATCTCGGAGAGACTGGCTAAGGAATGATGACATGAGGAACGCAATCGGAATTAACAACCTGAATGACAGGATCGAGCAGTACAGACAGGGTCGGACGCACAATCTGCAAAGGATGCATCAGGACAGACTACATAAGCAACTGACATTTTATCTTTCCAGGGGAAACTGCAAACAGCGGAACACAGAAGAAAAGATGGTCAGATCAGTGAGTGCGCAACGGACTGTATGGTCCAAGGGCTGAAGAAGAAGAAGAAGAAGAAGAAGAAGAAGTAGAAGAGGAAGAAGAGGAAGAGGAAGAGGAAGAGGAAGAGGAAGAAGAGGAAGAAGAGGAAGAAGAGGAAGAGGAAGAGGAAGAAGAAGAAGAAGAAGAAGAAGAAGAAGAAGAAGAAGAAGAAGAAGAAGAAGAAGAAGAAGAAGAAGAAGAAGAAGAAGAAGAAGAAGAAGAAGAAGAAGAAGATTTCAGTACTTATACAGCCTTGGTTTATATGAAAAAAGATCATTCCATCGATAAGAATCAGCCTGAGGATGGCAGAGACCCAATAAGAACAAAAATAATGATTAGTGATCGAATTCTAGAACAGGTGAGCCGCTTGAATTATTTGGGAAACGATATCGGCTATGATAGAAATATGATATTGATATTAAGTTAGGTAAATTCCAGATGATCTATGTTACAATCAACGGTATTTTTAGACACAAGGTACGTCGGGATACAACATTAAAGTTTTACAAATTTATGGCAGTGCCTGTACTGTCCTATGGGTGTGCATTATGGAAAACACCCAAGAAACAAGACAGTAAAATACAGGTCTCGGAAATGGAGTTAAAAGGTGTTCTAAACTTGACCCTTGACCGTAAAAGGAACGAGGCCATAAGAGAAAAGTTACAAGTTTTTAACTTGAATGAAAAATGAAAAGGTTACATACAACGGTGGAAGAACACTTAGAAACAATGTCAGATTCCAGACTGGCCAACAAGTCTGGAAATACAAACCTATAGAACACAGGTGAGTGGGTGGAACCAGGAAGAGATGGCTGGAGGATTCTCGAAGGCGCAGCGACCAGCATCTTGGCTACGCCGTGTTGTGTAGATGACGATGATGATGGCAGAGAGCGACCTACCGAGAGGTGGCGGAAAACTCCAAAACAACGGAATTTTGTTCAATCCGGAAAAAGAACCCATCGTATACACGCGCGCATGTACGCGTAATACAATTGTTTATAATGGGAAATTTAAATGAACATAAGCAACTGAAACATTCATATGCACGTCATTCATGCAGTAAATAACTTCGCTGTTTCTAAACTCACAAATAAACCCGTATCATTTAATTTAAAACAATGCCATCGCACACACATTAAACAGCAAGGATTACGTTTGTACACGCGTCGGCCGGTAAAGTTAGTGAGTAATCCAACCAGGTAGGCCTATCACAACAATGCAGGACTTTATAGCGGTGCGTCAAATTTGACATGCGGTGAAGCGGTTTATTGTTTGTTTGTTTGTTGCCAGATTACGGACGAGTTCAGCCGGCAGTAATCATCGTTGAACAATAATACCCACTCGTTTGTCAGAAATTAATCCAAGGAACAATTGAAAAACGCACGCGCGCGCGCGCGCGCACACACACACACACACACACACAGACATACACACAACACACGTCTAAATATACCGTTTTTCTCAACCAGAAATTACGCTGCAGCACACCACTATATCCAAACTTTCGGATTAACGCATTCAAGCTTCACAGCTCATCAGATGGAAAATACGAGCGCTAATCCGTAATTGTATATGCAGTGCTGTGCTACACCATACTTTCTGCTTGTTTTTGTAACCACTAACACGACTTTATCATCATCATCATCATCGTCAAGCTTTAAACCAAGAATGGTTTGTTCCGGTCTCAAATAGGCAAATATTACAGCTGGTCACTCCAGCGCTTCCTCGGACGTCCCACACCTCTCCGTCTCCTCGGCTTATAGCTCCATAGTTGTTTGAGGATGCGGTAGTCATCCATTCGGTAAAGATGTTCCCACCAATTCAGCCGATACTGGGCGATCCTGTCGGGTATACTCATAATATTCAGTTCCTGCCGTATATCTGTGTTTCTTCTACGATCATGGAGAGTATACTCTGCCACGTGCCTGAGAAATCTCACTTCAGCCGCTTAGACGCGACTGGCCTGACCTTTCGTTACAGTCCAATTCTCAGACCCATAAAGAAGTGTGGGAAGAGAGCCACCACCTTGTAGAATTTTAGGCGTGTTCCTTTACTTGCTGACTTAAGGGTCGCCTAATAGTCCCTCACATAAGGTTGAACTAATGCAACTTATTCATCACGTCGTTGCTTACATTATAAGACACACTGTAGCCCAGGTATTCAAAACTGCTAACTAGTTCCAGGACAGTACCATCTATAACAATTTTTGCCCGTACGGGATCAGTTCCACAAAAAGCCATCACCTTGGTTTTAATTGTGGATATCTGCAATCCAGAGTCTTTGCAGATTCCATTTAACAAATGTATACGCATTTGCAATCTGTTTTCAGAGTCCGACAGAATAGCCTGACTAACAAGACTTTATTAATTAAATACATTTTGTCTGTACAAAGCTCTCAGCAACGAGCAGTTTTTGGTTTTGAAGTGTTTGCACCCGTGTCTACCTTGCACCGTCCGGATCGAGTCCGCCGGCTGTCAAAAGACAACTGCTGCTCGTGAATACGAGTGATAGTCAACAGTATAATTAGAAAGTTCATGCAGTTTTTTTTTTTTTTTTTTTTTTTTTTTTTATTATGCCTCCATTCATCGACACTTATACTGCCCACTTCAAAGTAGTCTCAGTCGAATGTAAAATTTTGATTAAGCCAGCCGTTTTGCTGTCTTCAAAATATTTCAAGCTTGGACTTTTTGGTACAGCCTTGATCTCGCATAGCGATTTTCCTTTTACGTCTTCAACGGTCGCGAAACGTCGTTCTTTAGTTTCGTGGAAATTATCACTACTAGAAGGAGAAATGATCGCGTTGGGACACATCTGGTCAATACGGCAGTTGCCGTGTCATCATTGTGACGTTTTCTTTTGCCTAGCCTGGCAAAATTCTTATCAAGCAATAACGTGCGTCCATGTGTTTTCGGCTACAATTTTCATAAATTATTCTTCCGTAAATCTGATCGTTTTCTACGAATAGCTGTATACACATGGCGTAAAATATCCGAACAGTACTCTTTATTTACCGCTGCGCCTAGCGATGAAATTTCGTGTAATACAAAAACATAATCTTCATCTGACAACCACGATCTTCAACTCATTTACAGCAGTCTTGTAAAGCTTGTAAACCGCATGTTCACGCACAGCAGTCTCGTCAGAAGCCTTCTGAACACGTTTACCAAGACAGAGCAGTTTATCTCAGAGTTTACACAAAATTTAGTCCAAGTTCTTCAATCTTGCATTGCACAATTACAAAAAATCGCCTAATACACCTAAGGACGACTTACTCAATCAGCTGTGAAATCTAAACTATGCATGAAATAGGGCTAAAATTTTGTCACTAACATGTGTACCACAACATCACATAAAAACAGTTTTCCAATAGGACACTCGTAACGGTGGAAATTGCAAAACTGAACGAACGTTTTGATCAGACCTCGTGGTAATCAATACGGAAGTCAATAATATTGAGTTTATTACACATTTGTCAATATTAAATGTTGGCGTTTAATAGGTTATATACGTTGTACTCGTAGTTGTCAATCATTATTATTTAAACTGGTGATGACACACTTTCATCCTGTTCTGGTGAAAATTGCAATAAACGTTTTGATCAAAACTCGCATGTATGTACTAACTAGTAATTCATTAATATACTCAATAATATTTATGAAGTTATTTTTCCATTCTGGGGTTTAAACACCAAAAGGTATGTCGCCGGAGAGAGGTCGCGGATTCGATTCCCGGACGCACCACAAAATCAAGGCGCGTTTTTCAGCCCTCAGATCCCGACTCAACCTGCAGAACTGATTCCCCGGGATAACATCCAGGGGTAATAATGAGTGACAGAGGCGTATTGCTGCCCACATTACATTTCTTGTATGCCTGCCTAACTTCTAGACTGTTTACGGGGTAAAAAAGGAGCTATTATTTGTATTATTATTATTATTATTATTATTATTATTATTGTAATTATTAAAATTATTATTTTTATTGTTATTATTATTTTTTAGAGAGTTTATCATACCGCTGCAAGTGGGAGCTGAACTATAGTTACAGAGAACGCAGTGAAATATCTAGAGGTGAGGCTAGACTCAAAGCTCTCCTACTGGGAGCAAATCAAGTATGCAGCTGATAAGGCGGCTCATATCACAAAAGCTGAGCAGACTTATGGCTAATGTAAGAGGTCCCACACCAAGCAAGAGGCGATTGCTGATGGCGGTCACAGAATCCATCCTTCTGTACGGTTGCACAATTGGGCCGATGCACTAAACACGGAGAAATACAGGAAACGAACGTATGGCATCGGTGCAGAGAAGAGGAGCCCTCAGAGTAGCATCCTTTACCGGACAGTGCCAGAGCCAGTAGTCCAGGTGATTCCCATAGACCTGTTGGCTCTGGAGCGGAAGTATTTCTTCGAAAGAAGAGATGTAATGGAAGAGATGTGGCAAAACATGAAACCAGGGAACTCACTCTCCGGCACTGGCAAGATCGATGGAATAGAGAGTATAGAGCAGGATGGACCGCAAGTCTTGAAGAAATGGATTGACCGCCAGTATGATGAGGTTAACTACCATCTGACACAGTTCCTCACTGGCCACGGCAATTGTAATGCCTACCTTCGTAGAATGGGAAAGGTGCAAAGCCCAGCATGGTGACTCTCCCCATGAATATGCCTTGCATACCTTTTTCAAGTGCTGCAGATGGTACTGGAGATGGAGCTCGGGGAATTCACGCCTGAGAGCGTAGTTGCGCTTATGCTTCGTAGTAAGGCGGAATGGGGACCATATCTCTGCATTTATTCAGTGGGTCCTACTAGAACAAAAAAAGACAAGCCAACTTGCACCCAACGGGCAGTAGAAGATAAGGGCCAACTAGAAGGAGCCCGATAAGGGCGCAAAGGCTGCATCATGAAGTAGTACGCTATGTGGTTCCAAGATAGATATGAATGCCTGAATTAGAGGTGGGTTTTTTAGTGGGCGAGGAGAGTTTCACACACCAGGGGAAACACGGTTTCCTCTGACGGTGCATAAACCATTTCCCCCATCTTACAATTAAAATAAAAAATTATTTAGAGAGCTTGGGATCAAGAAGAGCGAGGTCGCTAGATGAGAAGGTGCAGCATACGCAGACGTGGGCGAAGAGGAAGCATGGAGAAATCGACTATTACCTCATCCAGTTTCTGACTGGACCGGATATTTGCGATCATCTTATCTGAAGAATGTTGGAAAGGCCTAGTCACCAGAGTGCCTGTACTGCCCGGGAGCTGCGGACAATGCAAGAGGTAGCGACAGGTGGCAGCAACGCAGTGGATCGTTGCAAGATGATATTAGGCAGGAGATCTTCCCTGATAACATGGTCGGTGAGATTCTTCGGGCAAAGAAGATAGATAGACTTGTACAACGTAATATAGACGAATAACAAGCCAGACGTGAGCCCTAACCTAAGGGTACGGTTAGACGATCTTTTTTCCTCCGGCCGTTTTCGTGCGGTTGGGAAACGCTTGAAGTTTACACACTGTCGGCAATGAAATTGACCACACGGACGTGGAAAAAATGCACGAGTCGTCAATTCTGCTGCGTTTTCAAGGTCTCCCGCATCGAAACGGAACTTGCTGCGTTTTTAGTGCGTTTTTATTACGCACGAGGGTGGCTACACGAACTATTTAAAGACGCCGTTAAAATAGCATTTGTTTATTTACTTGTTACTATGGTAATTAATTTTGGTCTCCATGATGATGTTGACATCATTATAAAAAAATATGTAATTTAAACAATTTTCTTAATGAAGATTTATTTACTACTGATAACCAATGTTTCCTTTAATCTAAACACGGACATTTCTGTGCCGTTGCGCATTAACCTTTATATACACATTTAACCTTCATAGCCAGAGCTGTAGGGATGCGCGTCCGAGACGTCACAACGCTGCCGTCTGATTATAAACCGCCTGTGTGACTACACTCACGTCCGTGCACGTACGAGAAAACAACGCAGGTGTGCGTTTTGCCAAACTCCACGCGCGTGCACGGTCGGGAAAAACGCTCGTATAACCGTACCCTAAGGCTGAAGAAAAATAGGCGTAAAAAGTACGTGGTATAACACCCAAACCCACAGACATCCCGGAAGTGTGCACCCTTCCGGACATTGGAGTGTTCAGGAAATTTTCCACCTATCCTCGTAAAAAAAAATATTCTATTTTATGTGACAAAAAACTTAGTTCCATTCGAAAACCGTAGTTGCGGACAGGGTACTGAGTTCATCATAACCTTGCACACCAACACGTTTTGTTGTGGCAGAATTCCCGTGGCCTGCCAACCGACAGCGACGTTCTGTATCAACAAAGCGTTCGACCGGTATTCACAGAAATAATAACAAATTCACCAGCTCTGTTTGCTTTTATGCAATCGAAAGCGTCCGTGCGCGTACAACAATAGACAGCGGGCAAATTACGCGACCCATCGATCAAAATACAACGCATAAACAATAGACGAAGTTAACCGAAAAAGTTCGGTCAATGTAAGCAAACAAACGAACAATTATCTTAGGATACATACATACACTGTAATGAACATTAAAGTAAGTACGATCTGTATTTGTGGAACTGATCCCGTACGGGCCAAAATTGTTATAGATGGTACTGTCCTGGAAAAAGTCAGCAATTTTGAATACCTAGCCTACAGCGTGTCTTATAATACAAGCAACGACGTTGTGAATAAGTTGCATAAGTTCAACCTTACGTGCGAGACCATTAGGCGAACTCTTAAGTCAGCAAGTAAAGGATCACGCCTGAAATTCTACAAGGTGATGGCCCTTTCCGCACTTCTTTATGGGTCTGAGAATTGAACTTTAACGAAAGGTCAGACCAGTCGCTTCCAAGCGGCTGAAATGAGATTTCCCGGCCACGTGGCAGGGTATACTCTCCATGATCACAAAAGAAACACAGACGGCAGGCACTGAATATTATGAGTATACTCGACAGGATTGCCCAGTATCGGCTGATTTGGTGGCAACATCTTTGCCGAATAGACTGCCGCATTCCCAAACAACTATCGAACTATTAGCCGAGGGGACGGAGGGGTGTGGGACGTCCGAGGAAGTTCTGAAGTGACCAGCTCTAATCTTTGCCTGTTTAAGACCAGAGCAAACCAGCCTTGGTTCACTCCCTGAGATGATGACGATCTGTCAGCACGGTCAGACTTGCTGGTTACAGGCTACAGCGGTAGTAAGCGGATAAGTAGTAGAAGTGACATTGAAATAATTGGAACGAACGAAGCGAGTTCGCCGGTTTTAACTCGAACGTTTGGTAATTTCTTTAAAGACAGGCTGTAATGGATTCAGAGGCGGACGAGCAATCAATTTTGCGTTGGCAAGCAATTGAATTTGGGGGGCCATATAAGATATGAAAATGTATATACAGTACATTGACGACATGGAAATCCAGAGTGTTTTCGGGAATACAGCTTAACAAATCAATTTCTATGGGTTCCGTGCTATATGCGGATGACATAGTTCTTATTCAAGAAAATGATGATGATTTACAAAGAGCTATGTTTCAATTACAAGAAATGGCAAGAGAGTAGGCCTACTCACTGACAATTTCACTAAGAAAGACCAAAACCATGGCCTTTAAAGGTAAGTATCCAATGAGGACTAAGATAGTTATAAAAAACAGCACTTTAGAACAAGTGAACAGTTTCAAGTATCTCGGCTGTGCAGTAAGCTATGAATCTGAATATGACATAAGAGAGAAAATAAATAAATTTACGAATATTTGTGCTACGATTCATAGAAATCTTAGAAATAAAACAAGACACAGCACAAGGATTAAATTTTATAAGACAATTGCAATACCCACGTTGACTTATGCGAGTGAGACGTGGTTCATGACAAAAAAGGAATGCGGCAAGATTCAAAGTCCTGAAATGCAGTTCACCGAAATACTTTAAATTATACATTGCAAGATAGAAGAATAAGGAATGAGAATATCAGACCAGAACTCGAAGTAAGGAACATAAACGAAATTATTTCAATTTACAGAAGACAATGGTGAGATTATCTGCAAAGGTAGACAGAGGATCGATTGCCGAAAACGGCAAAGAAGAAGAAGAAGAAGAAGAAGAAGAAGAAGAAGAAGAAGAAGAAGAAGAAGAAGAAGAAGAAGAAGAAGAAGAAGAAGAAGAAGAAGAAGAAGAAGAAGAAGAAGAAGAAGATATTAATAATTGTACACAGATTTTAAATGGAACAAAAAATATGTAATGCGTTACATCGAGCAAGGCGTTATAGAAGTGAGAAACAAGTAGGCCTACGAAATAGGGTAGGTAAAAAATAAATTGAATCGTTTGACATGTGTCTGATGTATCATGTTTAACGGCGTAGGTGAGAACAGCTTAACACACAAGAAGATTATTGCACAGAAATTAAGTAAGCTGTGACGCTTCAGTGTGAGGGAGAAAAACCGAGCTGCCAACTGCGCATCTACTTGTCAGCCTCCAGGTTTGTTCAAATTACATTTATCAAGAAAATAACCAGTACCCCTCCTGAGCTGCAGAACTCACTCACTATTTTGAACTAAGTGCATTTATTATTGGATAAATTTAGATATTAGATAATTTTGATTTATTGGATAACTATAGATATTATTTGAAATAATATGGCTTTCAATTATCAGCGGACAAGATTAAAACAATGGTATTCAGAGGGAAGCAACCGGTAAGAACTATGATAGTTATAGATGGAAAGATTATGGAACATATCCAGCATTTCAATTATTTGGGATGTTACGTTACACATGGGACAAAAATTTATCTGGATGAAAAATTAAACAAATTTAGGAATATCTGTAGAACAATTCACAGATACCTTACAAATAAGACAAAGAAGGAAACAAGAATAAGGGTATTTAACACTGTAGCGGTACCAGTTCCGATGTATGTATATGAAGCCAGAATTATGAGAGAAAGAGACAAAGCAAAGAGTCGGGCAGCAGAGATGAAATTTGTGAGGAGTACTCTGGGCTATACCATTCTCGATAGAAAGAAAAATGTGGATATAAGGACGGGAGTGGGAGTCGACCCATTGTTGGAACAGCTAAGGAGCAACAAACAAAGGTGGTGTGAACGTTTGGGAAGAATGGCAGGTGATAGGATTCCAGTGCTAGCAATTCCAGATTCCAGACCGCCGGGGAAGAGAGATGTAGGACCGAGAGCGAAGTGGGTCCCGGAACAGGTTGTCCTTGAGGTTGGTGATGATGATGAGATAATTTTTAAATCATAACAATTACGCAAACACCGATTGACCTGTTATTTTAATTTGTTTGTTTAGTAAATTAATAATATTGTTGATCAAGCCACACAATAAACGCCAAAAGTGCCAAACAATTGGATTTATGTTAAAATTCCCTTTAATCTGACCTGCGGCTAGATTTTTAAATTTTCTCAAATTTTGGATCCAGTTTGTAGGCCCTGGAGTCTAAAAATATTAAAATTTTCAATACTGTACACTATATTTAGAGTTTTGTTAAAATTCCTTTTAATTTGCTATACCACATGAAATATGCAATTTTATCAAACTTTTACCAACTTTTTGAGCCTGGCACCCCAAAATTATGAGATATCCACAAATTAACACTACATTCAGATTTTAGTTAAAATTCGTTTTAATCTGATGTACCACATAAAGTTTTGTGAATTCGTCAAAATTTTCATACACTTTTTGGCACCTGGGTCCCAAAATTTTTGGATTTTCAAAAATGAACACTAAATTCATATTATGTCAAACTTTCCTTTAATTTGATACCCCACGTGGATGTTTCCGATTTTTTTGAAAATCTGGATTCTTATATTTCTTCTTCCTGTTAAACTTTGTACCTTTAATAATTTCATATGTAAGCAGCTGGTTCGTGCAGTGACGTCATCCCCCCCGCTAAACTGCTACCAGCGTGTCTCAATACGCTGCTCGCAGTTCAAGTTAGTTAACGGTTAAACTCTGACCGGACAACACCCTTCTTAACGCCGCGGCTAGGTAACTCTTTCAAATCGGAAGATTACTTCAATTTATTCTTATATTTTTCAGTACTTATTTAATTCCTACTTTGGCAATGTATGCCACGCTACACTGCACGGGCCATGCAATCATTTTTACAAAAATTTAAATAAACAGTTAATTCAAAATACAGTCCACTACGTTATTTCATATTATCCAACTTATTATACCAGCATCACGTTGTAAGACTAACTCAAGAAATATTCGAGAGCGTCGAAGACGTAACACTTCCTGTGGCTTATTTTTTCTGAGATCAATCTCAAAAACTGCAAGATTTTGTAGGGCAAAAGTATGGACACACATGCTAAGTTTTATGAAAATCGTTTGATGCGTTCAAAAGTAACCGTAAGGCATACCCTAAACACATAGAGGGACTGATAGGCAGATGGCAAATGGTCGAGTTAAAACTGAGAACTCGCTTCGCTCGTCCAATTAAACGCCTGGACATTAAGAAGCCACAAAAATATGAAACACTCGTTGCGTAATAAAGTGCACTAGCATCTAGCATGCTACCTGAGCTGCAGAACTTGCTCACTGTTTGGAACGAAGTACATTTATTATTGCATAAATTCGATATTAGATAACATTTTATTTCAATACGGGAAAAATTTTTAAGATCGCGATTTCTCTACCATTTTTTTAGTAATAGTATAACAATTGTAGAGCACACTACCACACAATAAACATAAAAAGACTCGAAACATTCGGATTTGTGTTACAGTCCGTTTTAGTCTTACGCTACTCCCTGCTGTATTTCAAAATTTTTTCAAATTTTTGATATATTTCTTCGCCCCTGGGGTCCACAAATTTTGGAAATTTCAAAACATATCACTATATTTAGATTTTAGTCAAAATTATCTGTACTTTAACAACGCACATGAATTTTTGCGTTTTTATCAAAATTTTCATCTACACACCCACCCAAACAATTTTAAATTTTTAAAAATGAACACTACATTCAGACTGATATTTAACTTTACTTTAATTTGATACACCACATTGTGGGGTTTTTACAAGTCTTCACAATTTTGACATACCCCAAGTACAATATCTTAACTCTAATGAACAGACATTAACAAAGCTCCTACCGTTATAAACATTATAATAAGTATAGACATATATTATAAATTCTCTTAAATGAACGAGCGAAGTACGTTCTCAGTTTTAACCCGACCGTTTGGCATTTTCTGTGCGTTTGGGATATGTCTTACAATGATACTTGAATTGCAAATTGCGTCCTATGATTTTTAACAAAATTTAGCGTGCATATCCATAATCTTGGCTCACATAATTCTGTTGTATTTTTAAAGGATAGATCTCAAAAACAGGGAGATGGAAGGAAAAAACGTTACACCAGAATTATGGAAAAATCTCAAAATACATGTGGGTATGAATTGCAATTTTAGGTAAAAGATTGTAATTTCTTCTGTTCTGTAGACAGCCCCTTTTCAACACACACACACGCGCGAGCGCACACACGCACGCACACACACATACCTTATTCTTTCTTTTACCGCATCCACGTACTCCTGCCTGGGCCTTCCCCTCCCATTACCGCACCCTACTCTCTGTTACATAGACGCCCCAAAATAGAGGTGCGGGAGGCAAAAATGTGACAGGGTCAAAACTGTGAAGAAATTGAAAAAGCCCATGTGGTAACCACAATCTGAATGTAGTGTTAAGTTTCGGAAATTTCAAACTTTTTCGCCCCAGAGCCCAAAAAAGAGATCAAGAATTTAAAAAAAATTGTGAAATACAGCAGGGTGTCAGAGAGAATACAGTTTTAATGCAAATTCGAATGTTTCAAATTTTTAGTGTTTATTGTATGATTATGTGGTCTAAAATTGTTATATTACTAAAGAAACAGTAGAGTAATCGGTATTTTTGTAATTTTTCCCATAATTGAAAAATTATCTAAGATTGAAATTTATATAATAATAAATATACTTCGTTCAAAATACTGAGCGAGTTCTGCAGTTCAGGGACCATACTAGTTATTTTTGTTATTTGAAATGTAATTAAAGTTGTAATTAACGATTTCTCTATGTTCAATTATTTTACTCCTCTGTTCAACTATGACAATCCGTGCGAACGTCGTAACAATACAACTAATATTCTCTCTGAGCTAGATATATTCTTCAGTATATTTTCTTAGTAATTCGATCTTTAAACAAAATCGTCTGTTGAAAGTAAACACCTACCTCTACTCCGTCTAACGCTTTACATCCATCAATTATTATCAGCACTATTGTTTTGGTCTACGATATTGGTAATAATTAGTAACTTGAGCCAAAGTTCGATCATCAATCACGATATTACAATGGATCGGCAGCTTTTCCTATAAGTATATGGCTATAATGTAATACATATTTTGTTTTTGAAAGTCATATGTTATTATTATAAATAATATTTTAAGTTGGAGAAACTGAATAAAAAATAATACCGCAAACTATATTCGCGTTTCTAATTTCTCGTTCTGAAGTTGTGATGTTGAAATAGTGCAGTCACATCGTTTTCTGCAAGCTGAGCTAATATATCTTCTGTTTAACTGAATACATTTAAAATACAAGTTAACATTAGGTATGTGACAAGAAAACGATGTTAAGCAACAATAAATAATTTGCTAACAGCAAAACCTTTTATTTCTTGTGAATAAATATTTTATATTCCAACTTTGACGTGTTTATTTCCTGAACTGTTACTTGTCATGTTCTTGACGAGGCCTTTCAGTGTTTCCATCACCATTTTTAAGCCCTACGGTGGAAACACTGAAAGTCCTCGTCCGGAACATGACAAGTAGCACTTCAGCAAGTAAACACGATAAAGTTGGAATTACAGAGACTGCTAATTCAAATAACAAGATGAAAAATATTTTAAAATTTAAAACAAATATGTGTACATATGAAAATAAGAACTCTCATTTCTTTACAGAAATTTCAAAAAATTAATTACAAAATCTTAAATAAAAAGATATAAGGCTGATCATACAACGGGAATAATTTGAACAAACGCAAGAGTTAAATTAGGTTAAATGCGCTGGTATATAGGCTATACTGAATTCCCTCGCGGACTGTACCGTAACAACGATCACGTACCTCGGTAACCATGGCAACGCATCTTCCAGCATTTCACAACGTCCATTGTAGGCCTAAAGCATATTACTGTATTATAAATAAGTGGAATGCTCTCTTGTATCAGATATGCTCCAACAATATTTGCGATTCAGTACGTGTTCCGTGGATTCGATTCTCGGAAACATGTTACAACCAAAAAATATGAAGCCATTTAAAACACCCGGCGAGGTCTCGAACGTTCTGCATTCGTAATAACGCTCGCGCACTCACTCACATCATATCATTTCCATTTTACCCATAAACGAAAACCAATTCGCCACCACAACGCGCGGAATATTTAAGTGGGTATACAAATATATAGTTCTTCAAGTTTTCTCTAGAAACATGAAAATTCAATTCACAAAAAAGGGTTTCCAGTTTCTTTCTGTCTGAACGTCGAATCATAAAAACGCAAATTGCTTACTTTTGATAAATGCGTAGGCTAGACAACTACATAGATTTCAAAACTTAGAAACTTAATTAGTTTAAAACACCTACCGTTTGCATATAAATTGGTTGTAAACAATTAACAATTTGTTGTTGCAATTTGAAACCATCAGACGACGCGACATGAGCCATATGGTATGCAAGAACGTTTATGTTGGTAGTATTGGTAGTACTGAACAATGTATATCTTACGCTACGTACTAATTTACACTAGAGTGAGGCGACCTGCAGACGTGCGACCACAAGGTACTTTGATGTGTGTTACTGTCGAGAATCAATTCCGTGACCTACTCACTTGTTGCAAAACGCCATATAAACTGGCCTACTGCAGACACTTGTGTGACTATTTAAAGCGCTGGATATTGGTAAATTGATTTGAGCGGTTGTGGCCAATGGTGAGATTGTACTCTGATCCGTTGTTCTCCTCCCCCCCCCCCCCGTGGATCCGCGCCTGTTTACTCCAAAGAGTCTCGGCATTTCCTCGATTGGCTCTATTACCGATTTCCTCCGTTCTTCTTCTTCTTCTTCTTCTTCTTCTTCTTCTTCTTCTTCTTCTTCTTCTCCAGTCCAACGTGAACCCTGACTTTCAACACTAATCTTCTCCAAAGTCTTTTGTCCATTGCCATATCAGCGTAACCCCTCTCATCGATTCTGCTTAGCTCTTCCAGCACATCATCCAACCAACTTATCCTAAGTCGGCCCCTCTTTCTGCTTTTATAGACTTGCACCTTCAGGATTTTTTTGTCATACGCTGATCGTCCATCCGGTCTAGATGACCTAGCTGTTGATTCGTTGGGCCTTTATGAATCTTACAATTTCCGCATGATTTAATAGCTCATTTATTTCCTGGTAATTTCTTATTCTCCATTCGTCATCTTCTTTGACCGGGCCATAAACACGTCTTATGATCTTTCTTTCAAACCTTCTTAGTGTTTCTTGTTCTTTTTTATCAGTGTCAATGTCTCGTTTCCATAAGTAACGATCGGTCTGATAAGCGTCTTATATATATATTTATTTTCGTGTTACGACTAATGAGTTTGCTTCTCAATAGTCTGTGATGGCACAATATGCCATATTTCATATTTGTATCATGTCATGTATTGTGAATTGTCATGTAATCGTGTTTATGGGTCCTTCATTATCTGTTATGTTACCCATGTATCTGAACTGAAGCTTAGATTTCCTACATGCTGAGACCACTATTTTTTATCTTTATATAATATTTATAGTAATAATCTCTATGTTTAATCTCAGTGTTTGCAAGTATTAAGTTATTACCTAGGTGTTACTAGGTATTCCGTTTTAGGTGGATTTATGGTCAGTTCCCAGTTCTTACATTATTCATCTATTTTTCGTAGTTTGTCACGATAAAACTTCATCCTCTGCTAGAAAATCACTTGGTCACTGGAAAATGGCCAACAAGTTATCTTGTCCAACCGCTATGCCCACGTTTCCCTTCTAAATACTCCGTCTAGACAGATCTTAAACAGGTTTAGTGCGATACAACAGCTCCGTTTGCTACTCTTATCTCTTGCAACACCCGCTTCCAAAACTTTACCTGTCATATACGTTTCTGGAGGTCTATGAATAACACAAAGGTTTCCAAGTTCCTGTCAGTTCTTTTTTAAATAACTTACTTTAGGCTAAAGACGTTATCTATCAGTGAAATAACTACGGGAGATCAGGGGGATCCCAGAGCTATTAAAAATGTCATCGAAATTCCGTAATCATTTAACGTAGGCCTGTTTCTAAGTCAACTGCGTATGTTAAAATAAGCCTTATAAATGAAAAATGAATTACAATCTTGATCTAAGGCTAAAATCTAGACGAAGGGGCATTCATATTCATACGTACCTCAGTGCTAGGGTTATTTTGCGAAAAGAATTTTGCACTGAAGACGACGAGGCCGAAACGCCTGTACTCAACTTCTTTACACCACGGTCTAACAGCCCGGCTAACGGTACGTTGAACAAGCGATTACAATATTTGGAAATTAATAAAAGAAAGTTAGATTTTCCTGTCTAACCACATTCGCCAAATAACGTATGCGTTTGTAATATACTGCACGTCGCACAGTGGGGCCAAGCACTTAAAAGCTGGCCAAAAATCGAAAAATAAAGTTACTATTTAGATCGTTTGAATTGTAAGAATCTTGGTAACAGTCCAAGATTCAGTGTATACAGATGAGTGGTCGAAAAACCTTTCATCAACGCTGAAAAACAGTCATAAAGAGACATTCTCGCGAGGAGCACTTTCAACACGCAGTGGTGAGTCGACCGTGCTTCGCTGTTAGAAGTCCTAGAAACTCGAAAAGTCGTCTGATTTTAATTCTCCAAAATTGAATCATTTGCTGAAAATAAGTAGACATCACATACTTTTCATGAAAGTTAACTAAAGATAAGAAACTATTTACAAATGTTTGGCGTGTAAAAAGAATTACATTATTTATACAAAAACATCTTTTTAATAATAAAAAGTAATATAATCAAGCAGAGTTGGATAGAAAACCCTATTTTAATGTGAAGCCTATATTATTTACTAACAAACAAAACTAAAAACTAGTAGCTTAATACATATAACGTTATTATATTATATGTTATTAACGTTATTATAACAGTACAACGCTATTATCCGTAATTTTGTTTTTTTTTCAGAATTCGACTTCAGATTCACAACAGCAACCTCAAAAACCTTGGGATACTTTATTTCATATTGCTAATACAAGGTTATCATGTTTTAGCCAGCTTTTTTGCATTTAGCCCCACTGTGCGTCGGCTTACTCAAAAACTTTGAGACACAAAGAGTTTATAAAATTGTATGGCAAGAACACTGTCCTTCCTATTTTCCTGTAAAAAACAACGAGTCCAACCTTCAAGCTAGTCTCAAATTCCCCCTTCAGAAACTATTCTCGCCCCCCGCTCCTAGTTACAACACTGTTACCTGTTCATGAGCGACCTGCACGAAATCCGCTCTCTTCTTCAGCATCTATCCAGTTACGTTATAACTTGTCTCTAATCTTATATACTATCCCTTTACTACATACTTATATCCCGATATCTTCCCTATCTACTGATTCAGTGTGTTACATTAACCCCTCTGTAATGGAAGATGTGGACTGTCGTCCGTTCTGGTGGTACTTTCTATCGTAATCATATTTCAACGCGTAATGTTTAACGCATATGTTTTAATTGGATTTTTTAAATATACCGGGACTCTTATGTGCCGTTAATTGTCATTGTTTTGATTGTAAAGAAAACCCGCGAACGGTGGTTATAATTCTTATCATAGCCAATACCGTTTCCCAAATAGTTAGAATGGCTCATCTGTTCAACAATTTGATCATCAATTATTATTTTTTGTTCTTATTGGCTCCTTGCCTTGAAATGCCATTACCTTTGTTTTTGTAGTGGAGATATTCATGTTGTATTGTTTGCAAATCTGATCTGATTTTTGTAAAGCAGATTCAGTATTTTGAATTACAAGCAAGTCATCAGCAAACAACAGCACACGCAAATATCTGTCTCGTCATAACTTAACATTGACTCTTGTCTGTATATGCTAAACCACAGACATGTGGCCAGAAACACAAACCGCCCCACCTTTGGGAGCCCGCACATAAACTCGAATATCATCGAAACTAGAAATTTCTTTCTTTCTGCACAGCACATTCAAGTAGGCCTATCTGTCTCGTTATATCTTAACACCAGGGATCACTAGATGTTTTCGGAAGCAGGGCCGTATTTACGGGGGGGGGGGGCGAACGGGACAGAATCCCGTAGAGGGTAGAAAAAGTTGACAAATTTTTGTTAATCTCTTAATTTTTACGCTGATTTATTTTATTTTTTCTGTTAATATAGTAGTGTATTTTTTTCAATATACAAACAGGTTTATTACACAGCATTGAAGTATACGCTTGAAATATGAAATGTAAGAAAACCAATTCAGTGAATAAGTATCTTTTAACAATATTTCAATAACACGTACAGTGGAACTCGCGAAAGACGAGCTCGCTTATAATGAGAACTCGGATGTAACGAGCAAAAGTACGAGATTTGTTTGGTTTTTCATCTTAGTAATGTTAATTAAACTCGCTTTTCACGAGTAAAAAACGCATTAGAGACTTGGTTATAACGAGTATTTGTAATTTTAAAATGAATATTGTACATGTGGCGTGGAAAGTTTTGCGTTTTTTTGCAACATAGCCGGCTGATTTTTGGTAATTTTTTACTACACAGTTACTTTCACTATATTTCGCGAATGCACTATACGCCAATATTCAGCAAAGAATGTTAGCGTCTAAAAAAATGTTTAAAGTTAAAATTTCACTTTTAAGCGTAGAATGTAAAACATGCCAAAATTTTTATTGTGCAAAGCTTCTATAGTAGACCTGTTTTTGTTGTGTGCTCGACAATCACGGTATAAAAATTTAAGCTTGCGAGTCGACAACTCGGATGTAGCGAGCACCCGGGTTTTAGCGAGCACATTTGTCCGGTCCCTTGAATCTCGTTCCACTGTACTTTTATTGTGTTGCTACTGTTTCCTTCAATGGGACTGATTTCACGATGTTATCACGCGTTTTTCAGCCACTTTAAAGATTGTAATGTTGATTACTCTTAACGTTTTCTTCTGTATACAGCCGACCCGACCCCTGACTTCTTCACCAAAGCCAAATTCTAGATACGGGACTGTCCTGAAGTCATGGCTAGTAAGGGGACATGACATTACTACCACAACATGACTTACCTACCCATCAGCCTAAGGTTGTTGGCTCCTACCTTATAACGGTGGAAATTACGATGGTCGTCTCAAAAGTAAGTTTCCCTGTTTTAAGAAAAATAAAAAACACATGTAAACATTTTTTTAAAACTATACGTTTATTCAAAAAAAGGTATTTATTTTTCAATGTAATCGTCAGACTTGTCAACACACTATCAGTAGCGTAAAACCAGTTTTTCAATTCCTTATTTGAGCCACTGTGTGCCCAAATTTCAAAGCCAGGCATCAACCACCTGTTTCACTTTCGTATCCGTTTCGAAACGTCGACATCGCAGGTGTTCTTTGAGATGGGAGAATAAATTGAAATCACTCGGAGCTAAATCGGGTGAATACGAGGGATGGTTGAAAATCTCCCTTCCAAAGGACTCCAAAAAATGTTTGCGTGACTCGCCACGTGCATTGTCGTGGCGCAGAGAAGCACTTTGTTGCTCAACAAACCGGGCCGTTTCCGCGACTCGCCAGGAATGAGGACGTGCATTGTCGACGTGCAAAGAAGCACTTTGTTGCTCAACAAACCGAGCCGTTTCCGCGACTCGCCAGGAATGAGGACGTGCATTGTCGTGGCGCAGAGAAGCACTTTGTTGCTCAACAAACCGAGCCGTTTCCGCTTTATCGCTGATTGTAGTTTTTTTAGAGTCTCGCGATATCTCTCTAAATTTTGTTAAGGATGACGCGTCTGTCCTACAACACAGGCGACTTAACGGCGCCAACAAGAGGTGGATTCTCGGTTGATGTTGAGGATCTCCCACTGTGCGGTTCATAGTGCACATTCGTTCTCCCTTTCAAGAACGGTGCATGCTACCTGCGGACCATTTGAATGCTCATGCACTCAGGTCGGTACACAGAAACTAAGTGACGATGAATTTCTGCCGTTGATTCATTTCTTGTAGCAAAAAATCCGAATAACACTACGCACTTCGCAATCGGACACCCTATTAAATGAACATCCGTGATTTTAAATTTCGTGTTGTTGTAACATTGCTACGGAACGGAGGTTTTGGCAGTACTCCCGCTACACACAAATAAAGGTTCTCCAACCTTCGCCAGCCAGTTTCCGCAGTATCCCTTAAAAAAAGAATTAGGGAAACTTAATTTTGAGATGACCCTTGTAATTTACTCAGAACTTTCAACGAATACAGGCGAAATTTTATACTATTCTGCATATTGATACAGTGCGCTGCTCACTAAAATGAAAACAAAATCTATTATCAAAATGCGCGTAACATTGTCGAGTTCAGCGCCAATAACCCAGGCAGGCCGTATTTTTTACTGTTTACACGCCATGCGTGCAGCGCGCACATAAATCAAAGCTGCGAACGCACACAAACAGTTGTAACAAGATTTATTACGCCTTCGAACACGCAACAAACAGCGAAACATAACTAACCCATTAGTACAAGCATAAACTTACCGCTAGTTCTCTGATTCTTAGTTAGTTTCACAGAACGTTTAAAACTTTAAAATCTCCTCAACGCCAATCTTCGAGCTAATCTTCCCCTGCATGCAATTTAAATCGCTTTTCCCCGGGTAGAGAACGTGCAGTGTTTTTATTTCTTTCCGGAGTCATCTATCGAGCTTACGTAACGTGATTGGATCATGTCTGCACATGCCGATACCGGTGTCATGTAACTCTGTCGCGCGAGAATCTTGAATTTACGTGGATTAAAAGTTTATTAAATGAATTTTAAACCGTTTCTCGGCGAGCAAGTTTGCTCGCGTAACTGTGTCAGATCGAAGGGATACAGCATTTGTTCTGTATAAGCTTCTGTCAGTTTCCCAGTTACTAAGGTGACGACAATCAATTACGTATATCTGTAATGACAATCAGTGGCGTAACTAGGAACTGCTTATGGGGGAGAGGGATAAAGGATAGTTTCATGGGGTAGACTAGCTTCTGGTAGGAGACGAGACTAGCTTGAAGGTTGGACTCCCATTTTCCTCAGGACAAATGAGAAATTTAGGATTTCTCCCATATATATTTCTTCATAAATATATTTTATACATTTTTTCTGTCACAAATTTTTTTGAGTAAACCAATGTGAAGTATAAGGGTTGAAAATAATAATGGGAAAGCGCTGACAATAAATTAAACTATATTAATTAATGCTTACTTCAATTAAAGATAATAAATGTCAAGTCGTTATGAATCACTTTAATTCTAGTATGATTTTTATCCTTAATAAGTATACGAAAATTAGTCTTTCTGAAGATATTCAGAGAAGGAGGAGGAGAAGGGGAGAAGGGGTGGAGAAGAAAAGAAGGAAAAGAAGAAGAACAACAACAACAGCTACGACGACGAGGCGAAGAAGAAGAAGAAGAAGAAGAAGAAGAAGAAGAAGAAGAAGAAGAAGAAGAAGAAGAAGAAGAAGAAGAAGAAGAAGAAGAAGAAGAAGAAGAAGAAGAAGAAGATAACGATGATGATGATGATGATGATGAAAAGGTTACGGCGAATTTACTTTTCTAAACTATATGTCTATTTTGTTAAATGTTTATTTTATTCAGTAGGTAATAAACATAAAATCAAATTTCATGTTAGTAGTTTGAATCGAGCCTAGTCGATTGAAACCTCAAAATCGCCAAAGACTTCGGTGGTCCCACTTCGCCAACCAATTAATACGTCAACTTGCGCTGTTCTTAACAATTATAACCTGTTGTTACGACGTTCTACTGATCGTCGTATGGTAGGCTACATTGGAAATAAAATGCGAGACACCAATAAAGTCACTAAAAACCAGCTTTGATTATCACAATTAACAGTTTGTAATCAACAAGTTATTCAACAAGATTATTCTCGTACAACAATTCAGGTTAATCTGTCCACACAAATAATAATGTCAACTACTATAAAGAATCCCACACTATAATCACTTTTTAATAATACACCACTTGAAACGCAGTGCGTAAAATCGCCCGACAATAACTCGAACCTCACTTGAATAAATCGCCACTTAAACTCAACTGAGTAATTGCCGACGTCAGACTGCGTCTAAGCGGCAGCTGTCGTTGTTTAAATAGATAGCACAAGTGTTCTAGATAATCCATAATACGCGTCAACACTCCACTAGAACGTAAATGATTGCGGCTTTGAACACAGTGCGCCGATCGGTATGGTCTGGAATAGTCTCGGTGACGTAACTCAATTAAGAGTCACGTGCGTACACAACATTACAGCTGGTTCTGGTGAGATAGCCGAGAACCTGCTGTAATGGCGTGACACTGTTTGTAATAGCCGGAAGCAATGCGAACAATAATGTATAACCAATAGAAACAAAAATAATAATAATTAATGATCAAATTATAGAACAGGTATACCATTTTAACTACATGGGAAATGATATTGGTTATGGTAAGAATTATGCTACTGATTTTAACTTAGGTAAGTTCCAAACGATATGTAGGGCAATTAGACCCTAACTGTATTTTTAGAAGCAAGGTACGTCGATATACAAATTTAAGTTTTACAAAGTTGTGGCGGGCCCGTACTGTCATTAGGTGTTAATTATAGATGACAACAAAAAAACAAGATATAAACTACAGGCCTCGGAAACGTGTTCTTAAGAGGAGTTAAAAGGTGTTCTAAAGTTGATCATATAAACAACGCAGTCATAAAAGAAGAATTACAAGTTTTCAACTTGAATGAAAGATTAAAAGCTTTCTTATAAACGACGGTGGTAAGAACACTTAAAAAAAAAATGTCAGATCAAGACTAGCCAGACAAGTCTGGAAATATAAACCTATAGGACACGCGTAAGTGGGTAGACCCGGCTGGAGGATCTTTGAAGCCGAAACATGTCATGACGTGAAGATGATGATAATCGCCATTAACTCCAGACGTAGTACCAACTGTAAATTATTGTTTACACACAGCAACACAGTGCTATGTTTATTTGGCTGTTGGCATAAACTTGTCGCCGCCATTTTTTATATTGTTACGTCGGTCTAACTGATCGTCATATGGTACAGTGGAAAACAAAATACAAGACACCAATTACGTCACTAATCACAAGCTTTAATTATCACAATTAAACAGTTTGTAATCAACAAAGTGGTCCCTTACAATAAATCAAATACAGACTGTTCACACACAATAAAAATGTCTACTAATATAAAACACAATTGTATTACAATTGTCCAGCGCAATTACGCACAGTAATCGCCCGACAATAGCTCGCAACTAAACTCACTGTGTAATCGCCCGCTAATAACCGAACTAAAATACTACGAACCACATACCAAAAAAACGCAACTCAAACTGAAATGAACGTCGCTGAGACGTGTATTTATACTCATCCGAAATACCAGAATATTCCATACTGCGCATTAACAATAAAGGAAAACATTAGAGCGTGATTCATTGCGGCCTTGACACAGTTCGCGCGACTTCTGACAGTCTAGCTAATGCGTTCAGAATCACGTACGCACACACATTACAGCCGGATTCCACTGGAACATTCGATAAACACGTAGACAGTTCTGTAATGTCGTAACATATGCTTCGCCTTTATGAGACCGTTATTGTACAACATGCGAGTATAAGAGCTATGATTCGGTCCCCATATCGTAAACATATACCAGCCACAAGAGAAACACGAATCGTAACATTTACTGACGACACAGCCATCTCTTCACGAAAGTCCTGCAGTCTCCTCGTTCAATCTCAAAGAGCATCTCAATCTCAGTGGAGAATGGTTATGAAAATGGAAATTCAAGGCCAACGAATCCAAGTCGTTACACATTACATTTACAGATTATTAAATGGTCTTCTTCTTCTTCTTCTTCTTCTTCTTCTTCTTCTTCTTCTTCTTCTTCTTCTTCTTCTTCTTCTTCTTCTTCTTCTTCTTCTTCTTCTTCTTCTTCTTCTTCTTCTTCTTCTTCTTCTTCTTCTTCACCTTTTCAAGGATTAGGTTATATACACCCATTCCGGCACCTATTTTGTCCTCGGACGACCCACGTCTCTTCCACCAATGGCTTTATAGTTCATTGACGCTTTTGGCAATCGATCCTTTGTCTACCTTTGCAGATATTCCCAACATTGTCTTCTGTAAATTGAAATAATTTATGTCCTTCACTTCGAGTTCTGCTCTCATATCATCACTCCTTATTCTATATTGCAACGTATAATTTAAAGTATTTTGAAGAAACTACACTTCAGCTCTTAATCATTCCTTTTTCGTCATGACCCACGCCCCACTGGTATAAATCAATTTGGGCATTACAATTGTCTTATAAAATCTAATCCTTGTCCTGTGTCTTGTTTTATTTTTAAGATTTCTATGAATCGTACCACAAATATTCCTAAATTTTGTTATCTTATATTATATTCAAATTCATAGCTTACTGCACAGCCGAGATAATTGAAACGGCTCATTTGTTCTAAAATGCTGTTGTTTATAACTATCTTAGTCCTCACTGGATATTTGCCTTTAAAGGCCACGGTTTTGGTCTTTCATACTGAAATTGTCAGTGAGTATACTCTCTTGCCACTTCTTGTAATTGAAACAACAGCTCTTTGTAAACCATTATTAAATGGTTAGAGAAATAATATTATTACTGAAATGTGTATCAGAGTTTCTATAAAGAATTACGGCTGGCTTGGAGCGGGAGGTCTATTCCCTGAAGCAGTTGAAGACAACGACAAGAAATGCTTGATATTTTGATAATCAAAAAAGATAGTCAGTAGAAAGTGTTTAACATATTCCGTAAATAAATTAATACTTATATTAATTAATACTCAAGGGAGTATTCTTGGCTCTCTACTGTAGGCCCTATACACTTCCGCTATACCAACCATCGGAGAAACAAAAATCGGTACATTTCTTGACGACACAAGGGTCTTTACAAGTAACGAAGATACTACAGTCGCCTAGTATAATCTTCAAGAGCATCTCAATCTCACTGGGGAATGGCTACGAAAATAAAAATATCAAAGACAACGAATCCAAGTCATCACACATTACATTCACCTTACGGAGAGACAACTGCTTGTTCATCTCAAGCAGGACGTTGAGTTGTACACGAGTAAAGTACGGCACACATGTGGTGGATAAGTGTTAGTGTTTGGTGTTTACAGAGAGACGCCGACGCTCAGCGTGTGTGTTAGTGGTCAGTGGGCGTCGAGTCCCGCGGTGGCAACAGCCAATTATATCGTATACCGCCGGTTGCCAGTTTCGTCATCGAAAACGCACATTTAACTATACTGTTACGGAATCCCTGCTTTGACGTTTATTTTCAAATTATACATAGTTTAAACACGCATGTAAATCTAACTATTGATAAAGACTCTTGCACAGTCTCTCTCTCTCTCTCTCTCTCTCTCTCTCTCTCTCTCTCTCTCTCTCTCTCTCTCTCTCACTCACTCTCTCTCTCTCTCTCTCTCACCCTCCCTCTAATTCTTTCGCGCGTATGTATATATTGCAACGGAACGTGCTAAGCAAGTCATCAAATAGGAATATTAGTGCTATAACACATTCTCTGACGATCATAGACAAGTTATAAATTGATTTTGTTCCTTTTTCGTAAATTAGATGTAAGTTTTGAATTAAAATATGAGTCAAAAAGTGAATTATGTCAAAATACCAATAATTTTATACTCTATCATGTCCAGTGCAATGTGTGCGTGTGATTCACATTTTATTTAATAACTTCATTAATAATTAACAGAGTACGCACTGTATTGAAGGCTGCGTTTTTCATATATTCAATACTCCAGAACTATAATTTTAAAATGTTTTTTATGAAATAAATTTATCTTTTAACTCGTTATCTCCAAGAGGGCAATAAAATTTGTAGACTAAATCTAGACAGGCCTTTGCAGAATTGGACATTGTTTTAACTTGAAGTCAGTCTATCATGGTTTAAATCTACGACGTTATCAGAAGGTCTCAAATTTGTTCGAGTCAGTCCTTTGCGGAGAACACTTCGTTCAGTTGGCTTCGAGATCTCGTCATAGAAGGTCGTACTAACTGTCGCGAGATTTTCGTGTCAGAACAGGTCTATTCTATAGATGACGTAGAACTTAGGTATACGTTACGAGTTTTTCGTATACGTTATCTAGTTGAAGAACTCAAATACAAATTGTAATAGATCAGTATTAGTGCTTTTCGTGCTAGTGCAAGATTTTCCGCCTAGGGACAGCATTACCAATCGCGGTACTGCTAATTAAACGCGAGAACACTTCAAGAGTCGGGAGTGTGTAAGCTCAATACACAAAATCTATTTAATGAACCATTACAAAAAAATCCCTGAGATAATTTTATAAACAATAACAGTTCGATAATCGCAACGCGTGTGTGTGTGAAACGTAGAAGTGAACGATGCTCAGGTCGATGGCAACGAATCGTCTACAGCAGCTGATCGCCGTAGATCGACCGTAATTGTGGAATTCAACATACAAGTAAAAATCTATTGTAAAAATAAGAACCCAATAAACTTTTTAGTTGAAAGAAAAATAATCAAATAAATAATTTTATGTTTAAAAACTTAATGAGACAGAAATAATCATCGTGTTAGTTAATAAATTTTCCTACCTCCAGATATAGACTCTGTGTTTATATTTCATTATACCTATCTATGCAATAATTATTTGTTACGCTGCAATATACACATCAATTCTGTAACTAGCTGCAACTGGGAACTGCTCCCCGACGGTGGAAGACTAGTTTCTGTGTGGCGGGAGGGGGGTAAGCGATTACCTAGTTTCTGGGGGGTGATTACACTAACTTGAGTATTAGACTCCCCATTCTTTCTCAGGACAAATGAGATATTCAAGATTGTTCACACATAATTATTTATAAGCCTAATTTTAACACTCGCAACTGGGTTATAAATAAGTCTACGTTAACTCATTCTTAGGATGAAACATATATTGAAACGAATGGAACCGCCTCGAACACCCGTCCCCCCGTTAGTCAAGCAGGTGTAGCCTCAGTCAAGGCCGCACTGAAGTACACTCCAGAGTACTCTCCAGAACACTTGGCTTACGCATCAAGTGGCCTAAAGCAAGAGAGGAAAGTTTATTCTAGAAGAATGTGCGCTACCTATAAAAAGGCCACAGCAGCCGGATGTACATCAGCTGTGTTTGAGCGATTTCCTTAGTGCGGATCGAGTGGCGATTTACCTCAAGTGCAAGTGCGGCGAAGTGTTATTGTGTTACAATAAGTGTGGAACTCTTTTATTTAACATTAGTATTGCGTGTCGACAAATTTAACTTGAATTATTGTACGAGTGTAATCTTGTTGAATAACTTTTTGCTTACAAACTGTTATTTATGGTTAGTTAAACCTGGTGACTAGTGACTTCATTGATGTTTGTATTTTGTTTTAAAGTGTAATAAACGACGATCGGTGGGACCGTCGCAACAATATTATATCTTGGCGATGTTGATGTATGGAATAAGATACATGATTGCGTTTTAATAGGATGAATGATACCTTAAGGCAAGAGACGTTATTAAAATTTTACGCGGTGACGTCTATATGGTAGTGAAACATGGACAATGACGAATCCACATGAAATTCGGCTGCAAAGTGCAGAGATGAGGTGCCTTAGATCAGTAGCCGGGTATACCGGGTTAGATAGGAAAAGGAATAAGGACGTCCGTCATGAGTTGGCTCTCCGACAACGGAACGACATGGTGAGGGAATATAGACAGAAATGGTTTAATCACGTAGGTCGTACGGGCGCATCAAGAATACCACACGAAAAGTGTATTATATTTGCCTAAAGGTAGAGGAAGTCTGGGGCGGCCGATTAGAAAATGGAGAGATCGGTTGTAACAACGGACGACGTAATAGGCTCTGAGCCTTGTACTTCCAAATGAAAAGTCGATTTATAACTGTAGGTACTGTCTGGCCGCGACTGGATGATTGAAGCTGCTCTCCCCCACCACCCGGCCGCTTGTAAGCGAGGTAGGGTGAAATATATGTACTGTACTGGCCGTTTGATTTACCCCCAGTTAGCCTACCGTAGTGCTTCTCCCACCTTGCGCAATGCTCGATCATCGAATCGTGGCCAGACAGTACGCAGTATGGGCAAAATTTCGCATGTATGCAAACTGTACTGTACGCTAACCCGGTATGTTGCGTTGTTAGCGTTAGGCTGAATCTGTGTGCCATGTATTAGTCACGGTTTGTTAATTTTCTCATAATCTGTTGATATTTGTAGTTTTATTTTATTTCCTGTGGCTTTTATGTGTGTTTATTTATTTTTTAAAAAATTATTTAACTCGATTCTCCTATAATTCTTGCAATTATTTCTATTCCCTTTTCTGAAAACTGATATAACATGAGCTTCTAACCAATCTTGAGGAATCCGTCGAGACTGCCAGCACATCTATATATATATAAAACTCAAAGTCCGAGGAACAGCTACAGTAGCCGCGGGTAACAGCTAGTATTAAATAAATGTAAAAGTCGTAATCTGAATGAGAAACTATTACACTTTATTAATTCTGTATTTATTCCATCACAACCTGGCGATTTCCTATTTTTTGAGCACCTCGGAGCACTTTCTAATTCTTCCATTGTTATTAAATCTACTGTTATATTCAAATTTGCCTCATCTTCGCTGATTTCGTCTTGAGCCTGGGTATCTACATCATTATACCCATTATCAAGACAAATTTGCCTTGTCCTTCTCTTGTAAATTCGATGTCTTCCAAAAATTTGCATGCAATTGTTTGTCGTTCATGAACATCATTTATTTTCTATGACACTGATAAATATATCCCAGGTCTCTTAATGGACTTGTCTGACTATCGTCTTTGTTCTGTTCCTTACTTCTTTATATTTATCTTTACCTTCATTAGACTGTGTATTTAAATAATCCAAAAATGCATTCCTGTTTTCATTTACAACATTTTATATTTCTATATTCCAAACCTTGAGACCTCCTTTCTTTTGTTCATCTTTTTAAAACCTAAAGCTTCAAAACCTGCCTGTTTTATAGCTTCTTTAAATTGGCGCCACTCATCTTCTATAGTGGTACCAGACGGCATTTGCAATAGAATCTCATTCAATCTTGTGTGATAGAGATGTTGTACCATTTCATCTAACAGTAAATTCACTCTGAAGGTTTGTGACTCAGTACTTATAGTTTTCTTGGTTCGATGCCACCATCTAGCTAATATTTTAATTTTTTAAGAGAGTCTGATCTTAGAAGAACAGCTTGGGTTTTGGAGGGGAAGGTCCACAATTGATAATATCTTTATGTTAAAACAAATAGTGGAAAAAAGAAATGAATTTCATGCAGAGACACATCTTGCGTTTGTGGACCTTGAAAAAGCATCTGACAGGTTGGATAGAGCAACATTATGGAGGATAATACAGAGAAGAGGAAACCCTATTTATTTAATAAAGGTATTTAAAAGTTTATATAATGGGTTATAATAATATAACTGATTATCAGTGCCCATTGGAATAACCCAAAGTGTTCGGCAGGGTTACAGTCTTTCTCCTGTTTTATTTAATATCTATATAGGTGATGCCATAAGGAAATGGAAATTGGATGCCCCCAAAAGATTATACTTGGGGAAAGGATTTTATTAAAATATTTTAATATATGCAAACGATCTTGTGATCATCCAAGAGAATGAAAATGACCTTCAAAGGTCGTTGTTTTATCAAACTAATATTTTAACAGATTACAATCAAACCATTTCCTTATACAAAACAAAAGTTATGGATTTTTCTGGGGCAAATCATATTAGAACAAAGATTGTCGTACAGGACTCGCCAATAGAACAGATTTCAAATATCTAGGGTGCAGCATCACATACCAAAATGATAAGGAGGTTGAAAGCAAAATTAGTCTCTTTCAGTCGCTTTGTGGCTGTATCATTAAACACTTAAAGAAGAAAACAAGGAGTAAAAGACGCAATTGAAATATTGTAATGTAATGGCCATACCCCAACTACTGTATGGTAGTGAGACTTGGATTTGAAAGGTCAAAGATAGCGGTTCTTGAGCGCTGAAAAGGATTGTACCAGGAGAGATGTTATCAGCAATGATCATATTAGAATGAAGCTAGACATAGCCGAAAGCTTAAATGATAAAATCTCCCGGTAAAAAATGGAATGGCGGTCACACATAGAGAGAATGGATCCAATTAGATTTTCAAGAAGAACCCTTGACATCATCCAAGGTGGAAGAAAAGTGTGGAAAACCACGTAAGCGATGGTTGGATGACTTCCATTGAGACTGGAACAGGCTACTAGCCTAAGCCGTAAAGGATGTCGACGACGATTATTTAACTTTATAAATGGTCTGTTAATTAACACTAAAAATGTTTAGAGTTGTTTTAATACAATCCAGAATTAATTAGGGAAAGATGACTATATCTAAACTAAATGGAATCCTGTGGGTAAGTAAATTACAGCAGAAACTAAAACCAAAATATTAAAAACCATTGTTAGAAGTGTCATGACTTACGGTTCAGAAGTTTGGACTACTAATAAACACACAAGAATAAAATTAATGACATCAAAGATGGACTTTTGGAAACGTTCGCCAAGAGTATCCAGACGTAAGAAAATTAGAAATGAAATTAAGGACAGAATGAATGTGAAAAATTCAATTATTGATTTTATCCAAACAAAAACATTACAGTGGTGTGGACACACGAAAAGAATGGCACAGGAAAGATTGCCAAGGTGAATTATGGAATGGACCCCACCAGGAAGAAGGAAAAGAGGAAGACCACCTATCACCTGGATAGAAGAATTTCAGACTATATTGAGAGAACAAGAAATTGAAGAAGATCTTTGGATGGACAAGCAGCAGTGGAAGATGAGAATTCAATCACATCTGTAATCTTTTGTTCCGGAAAATGTGTAAATATTGTACAACCGGAATAATTATAATAATAAAATTTTTAGAGTACTAAAAGTGGAAAACGCTTGAGAATTTCACCGGATTAAGTTGTACAGTCAATCTCGCGAAACAGACTTACGCGTAAGTGAATGGAGGAATCGCGAACGCTACTAATGTTACTAACAAAACTCTGCTCCATCATATGTTTGTAGATATTTCCTCAGTACTATAAATAGTCTATGTGTTTACTACAAAATAAGGTACAGCATATCTTTAAACTATGGTATCGCGGGAACCATTCTTCCTCGTATTAACATGATTAAATATCAGTATGGAGAACCATACATGACTTCCATGTTCTAAGATTTATATTTAAAATCAATTTCGAAATCAAATATTTCAATAGAAACTACTTCTTTCTTCACCCTTAACCACAGTACTGTGGTCACTAACGTTTACCACCCCACGTTAACGTACTCGATTTTTACTGATGATGGCAGTCGACAGCACTGCCGAAACGTTTGGTTTTGTAGAAAACATTGGACCACGCCAAACAGCCCGGGAAGAAATTTTATCAACAAACTACTTCTTTGTTGCCGATAACGCAGTACACATATAACAAATTATCCCCTCCCCCTTCAACTATCATTTTCATTTATAGAAAATTACTCCACCCCTTCAACTAGCCTTTTCATTTATAGATATTTCATCTACCTTTCTATAGTGGATTATTATGACCTTCTTGTCAGGATACTTTATTTATCAAAATTAAATACTTTACTCTTGTTACAACATAAAACGTTGCAGGTAAACTACTCCTCCCCTTAACCGAGCTTCACCAAAATCAATAGGCCATGAGTCCTCTACAACTCGGGTACATATGCAAAAAATTATTTTATACTGTTTAAATTTACGGCAGTTATCGTTCGTCATAGAAAAAAATTACTACTGTTGAAACATAAAACGTTGTTGGTAAACTACCCCTTCCCCTTAATCGATCTTCACCAAAATCAACAGGCCTTGAGTCCTCAACAATTCAGGCAGGAATGCAAAAAATTATTTGATACTGTTTAAATTTACGGCAGTTATCGTTTGCCATAGAAAAAATTCTACACATAGACACACAGACACTTTTCAAAAAATGACTTTTCTTCATGTTTTGATAGTAATAGAATCAGAATCAGCCCTTATCTCGAACACGATTTTTATCGCCATCACCATACTTCCATTTCCTTAGGAACATGGAAGTAAAAACTAAAATAAAATGTTGATATTTTTACTTCCATGTTCCGTAAGGAAATGGAAATATGGCGATCGCGAAAAAATCGTGTTCGAGATAAGGGTTGATTCTGATTTTACTACCCTTAAAAATGAAGAAAAGTCATTTTTAGAGAACAGTGTCTGTGTGTAGAATTTTTTCTATGGTAAACGGTAACTACCGCAAAATCAAACAATAAAATAAATTTTTGCAGGTTTTTCTGAGGTCTAGAGGACTCAAGACCTATTGATTTTGGGGAATATCGGTTAAGGGAAAGGGGTAGTTTACCTGCAACATTTTACGTTTCAATAAGAGTAAATTACTTAGTTTTGATAAATAAAGTATCCTGAAAAGGAGGTCATAATAATCCACTGTAGAAAGGTAGATGACATATCTATAAATGAAAAGGGTAGTTGAAGTGGGAGGGGGTAATTTTATCTCTTAATGTTATACATTTATTCGACCGAAAACAAAAAAATTTCAATAAAATATTAACAATTGATATCGTTCCATGTAAAGAAAATATCGTAACCACGGATACGTAAATAAAATAATTTTTCGTTTTCAGACATTCACAGACTACAAATGCTGGGCGTATTCGCTTTCTTTCGCGTTGTTTAAATAAAAGAAAATTTAATCGAATTAATTCCTTGTTTTTAAAATATTAACAACTATGTACAATTCGAATTTTAATTATCTTTCTCAGCGTTTTTACCGAAAGCACATAAGTGTCGTTCTGAGTGTCCATATTAAAAATAATTTTATAATTAATTAGAACATGGCAGTCATGTATGGTTCTCCACACCGATTTTTTATATTTGGCTTTCATGTGATTCTGTTCTAGAAAGCAAATTACCAGGATATCCAAAAAAACCTACAGTATGAAAACGTAGTAATTAATTTTTTGATTCTTTGAAAATAATCAGGTGGAGTTGACACAAAAAACAATTTAATTCTTATCAAGGGAATAAAATAGTCAAATATTTACGTGAAACTGTTGTTCCGAAGTTCTCTCTACTTGTATTAAAAGAAAATTTTCCCGTATCAACGCAGGCTAAACGTGGTTTGCAATTACGCTTTTCTCATTTTTCAAAAGCTAGATAAAAAGTAAATACAACGCCACGATAAGACAGTCCAGGAAGGCATTACGTAGATAAGCGAGTCCTTTAAACCACCCTCTGTCTGATGATTTGCATTCTGCGCTCAGTGTCTCTAATCGATTCGTTTTTTTTTTAATTCTACAAACTCCACTAATCTGCATATCTTTCAGAAATTTTGTACATTCGTTCGAATTGTTCTCTTATTTCAACTTAACTATTCGTAATTACCATAATATATTCTACAGTTCTTGTCTGCCGTATAGTCGCTTTAATAATAATTATTATTTTCAATACTTAAAACTACATCAAGTATTCATTATTTTTTCAAAAACATTGTCTATGATTGTGCCTATAAAGTTCAACTGATAAACGATCACACTATTGGTTATAGGCGAATTATTTTAACGGCGCAGAGCGGTCATTATACTAGTCACTCTGAAAACATAGAAAATACGTAACTTAAATACTGTACGTAAAATATGCAACTTACGCGTTCATCACCTTGAGTCACGCACGATTTCTTTGCCAGTTAGAAAGATATTTTTACACGTTTTTCTGGTCTATTAACTAAACACTTTTTACAAGGGAACGCATGGAATGTTTTAAAAAGACATTTAAGGGCACTCGTAACTGGCAAAACGACTAAAAAATCAACTTTTTTTTTTTAACAAAATCTTTAACATTTTTTGAGTGATAATACATTTTTTTAATTTTAAAGAAGTTGAGATCGTAGGAAATGTACTCTCAAAATTGGTGGTAACGTTACCGTTTTTTTACAAATCTGTCACTCTCTTATAACTAATCGTAGAGACATGTGGTTTTTACCATTGGAAAAGGAATTTCTGTGTTTACACATGAAAATTTTGTATTAACACAAACGGTTATAAGCCAGTATTTGCTGATCTGAGTCATCCTAATTTGTAAAAAATGTTTTCACTGCAGTACACAGAATGCAAATGAAAAGCTAAACCATTTAATTTGTAATAGATTGCCAAAAAATATATTTTTTAGACTGGATACGTTGGTTCTGGGTGTATACGATGCTGTGTTGACCTTCAATGAAGGTAAAATAAGTAAGTGTCAAGTCTTACAAAAATTAGGGATCAAACCACTATCAAACATTGTTAAGGTAATGAACAAAATTAACTTGCAATGAATCCTTGAGACACAGAAAGCAGTAGTTGAATTGATGAAAAAGGTTAGACAGTCAACTATAAATGTAAAGGGAAAATAGAGTACCGAATTTAAATAACTGAAGACCCTGAGTATGGAGGTGGACTATTTTAAATAGACCCTGAGTATGGAAGTGGTAAAACAATAGAAATCTGTTTCAAAAACTTCAAATGCGTTTTCCTGAAAATCTAGTTTCTTTTTTAGATAAATGACCCATTATTTCAGAAACCAAGTCAATTATCAAACTGAAATCTTTTGTGGCTATTGCGTTAATAGATATATAACTACACTACTAGAACTGTACAGTTTCACTGAAAAATAAAAACGTAAACAAATATTAAGTTTGCTTTTTGTATGCAAGTTTTTAGACCAAAACATAAAAAATTATTAAAAAATCAAGAAATTAAAATATGTTTATTATTGTAGTAGAGTTTGTAGTGTATAACGTGCTTACCTGCATGATAAAATTTCAGACTTCTGCCTTTAACAGGTTCTGAGATAATGGGTTTCAAAGTTGATGAATTTAACATGGTAAGCACGGTAAGCATAATAAGCAATTTACGAGTGCCCTTATATAGTCATAAAAGTCTATGTGAGACATCATCAAGCTGTAAGGAATTATATCCAAATGTACAAACTCGGTACCTTTAATAATTTGACAAAATTAATATCTGTCGACACTTCTTGCAAATTTTTGAGTGTCTTCAAAAATTTATGACCTATGTTTGCAAAAGCAACTTTACGTATTGTTGTCAGTTAAGTACATTCGGGTAAATTCCTAGACGTAAGAACATAGATATTTATGGAACATACACAAACTTAACAGCTAATTCTAAATCATTTGTTGTTTAGGAAATATGGTTAAAAAAAGAATTAAAACACCAATGACCGGTAAGAATAGTTCAAACTTTTTAGCGTTTATACTACAATTTTCTGCATTACAGTTGTTATTTTACTAAAATTAAGTAAAAATATTAGCGTTCTCGGAGTTTTCGTAATTTTTACTTCCACGTTTCGTAAGGAAATGGAAGTATGATGATAGCGAAAAAAATCGTGTTCGAGAGATGGGCTGATTCTGATTGTACTACCCTCAAAACATGAAGAAAAATCATTTTCCGTAAAGTGTCTGTCTGTAGAATGTTTTCTATGGCGAACGATAACTACTGCAAATTCAAACAAATTAAATAATTTTTGCACGTATGTCTGAGTTGTAGAGGACTCAAGGGCTACTGATTTTGGTGAAGATTGGTTAAGGAAGAGGGGTAGTTTACCTGCAACGTTTTAGGTTTTAACAAGAATAAAGTAGTTAATTTTGATAAATAAAGTATCCTGAAAGGAAGGTCATAATAATCCATTGCATAAATGTGCCTGAATTGTAGATGACTCAAGGCCTATTGATTTTGGTGAAGATCGGTTAAGGGGAAGGAGTAGTTTTCCACCGTTTTACGTTTTAACAAGATTAGAGTACTCAAAAATTCATTTAAACTTTTTCAAACAATGGTAATTGTTAAAAATAAAATAATTTTGTTGCCAGGCAACCAGATTGTTTGGTTAGGAGGGAGGGCTAGTTTACCTGCATTGTTTTGAGTTTTAACAAAAGTAAAGTACTTAATTTTAATAAATAAGTGCCCCGAAAATAAAGTCATATTAATCCACTGTAAAATGGTAAATGAGATAATTATAATTGAGTGGGTAGATGAAGGGGGAGGGGGTGAGTATTTAAAAATTGCTGTGCTGAAATCAAGTAAAGTACGAATATTTAATTTTGAAGGATAAGATACTTTAGAAATTACGTATGAGAAAACTATTACTCTATGAAAGTGTAAATATCATTAATGGTGGGTATCGGTTGAGGAAGCGGATGATTATCTGCGTAGTTAAGTTTCTTTAAAAGAATAAAGTACCTAATTTTTATAGATAAAGTGACTCGAAAATAACATTACATTAAACGATTACTCCATAATAACAAAAATATCTATAAATAGTAAAAATATTTTGAGGGTAGGCGATAGTGTTTTTTTAAATTATCGAACCGAATTCAAGTAAATGATTTTAAATATAAATCTTAGAACATTGATACATTAACATTGAAATTTATCTAACAATAATTGTATTTCATTCAAAATTGTGACCGGATTCTGAAACTCAGGGAGGTTACTAGTTTTACAAGTGTGGATAGAATGCAATTCAATTTTGTAAGACTCTGTGCACGTGTAAACACACACACGCACACACGCACGCGCGCGCGCATATACAGTAGAGTAAATAGGAGTTGTTCCTGCAGGGGGGGATGAGACTGGGTTGAAGGTGGAACCCTTCATTGTTTGTCCTACGGACAAATGAGAAGTCCAGGATTCTTTCTCATCCTTTCTCCAGGATTTCTTTTTTATAATTTCTAAAAAAATTTATAATTACTAAATAATAACATTAAACGGTAACATTACATGTTAGAAATCAATATAGACTAGTATCTGCAAAGTACGTTATTTAAACTATAAAACTGTACAAAACAATAATCGCAGTAGTATTAAGAACAATGGGGTAACTGGGAGCCGTTTCGGGGGGGGGGGGGAGCACGAGACTAGCTTGGAGATTGGTTCCTTCCAGTTTTCCTCTGGACAAATGAAAAATTCAGGATCCTTTCCATATAATTTTACAGATACATTTTATAAACTCTTTGACCCTCAAAGTTTTTGTGTAAGCCAACGTAAAGTACACGAGTTGAAAACAGCACGAAAAAGAGCTAATTTCAAAATATTTTATCTTGATTATTTGTTATTGAAATTAAAGGTAATAAATCTCATGTCATTAGGAATCATTTTCATTCTAAATCTGAATCCTTAATAAATCTTGTGAAGATAGGTCCTTTCTGAAGATATTTTGAAAACATCCGGTCGTATTCCGACCCACTTTAATTTGGAGATATTGTCCCAAGAATGTTTTAAGCATCTCATAGTTTGTGTGGAAGTGCATACAAAATCCTGCTATAAAGTCTTCTCATTGTTCAGAATTAAAGTCGAGAAACTGCTAGTTTACCGTTGCAAAGACAACCGTTGAAACAATAAACATATTATACTAGAGGAGTTTTGACTTTACAGATCGAAATACAACTTTAAGATATCAAATACTAAGGCAAAAGTAATGGCCTTCTTAGGGCAGAACCCTGTAAGAGAAAAAATAATTGTAATTGGTAATAGTTTTTTGGAGCAGGTATCACATTTCAATTATTTGGTATGTGATATCTCATATAGGAAGAACAATGAGATCGAGAGAAAGTTGAATAAATTTAGTTACACATGTGGAAGAATAAGACGACTACTGAACAATAAAACGCAGAGGGAGACACAGCTAAAGTATCATAAAGTTCGTGGCTGTGCCGACTTTAACGTATGAAGGTGAAACATGGACCTTCCTGCAAAAAGATATTTTAAAAATACAGCCCTCGGAAATGAATTTTTTAAGACCAGTTAAGGGATGTAGTTTGTGAGATCACCTACGAAAAGACGGCATAAGGAAAGACCTGGAGTTACAGTCGATTATGGAGAAGAATAAAGGAATACAGGCAGAATTGGAAGTCTCACGTGGAACGCATGATAGACACGCGTATTCCTAAACAAGCGTTTGAATATAGGCCAGTGGGGACGAGAGATCGTGGAAGACCCTGGAAAAAATGGTCAGAGATTCTGCGAAGTCGGCTCGGAGCCCAAGCTATGTAGTAAAGAAGAAGAAGAAGAAGAAGAAGAAGAAGAAGGAGAAGGAGAAGGAGAAGGAGAAGGAGAAGGAGAAGGAGAAGGAGAAGGAGAAGGAAAAGGAGAAGGAGAAGGAGAAGGAGAAGGAGAAGGAGAAGGAGAAGGAGAAGGAGAAGGAGAAGGAGGAGAAGAAGAAGAAGAAGAAGAAGAAGAAGAAGAAGAAGAAGAAGAAGAAGAAGAAGAAGAAGAAGAAGAAGAAGAAGAAGAAGAAGAAGAAGGAAGATGATGATGATGGTTATGATGAGTTATGACTCAGACAGCCCTGTAAAGTGAAGTCTGGGCGAAAAGATAAAGGTAGATTAATAGTTTCTGCCTTCATTTTATGATGCGTGCGTATTGTTTCTTTTTCTTTTAAGGCTTCAAATACGTTATTATTTACCAATGTTGAGTGATTGTTATTATTTAAAAACTCTAATTTTAATTTTATTTCTAGTTATTTATAAGCAATATTTTAACACACGCTACTGGCCTAATATTATCAGCGTTAAGCTGCCCATACACTATCAACATTATTGCACAATATACTGGACAATATAAATATTGACAGTGTAGTATTTACAGTGTACGGGTTAAATTGAAGGTCTAAAGTGAGTTGCACAATATATTGTATGAATTCAAAAATGTTTGAAATATATTGCACAAACTGGAATTGCTTAGTGTATGGGAGAGATTGGACCATATCGGCTCGTTTGCCCCGCTTTCGTCGGCCAATGCACATCGTCTCTCTCTCGCTGTGTCGCTGTCAGAGGAAGGAAAGTTCATTTTAGAGGTGATTGAAGTTTATAGGTCTCTACCTGCCTTACGGAACGTTAAAAGTAAAGATTACAGTAATAGGACAAACAAAGTGATCAGTATTATGAGTTACTATAAAAGTATAATAAGAAATATCCTGATGCAGATAAAAAGGAACTGATTAAGAAAATTAATTCATTGTGAACAAACTTCAGAAAAGAGTTAAAAAGAATAAATGATTCAGAAAAAAAAGTGTCGAATGATTCACAGTCTAATCGCACAAAGATTCGAAAATCATTCGGTTCAGATAGCTTTAGTTCATGCAACAGCCTTTCATGAGTATATTCATTCATTTTCTTGTACCATTCTTTCATCCATATGCGGTCCTTCCTCTTTTTCTTTTTTGAACACAGAATCAGTGCAATTAGCACACAACTTGCCGCGATATCACTCAACATGTTCACTCAAAGAAGTTCAGGAGTTAACTAAGGTTGTACAATAAAATTACACTGTGTAGGGGCACCAGCCAATATTATAGTGCAATATATTGTGCAATAATATTGACAGTGTATGGGCAGCTTAAAGTGATTACAGAATTCCCTGAAATTGCATATAGTTCTGGAAGGAGAGTTTAATTCCCCTGATCCCCTCCCAGTTACAATCTCATGATTTTGCGTTTCAGTAAAACTGTGCTACTGCATACAACGGCGACTGTTACGTAAACGGAAAGATAAATCAAGCGTAGCATGGAATAGTTACTGAAGAAAAAGTCATGTCTAATCTCGGCGAAGACCTGCATCAGCTAAGAGAAACATCGGGGGAAAGACAACAAACATTTGTTTAGTAACGAGAGAGCGAGGGAGGGGCGAGACAAAGTCACTCGAGCGCGTGAATCGATTACGAACCCATTACTGACATCAACGTATCGATATATTAACTTCATCTGGCTTTTATTAACACTGTGAAATAGACAATCTTAAGAGTCGTAAAGTATATAAACAGTGCAATACTTATTTTGTTAAGAACACAAACAAAGACACAATAAAAATAAATAGTTGTTAGGCTTTACAGAATTACTATATGTTTGTGGTTGAATAGTGTCCACGATCGTCTTCTAATTAAAAGTTTTAAAACCTATTTATGAGACAATTTATAGAACAAGAATTTCATTATTCTTTCCATTTTTCATTATACATTTTTCTTTATACATTTCTGCCTGTAGTGCAACCGATCGAATGTTGAATTCCTGCCTGATGGCTGCATTTCTTATACTCTCTCTTCTAACACAACCTTTCACTGACCTAAGAAAAATTTTTCTTTATAGTTAAAAAAATTGCAAAATACTTAACGTAATTAAAAAATTACAAAATTCTTCTTCTTCTTCTTCTTCTTCTTCTTCTTCTTCTTCTTCTTCTTCTTCTTCTTCTTCTCCTCCTCCGGGGTCAGGCAGTTCTACCTGTTTCGGCTTCATCATCTAGTCCTCCGTCTTCCCACGTTTTTTCTATCTATCGGGTGACAATTCAAAGCTTGCTTTGGAATCCTTTCTTCTTGGATACATGTTCTTTCCATCTTTCGTTATACATTTCCCCCTGTAGTGCCCGATTGAATGTTTAATTCCTGTCTAATTGTTTGATTTCGTATCCTGTCTCCCCTAACACAAACTTTCACTGACCTAGGAAATTTCAGTTCTGTGACTGTGTCTGTCTAAGATCTCTTTTTCCTAGGCACCCAACATTCCAAACCATACAACAGTCTGAGAACTGCGATCCCCTTATAATATATTTTAGCTGAGTGTCTTGTAATGTCTTATTCTTATGAGTTCTTATAACCACAACCCAAAGATTTTATGGTGTTAAGATTTTTTTTCATTATACCTCTGTAAAAACACCATGTTTACATGTCTGTTTAGTGCGCAGACATTTTTTTTTAATTTCATGCTTTCAGTATCCACGCCACTTATACGTACTGTCGTATGTTAAGCTTTGCAACTCAAGAAGGAATGCGGTGACGTATGCCATTCCACTGCACGTATCAAGGTACTACTACACATTTAAAATACGTTTAACACTGCCTCTCGCACTGTATTTTTAACTGCATATAGTGATAGCCATTATGTTTTATCTATGCCTGTTTCACTTATTGCTTACACTTTTCAGATCAATATTAACTACCAATAAAAATGTTACTTTAGGAAGTGTAATTATATAGATACCTAAACGGATTTAATGGCAATATAAAGCATAGTCAACTAATAACAGAAATTATAATTAACAGGTAAGATGGTTGAGTAAGTTGTGACTTACCTCATGTAAGTGGTTGGGCCAATTCCGAATCTGTTTCAGAGTCCTCGCTATCACTGTTGTCACTGGCACTTTCACTGTCATCACTGATACCTCCTGTTTCAATTACAAAACTGTCAATAATGTCTGACGTAATGCCATCTTTATCCCAGTAGTAGTCCTCCATTCGTATAACGTGGTTTTCATATCCTGTCCAATCGCAAGGTGTAACTGATTCAATTGCCATTTCAGTAATTTTCTTAAGCGCATCTAACGATAAATCTCCTGTTGTATTATTGTCCCGTATTATACGCTTCATTTTTGCCCATGCTAATTCAATAGCGTTCAGATCGCACATATACGGTGGTAATCGAAGAGGTGTGTGACCAAAAGCTTTCAAAATAGCGTCTATCTTAAATGTTTTTTTCTTTTGGTCTATGCGCTTCTATAAGACAGTAAAGTTCTTGTTTGCGCATTTTTTCATCATAGTAGATGCCGTTTCTACAAAGCCACTCTCTCATTCCTTCTTTTAGAGCGTATTTTGACGGTACCTTGTCAGTTTGGGTACAGTGGTACGGAGCATTGTCCATTATAACTATTGATTTTGCTGGTAAATTTGGTAAAAGCTTTTCATTAATCCATTTTTCAAAATTAACACTATTCATTTTCCCGTGATATTCTCCAGTAGACAAACCGGCCTTGAATACACGTTTCGCGTTAGGTATAAATCCATTTCTGCTCCCTGCATGCAATATTATTAGTCTCTTGGAGCCACTCTGATTAATGTGAATATTGCATTCGTCACTTCGCCATCCTCTCTGATGCGTTAAGTTACTGTCTACCCATGTTTCATCTATGAACACTATCTCTCTATTCTCTTTTCGATAAAGTTTAAGCTGTGTAAGATAACGATGCCGCCACATCACGATTTGCAGTCTTTCAATTAGTAGACTTCTTTTATTACTAAATCTTTTCCACTTAAACCCTATTTCCTTAATTATTTTTAGTAAAGAACTGTTACCCCATGGAAAATATATTTTTTCTTTCACCACGGGTAGAAGTTTTGCCACTGTCGGCACTTTTTTCTGCACTGTGTAAAAATCATTAATAATTCTTCTGATTACACACCTGTCAAACTCGTCCACGCTTACCACGGTGTGATTCGGTCTAGTTTTTCTCCGTTTCCCTGGGGTACTTAAACGCTGATCCGGCCAATTTTCTAGACGCGTATTGTGTTCTTTCCGAATTTTTTTAATTGTAAATTCTGAAACGCCAGTGTAATATGCTGCTCTTGCTGTAGAGTTTTTAACTGTGAAGGAATATGCCCCTTTCCTTGATTCTTCATCACACTTTTCAATAACAGACGATATAATTTCACGTCCTTCCGAATGAATTGTTTTGTTACTTTTTTGCGAAGTCATTTTAACATTATTTTTTAACGGAACTACTCATAAAATATAATTATTAATGTCAAATTCACTGCTTAGTAATTGACAACAAACAATAAAATAATTAAACGATAGGCTAATAGTTAATTTGTACCGATTAAGAAAACACAAACAAAATATTCAATAGATTACACTGACATATAATGTACGAACGCTCAATGTAATACGCACACGAAATAACAACTGAATACGTCTTCTGAACAATTCCATACAGAACAAATACGTACTGAACAATGTTTACAGAACACAAGCACGCGTTATGATTAAGTACTAAGAAGTAGACCCCCCGCTCTTCAGACGTCTCGGCAGCACAGCTTGTACGACCACAGTATATGAATAGAATAAAATTTACATCTTTTATCCGTCCAATGGATTTTCCTTTTTTATATTTCACTGGGCGTTTCTGGACATATATCCCATCTTCAGGTGTAATTCCTCAGCAAAGTTCGTCAGATAATTATAAAAAATTACGTATAATTTGCACACATGTCGTAAATAAATATAAAATATATGAACACGGAACACACGCGGTGTTATTGGTGCGCACCACGGTAACACTATACTGTTATGCTTACGTTGTTATTGACCGTGCGCTACGGACCTCGTCTTGTAATCTTATCGCTGTGTGGTATATATATTTAAAGATAGATATATGAGTGCTGTCAAGGAATTAAATATATATAAGGTTTTTAAAAATAAAAACGCCAAAGAAGACCTGCTGAAGGAACAGCTGAACTTTTAGTCCAATTCTATATAAGGTTTGTCATCGCGGGTCACTGCTAAAGCTTTCACAGCCCGAGGCCCGTTCGCGCGCCCTTCACATAATAATTATAACAACAACAACAACGGTTGAATCTACGTGAGTACTGTTAACTGGTCAGCGTGTGGTTTTCTTCTTTTTTTTACTAGCTGAGAATTTATTTAACGTTCGTGGAAATCTGCCAGCGTTTTGACGAAGAAGAATCCGTGTGCCCGTGCGACCGTGCAGTGCTCATTACTAGCAACAGTTGACAGGGATGTTAGTATAGGGAAACCGTTCAATATGTTGTTTCAAACGGTTGCATTTACAGTCGTTCTTCCGTGACAACTGGCCGCTTCATACGTCACGCAACGTGCTGAATATTTCTCTCTTCACTGTTACTGTATGTATTTTTTACTGTATGTTTTCTAGTATCGATTTTTGAATTTTACGTTCAGCTAACTTTTATTGCTGTTTAATATACGTATTTTCTACTCTCTTTCCTGTTATTCTTACTTGATTTCTTCTTATTTTTAGTGTTTTCTCCTTCTGATCGTTTTTCCCTTGTTTTATTTCGATTTTTTTCGTATGAGTCACTGTCCACTACGTTTGGTTCAACTGGTCCTCTCTCTTCCGCCTCTTCCATATCTCCTTCATTCTTGATCGATGTCTCTACCTCCTTTCGTCAGTCCAGATGACACCTGTCAGCTTGATGGGTTTTACTGAAAACATTGGGCATTTTTTAATTTTTTTTCGAGTGTTAAACGTTCTTCAATGTCTTCTTGAGTAACCTAGAGCTCTTCTAAGTCTTCTTATGTTTTTTTGAACCACGTATTGGGCACTTTGAGCTTTCTGAAATAGTTAAAATGTTTTCCTGTTATTCTGTCACGATTAATTCTTTGGATATGTCCGTGGAAAGTAATTCTTCTCTTTCTAATTACGTCTGTGATTTTCTCAACATGTGTGTACAGCTCATTGTTGTGGCGTTTTCTGTACTGTTCTCCACCTTTCATTGGTTCCAAGATTTTTCTTAATATTTTCCTTTCCGTGACTTCCAGTTCTTGTATCATCATTTTCTTGTTCGGAGTCAGACACTCAGCCTCATAAAGTGCTTCCGGTTGAATTACTGTTGAATAATGGCTACGTTTGGCATTAATAGATATTGCTTTCTTGTCATATGTGTCGTTTGTTAGATGGTAAGCAACTTTCATCTTATTAACGAGTGCTTTAATAGCCTCTTTCTCTGGGACATTTTGTTCAATAATTTGAAGTGATTTAATAATAAAATTTTTTGCAAATACAGCGAAATGCATAGACATTCCGTGAACGTGTGTAACGGTGAGTATTAAATTCCTGTAATAATGTAGCCAACGGGTACAGTATCGTACTGTAAATTCGGTATTACTATTCGATAACGTATTCCTTGGTCTGTCATCTCGGGCCGATGCTAAAGGCATTCACAGCCCGAGGCCCGTGCGCGCGCCCTTCACAGAATAATTATAACAACAACAACGAGAGCACTGTCAACTGGTCGGCGTGTGGTTTTCGTTTTTTTTTTTTATTTTTACTAGCTGAGAATTTATTTGACGTTCGTGGAAATCTGCCAGCGTTTTGGCGAAGTAGAATCCGTGTGACCGTGCAGTCCTCATTACTAGCAACAGTTGACAGGGATGTTAGTATACAGAAACCGTTCGATATGTTGTTTCATAAGGTTGCATTTCCTAGTTGTTATTCCGTGACAACGACACGCAACTTGCTGAATATTTCACTCCACTTCTGTTTCCTATTATATGTTTTCTAGTATTGGTTTTTGAATTTTACGTTCAGCTAGCTTTTATTGCTGTTTAATGTACGTGTTTTCTACTCTGTTTCCTCTTATTCTTCCTTGATTTCTTCTCATTTCTAGTGTTTTCTCACTTGAATCGTTTTCCTTCCTTTATTTCGATTATGTACTAATTTGTTCATTTCAACAACTAACAGTAATGCCCCTCTTTTAGGACAGTCCAGACCCCACTTAGCTAGTACAACTATCATCAATATGGCTCTAAAGCGGCAGTGACCGTTCAAAGAATAAGAACTGACAACTTTTATATTGGTTGTGGTATAAGGCAGGGTGATGCATTATCAACACTCCTTTTCTACATCACACTTCATGCAGCTGTTTCTAAAGCGAATGCCCATGGAAATTTAATTACTAAAGCACTCAAATTGGTACATATGCTGATGACGTAGTTATACTCGTCCGTAACAAAAATTCAGTAAAGGAAACATTCATAGAACTGAAAGAACGGATAAAGAAGGCTAGGTTCTCAATAAACCAGGACAAAACAAAGTACGTGTGTGCTTCAAGATCAAGACATAATAAAAGAAATACACTGGATGTTGGAGGCTATAGCTTTGAGCAAGTGGATAATATAACCTGCCTGGGATCACTGCTAAATGAGGACAATTTGAACAGCAAGGAAATCAAATAAAGGATAGCGAAGGGAAACACACCGTATTTTGCATTGTGCTCTAGGATGCTAAGTCATAATTCTAAACTGAAAATATATAAAAGCCTTATGGGACCAGTAATGACTTCCGGCTGTGATACATGGACCATATGGAAGAAATATGAAGATCTTAAACAATTTGAGAGGAAAATACTTAAGAGAATTTTTGGGTCAGTAGTGCAACAAGATGGCACTTGGCGGATCCGCATGAATCTTGAACTTGATACATTAATAAACAGCGAAAACATAGTAAAGTTTATTAAGTCACAGAGAATTAAGTAGCTAAGACATATTTATAGAACTGAGAAGACCAGAAATACGAGAGCTATCACAGAATAGAAGCCCTTGGAGTCAAGGCCCAGAGGAAGATTGAGAAAGAGGTGGATGAAGTGTGTTGTGGAGGACCTGCAAACCATGGGAATCAGAGGATGGAAGATTGTTGCTGAGAACAGAAGGGAATGGTGTAGGTTTGTTGGGGAGGCCAAATCTCATAGAGGGGTGTAAAGCCAGAGGAAGAAGAAGAAAAAAACACAATTTAACATCAACAATAACTTTTTCTTTAGCACTACAGCCAAATCTCTGAAGCCTAATAAGACGGATTCAGACCAATGAAGCCAGAACGCTGACTGCTGCGTCTGCCTTAAAATTTGTAATCTGTGATAATAATTACAATTACAATGTAATAATAATTAGTTACTGTATCACAAAAGTCAATCATTAGAATTATTCCTAAGGAATGTAACTATGAACACCCTTGGCATACTTTTTCAAATGTCTGGAATTCTTCTATCAAGGCATCGTACTTTTCTAAAGGTCTTAGGTTCTTTTATTATTAGACCTAATAAAAATTAAAATTTAAAAATAAAGACTGTAATCTACAAAAAGACGTACTGTTGTTGTTCAGGGGGTCAAAATTAACTGGTCACCAGCAGTTTTGTAGTAGTAGTAGTAGTAGTAGTAGTAGTAGTAGTAGTAGTAGTAGTAGTAGAAGTAGTAGTAGTAGTAGTAGTAGTAGTAGTAGTAGTAGTAGTAGTAGTAGTAGTAGTAGTAGAAGTGCTCCACGCTTCTTTAATTTTTATTATGACATACGCTAATGCCATATGTCAGTCTTGGGGATGCTCTATGCGAATTCCTAAAATATCTAAAAATATATTTGCTTCAAGTGTCATATACCGATTTTTCTTTTTCTTCTTTAGCAGTGAGCCTTGGTTTCCAACACCAATCTTCTCCAGTGTCTCCTATCCGTTGCCATCTCAGCGTAACCCCTCACATCTTCTTCTGAGATCTTCCCACCATGTAATCCAACCATCTTATCCTAGGCCGACCCATTTTTTTTGTTTTAATACACCTGAATCGTCAATATTTTCTTTGTCATACGCTGATGATCGTCAATCCGTTGTAGTGTCCCAGTCATTGTGTTCGTTGAGCCTTCATGAATCGTGCAATGTCTTCGCGCTAAAATAGCTCATTTATCTCCTGGTAATTTGTAATTCTCCATTCATTATCTTCTACAAACACGGACTATAAACACGTCGTACAGTCTTTCTCCTTTGTGTTTTTATTTCGTTTTTTTATAATATCCACATCAACGTTAACTACATTACAAATATCTCAGGTTCCTCTTAAGTTAGGATCCTAATTTTTTTTTTGAAGACCATAATTTTTTCTAGTTTAATTTTTCTGAGAAAAAGCGAATTACTAATTTTTTTAAATAGATATACATTTCAGCCTGGAATGTAAGATGTCAAAATCCCTGTGTAAGGAATTAGTGTTTGATGCGCTAACGGTGTCATAAGAATTTAGCGAAGATATAAGATAAACAAAATGTATGTAATCAAATCTCAAAAAATGTAATTTTGGCGAAATGAGAGGCAAAAGGAAAGGGAACGATGGAGAGGAAAGGGGGTAAGAATCCTGTTCTGAAAGCAATGCAAGCTTCAATGAAAAACATTTTTTAAAGTTTGAAAAATTTCAAAATACTTAATGTTATATATCACTTCTTCTTCTTCTACTTCCGGGGTCAGGCAGTTCTGTTAGTAGAAATAGAAAACTTTGTGCAAGCTGGGTGCTGTATTTGGTGGAGTCGTTGCACTCTTTGGGCCTCCACGCTGGGATCATCCTCAACGCTTGTAGAAACACGTTTAAACTCATATGGCCACTTTCATGCCATCGGTTTTGAAAGCGCAGCAGCGCCTAACACATTCACCGTTTCGTTGTTAATTTCTATTGGCGCTAGAACGTTTTTAATAAAAAATTCGTCATTGCACACTGCTTGATTTTATACATTTTCCAAACCACGTAAATTTTAAAACAGCTGGTAAACAATGAATACATAACTACGACAGTTATGTAACGATCTCGAAAAGTCAGCAGGTGCAGTTACGTAAATGTTCTACGCGTTTCTCGTCTGGCCGAGTAGGTGCAGTGTCTCTGTCAAGGCCGTGCACTCAAGTATCTTCCAGACTGTTCGAGTACTATTAAACACGCAAATTATGCTGGCACTCCGCCAAGAGAATAGCAAATTATTCTGGAACATCTGCGAGACCTATATAAGGAACAGCGGCCGGCTTAGAAGTTAGTTACACGTGGCGAAGTTGTAGAGTGAGCATCAAGTGATTGTTGCTGATTCGTGGAACGTGATTAGTGCTAAATTTGGTGCGGAACTCTAATAGTTGGCGTTATTATTGCGCGCGGACAAATTTAACTTGAATTATTGTATGAGAGTACCTTGTTGATTACAAATTGATATTTGTGACTATTTAAAGCTGGTAATTAGTGATTTCACTGGTGTCTGTATTTTGTTTCCACTGTAGAACACGACGATCCGTGAGACCGTCGTAACAATATCCACAGATAGATTTGGAAAGTAACGACTGTTTACATAAAATACGTCTCTTACAACAAACGGAAAAACGTTTTAGTTGTGCCGCTATTCTATAGAGGTCGTTGCGCAAACTTTACAACTGACTGTGGTAGCTTAATAACATGCACGATTAAACATAAGTGTACAGTAAAAGCGGACCAATATTCTTGTTGCTTATAATCTTCCATATGCTGATAACAGCGATGATGCGCGATACGAGACTAGCAGAGAGAACTACCTTGAAAGTGGTATCAAGGAATCAACAACGCAAGACAGAACTGAAGACGTGTTTGTTAATTGTAAACTGATACGAGTATAAGCTTTGAACGCAAAAGCTCGTTGAAAACAATACTCCAACAGAGTAAGGAGCGAGCAGATAGCTACAAGTAACCACGCGAAGTCTCTAGACGTCTTAAACTCAATTTCCACACACACACACACACACATTTCGTCTTCTTATTTTAGGTTTCGATCGAGACACTATACTGAACCAGCTTGAGTAATTGAAAGAAAGTTAACTACCTTTTGCAGGCAATTCTATGTCTCTCTCTCCCCCTCTCCCCCCCCCCCCCCTCTCTCTCTCTCTCTCTCTCTCTCTCTCTCTCTCTCTCTCTCTCTCTCTCTCTCTCTCTAATACTTTTATCTATATTTCTTATTTTATCTCTAAAACATACACATACTCGCACACAACTATTGACCGAGGTCAAACAGGTCAACGGTCAATTAAATTGTAATTCATCGCAACCTCACGCCGACCCAGCATCATAACGATTGATGTTTTTCTTCCATGTTCCATAAGGAAATGGAAGGTATGGTGATGGCAAAAAAAATCGTGTTCAAGATTATTGCAGATTCTGATTGTACTACCCTCAAAACATGAAAAAAGTCATTGTGTCTGTGTGTCTATCTGTGTGTAGATTTTGTTTCTATGGCAAACGATAAGAGCCGCAAATTCAAAAAGAATCAAATAATTTTTTACATACAGTCCTGAATTGTAGAGTACTCAAGACCTATTGTTTTTGGTGAAGATCGGTTAAGGGAAAGGGGTAGGTTACCTGCAACGTTTTATGTTTTAACAAGGGTAATGTTTTTCTATGACCAACGATAACTGCCGTAAATTCAAACAGAATCAAATAATGTTTTGCATACGTCACTGAATTATAGAGAACTCAAAGTTTTTTGATTTTGGTGAAGATCGGTTAAGAAAAGGGGTAGTTTACCTGCAACGTTTTATGTTTTAACAAGGGTAATTTTTCTTATGACGAATGATACCTGCCGCACATTCAAAGAGAATCAAATAATTTTTTGCATACGTTCCGGAATTGTAGAGTACACAAGGCTTTTTGATTTTGGTGAAGATAGGTTAACGGAAAGGGGTAGTTTACCTGCAACATTTTATGTTTTAACAAGGGTAGTTTTTTCTATGACGACCAATAACTACCACACATTGAAACAGAATCAAATACTTTTTTGCATACAGCCCTGAGTTGTAGAGGACTCACGGCTTATTGATTTTGGTGAGGATCGGTTAAGATAAAGGGGTAGTTTACCAGCAAAATTTTATGTTATGTCATGTGTACTACGTCATCGGCAACAAAGAAGTAGTTTGTTGTTAAAATTACTTCATGGACTGTTTGGCTTGATCCAATGTTTTCTACAAACCCAGACGTTTCGGCAGTGCTATCGACTGCCATCATCAGTGAAAATTGAGTGCACTAACGTGAGGTGGTATACGTTAGTGACCACAGTACTGTGGTTAAGGCTAAAGAAAGTAGTTTCTATGGAAATATTTCATTTAGAAAATGATTTTAAATATAAATCTTAGAACATGGAAGTCATGTATGGTTCTCCATACCAATATTTTAGATAACATCCATGTTTTGAAACCGATGGGATAGTAAGATAACAAAATTTATACGCATGTGTGGAACGATTCATAGGAACCTGAAAAATAAAACACGGAATGATACCCGAATGAAACTTATAAAACTGTGGCTGTCCCCACAACCCTGTATGCTAGTGAGTCATGGATTCTTGGTAAAAGGAACGTGAAGAGGATTCAGGCAGCCGAAATGAAATTTATAAGGAAGACGCAAGGTTTTTCTCTCTTGGATCGGAGAAGGAACGAGGATATTAGACGCGATTTAAACGTAACATTATTGCACCAGAAGACTGAAGACTACAGAAGGAGATGGTGTAAACACTTGAATCGCATGCCTGATATCCGTCTGCCTGTGGCTGCCTTGGGTTATCACCCTACTGGGAAGAGAGATGTCTGTAGACCGAGGAGGAGATGCGTTTCGGAATAGGTCTAAGGCCTAGTCCTTGGAGTGGTGGTGATGATAATGTTTCGGAACAGTATAAAAGAGTAGGGACTTCCATAACCTTTCATACTACCTTTACATACCTTTTATACTACCTAGTTTCCTAGTAAAATTTGTGCCAATGTTTGTGTATATGTATGTGTGTGTGTGTGTATATATATATATATATATATATATATGTTCAATCACTTTCTGTTACAGTCCGTTTCTTGATGTATATAATACATTTAATATTTATAACTAAATTTACCTCAAGATGTTATTTTTCCTTATTTGGAACATGTTTCGAGAGCACGGGAGCTCTCGAAACATGTTCCAAATAAGGAAAAATAACATCTTGAGGTAAATTTAGTTATAAATATTAAATGTAATATATATATATGTATATATAAAATTTTGTTTTGTTTAATCTACATGTTTTGTTTTACAAATGTTGTTGACGGTGTTGTCACCTGGCCAAAGCTGCCGGACTCGCCGTGTGTAGGTGTATATAATACAGACAGCTTAACGTCGGAAACAGCGAAGAGCAATTTGGGACGGTCTCCGGGGCAATAAAAGAACAGCTCCGAACGTTTGTCTCAATAAACGTCCGGAGTGCGCTCCCGCTAGTCATTAAGTAAACTCACTTAGATACGTCTTGTCAGTCAGTCCGCCACACGAAAACAAAATCAGCGACAAATTAAGAAGCAAAAAAAAAAATTAGAAAAAAAAATTGAAAAATATCGGTACGGACAACCATACATTACTTACATGTTCTAAGATTTATATTTAAAATCGTTTACTTTAATTCGGTTCGATAATTTCTAAAAAAATTATCGCCCACCCACAAACTATTTTCACTATTTATAGATATTTTTGTTATTATGGAGTAGTCGTTTTAATATAATGTTATTTTCTAGTCACTTTATATATAAAAATTAGGTACTTTATTCTTATAAAGGAACTGAACTACACAGATAATCATCCCTCCTCGTCAACCAATCACCACCCTTAAGGATATTTACACTTTCGTGGAGTAATAGTTTTATCATACGTAATTTCTAAAGTATTTTATCCTTCAAAATTAAATATTCGTACTTTACTTGATTTCAGCACAGCAATTTTCATAAAATCACTCCCTCCCCCTTTAACTACCCACTCCATTTATAATTACCTCATTTACAATTTTACAGTGGATTAATGTGACTTTATTTTCGGGGCACTTATTTATTAAAATTAAGTACTTTACTCTTGTTAAAACACAAAGCAATGCAGGTAAACTACCACTCCCTCCGAACCGAACAACCTTGTAGCCTGGCAACAAAATTATTTTATTTTTAACAATTACCATTTTTTGAAAAAGTTGAAATAAATTTTTAGGCACTTTACTGTTGTTAAAACATAAAACGTTACAGGTAAACTACCCCTCCCCCTTAACCGAGCTTCACAAAATTCAATAGGCCTTGAGTCCATCTACACGAATCACACCGGGCGCGAGCATACCATACATACAAACACACATGCATTCGCGTCCTATCAAAACTAAATGGTAACAGTACAAATATTGTTCTGTTGTCGTATGCAATTAACTTGAAGTAAGTACTTTAAATAAATGTTTTTCTTTACATGTATATTAGGGTTTTGTAGGAGGATAGTTGAAGGTAAACGTGAGAGAAGTAGTGGGTACATTACAGAGAGGGAGAGAGTGAGAGTAAGGGGGTTGTAGGTACGTAAGTTTGTGCATTGTAAACGCCAAAGTGTGTGCGCGTGTACATGATTTGAACAATGATCTATATTCATTCAGACATATCACCTTTTGCCATTTTTTGTTATAAAAAGTTTTGTTATTACATTAGTTTTTTTTAGGCAATTTAATTACGGCTGGCGCCGCCTTTCGCATCCTAGCTTCCACTAGCGCCGGTCTAAACAGTCCTGTTCTGTAAGTCCTCTAGCATTCATTGCATCTTCAACGTCCATTTTCCATGAATGTTTAGGTCTTTGTTTTTTCTTCTAGAGGGTGGGGTCCATTCCCATACCTTTCTTGGCCATCTCTCATCCGACATTCTTTTTAGGTGTCCAAACCAATTCAGTCTTCTTGCTTCTATTTTTTCTATAATGTCAAGGTCGATTCCAATCGCTTGTCTTATCTCTACATTTCTCACTCTATCTAGTCTTGTTAGTCTACAGCATCTCCTCCAGTAACCCATCTCCATAGCTCTTATTATTTCTTTTATTAATTTCCCACAGTTCTTCTCCACATAGGCGTATACTTTCGACTATAGTTTTATATATTCTGATTTTATTGTTTTTTGTTATTCGTGGACTCCAAAGCAGACTGTTAAATTGTTTTGTTGCTGTCTTAGCTTATCCTATTCTTACTTTTATTTGGTTAAATCAAATTAAGACATTAGTTTTAATTGGTTAAATAATAACCCGTACGTTTTGTAGTGAGAAAAGACGACATGCTAGATTTGACCGGGAGAGGAGATGTCACATCCCCCCCTCCCACAGACTTCACACTATAAGTTAAGACATTTATATTCTCATCAGGCGGCAGCAGATGCGAGGCACTCAAGACGAAGTAATAACCTGTCAACTGACATTGTGTTCTACTGTCATCTGACGACGACCCTACGCGTTGCCTCGTGTAAACAACACGCTCACGTAGAGAGAGAGAGAGAGAGAGAGAGAGAGAGAGAGAGAGAGAGAGAGAGAGAGAGAGAGAGAGAGAGAGAGAGAGAGAGAGAGAGAGAGAGAGAGAGAGAGAAGTAATTACAAGTAAAGTTAATATGAAAACAAGAAATTAGAATTATAGAAATAAACGTTTTCTTAATTCAGATTTCAAATACGAAAGTCACTTAGTGAAACGTCAAAATTCATGAATTTTGTTTTCCATTGTACCTATGACGACCGAGTGGACCGTCGTAACAATATCAAAGTATAGAAAATATAACAGAAAACAATGACAACAAGACGACTATTATTTTTTGGACATTTAACATATAACCTATAGAATAAACGACAATAGGTTAAGAAAACAGATCTTCAAATATCTGTGGGGAAAGAAGTCAACATGAAGTTGAATTAAAGAAGTCCAAAAGGATTTAGAAAAAAATAATATAAACGCAGAAGAAGCAACTGAAAGAGAAGTTTTTCATGCAAAAGTGTAGGAGAATGTAAGGAGTCCAGGATAGGAGAGAGCAAAACGTAAGTTCAAAGTGGACTGAAGACTGGAAGAAGAGACATAGTGAAAAGATGAAAGAATATTCGAGAAAAAGAAAAGAACAAAGAATAAAGAATTGAAATTGGCATGTGGTCCTCAGATGGCCGATATAAATAGAAGAAAGTACGCTTATTATTACATAAGTTTTTATATTAAATAATTTTTCAATTACGGAAAATTACAAAAATCCAGATTATTCTACTGTTTCTTAAGTATTTAACATTTATTGTAGTACTTATACTTCTTTAGTAACGTAACAATTACTGTAGACCACACAGTCATAAAATAAATACTAAAATTTGAAAACATTTGGATTTGGGTTACAATTCCTTTAAGTCTGACAACCTCCTAGATTTTCAAACTTTTTTCAAATTTTTTATCACTTTTTTGCCCTCTGGAGTCCCCAAATTTTGAAATTTATAATCCTTAACACTACACTCAGATGCTCGTAAACAATTCTCTTTAATTTGTTACCCAACAGGAATTTTTGTGATTTTTATACCCACTTTTTAAGCTTTGCCGTCCAAAATTTTGAAATTTTCAAAAATCAAAATTTTACTTAGACTGTGGTTAACATTTTCTTTAAATGGGTACGCCACATGACCTTTCCCGTTTTTTTTTTTTTTACAATTTTGACAACTGACATTTTTGTCTCTTGCCCCCTTATTTTTAGGCGGATAAATCTCAAAAAAAATAAGGTTGTATTGAATAAAGGTCTGGACACGCGTGCCAAGTTTTAAGAAATCAGTTGGTGCGTTGAAAAGTTATCGTAAGACATATTACAAACAGATAGAGAATAGACAGACAGTTAGACAAATAACAATCGGTCTAGTTAAAACTTAGAACTCGCTTCGCTGGTTCAATAATAATTATGATGATGATCATCATCATCATCACCTTTATCATCATCATTATAATAACAAACCTTTTGCTCTACTTGCCTTACAAAACCGTGTATTTTTCCTCTGTTGATAAACTTTTAAAGAAACTGGATTGTTTCTTTTTCAATTCTCGCGCATTAAATGAAATAAATTTAAATAGATATTTAATTATTTATTTGCGTCTCTTTTTTAAAATATTTATGCTCTACTACCGAATACGAGTGAGCATCCGTTTCAAACATGAGTTGTCATGTGGGCTAAATATAGTATTATTCGGTAGAATTACAAATTACGGCAAATAACCTGCACCAATTTCAAACGACTATTCATGGAACTAATTATGGCAAAATAATTTACATGCAAATACGCGGTTCTCATGAGGAAAATGGGCTAAATGTTTTGTTACGGAAACAATGTAATATCTATGTTATGTTTTATCCGAATTCAGTAAACGAGGTGTACCGTTGGGTTACAAATATACGGCTGTTTTTTTATATAATGAAACATTTTTTGGAACAATTTTAAGATGACGTTTTAGTTTGTTTTTTTTTACTTATAAGAAACCCGTGTACTTACGGGTACTTTACGGCAATACCGTGTATTCAAGCCTACGACTCAACATGTTAATCGGTAGCTAATTAAAAAATTAAAATCCTTAATTTCGTAGTTACTGTCAATTAATAAATTTTAACGATGAAGCGTTTGCGAGGATTGGTCAAGAAAGTATAACACTATTTTCTGTATACACTAAGTTGGCGTCTGGGCCGGCGACTACCTGGGGCTGGCCCGGGTAATCCCCTGGCATTCACAACCGCCCGCAGCTGTTTCAATAATGTGTCACCTACTAGCAACGCCACTCAGGCATTTAACTTTTTTAACTGACTCACAATTTCAAATTTTCTTGTACATATTTGAAAAGTTCGGAAAAAATATGAAAAATTACACCAAACACGACATTAATAGGTTGGAAAACCAAATTACCGTTACAGCATGTTTATAAACAAATGTTCATTTAACGCAACAGTCTACAGTCTGGCTAATGTTTTGTTCCGGGAAGTGTGATTCACAACGTATAATTTGTTCTATGGGCAAGGAAAGTTGTTCAGTGTTCAGTCTGAAGTGAGTGTTGGCCGGTGTAACGTCGTGTGTTATTAGTTGTACAGTAATCTAAAGTATTTTATGTCTTAGTCTACATTATTTTTTAGTAAGTGTAAATTAATATGTTTCAGCTTTCGATACGCGTTTGTGTGTTTATGTGCATAGTGATTAAGTAGTGTTTTTTATACTTTATTAACATTTATTTATAAGTAAAATTTCAATTTATTGAAGTCCATTTGCGACTATGCCACCATCAACAGATAAACGTGGGACGCCATACAACTCTCAGGCAAGAACTATTATAGCATCAGTTTTACAGTACTTCGAGCGGGAGCGTGAGAATAAAGGACATTTACTAGATGTCAATAAAGTATCTGAAAGAGTGGCCGCAGCATGTCAAGTTTCACCAAGAACTCTGTGCCGGATAAAATTACTATTGAAACAGGCTTTGACAGATGGAGCAAGTCAAAGTGAGGGACATCTGGGCTTTGAAGGTGATCTACACCCACCACTTCATGGAAACGGAGCCGCATCAGTAAGTAGTGACGCCACTGTCACCGAACCAAATCCTGGCCCTCTGTTACAAAACTTCACACTCCAAGAAGGAAAGAAGCATTTAAATCGCTAGTTTCAGGGCTCGATGATTTCGACAAAAATGCTATTCGTAATCATGTTATTGGCTATTACAGACGCCGAGACGTACCAACCCTCCGAAAGCTTAAAACTACGTTATGTGCGGCACATTTGTTCAACGGGTGCATAAGGACATTAGCAAAGGTTTTAAAAAGTACTGACTTCAAATGGAAGAAATTAAATAATAGAAAAATACTAATGGATAAACCATCAGTGGTTCAAGCGAGGTGCCGATTTTTAAGAAAAATTCGTGAAGTTGACATTGAAAATGTTATTGTTTTGGATGAAACATGGATGAATGCTAACATCTCTAAAGATTCTGGAAGGACCGATGACAGCATAAAGTGTTCAGTAAATGCACCTTTAGGAAAGGGCAAAAGGTTAATAATATGCCATGCAGGGGGCTTCAACGGCTGGATTAAATCGCCACCTCTAATTTTTCAGTCCAAAAAAACCGTAGAGTATCATGAAGAAATGAATGCCGAGGTTTTTGACGGTTGGTTTTTTGAAGTTCTTCTTCCTTCGATCCCAGCTGGATCAACAATCGTCATGGACAACGCCCCGTACCACTCTCGGGTAGCTAATAAAGCTCCAGCGTCTGCCTCGAGGAAGAGTGAAGTGGTAGAATGGCTAAAGTCACGTAATATTACGTTTTCTACAAACATGCGCAGGCCAGAGCTCTACAGCCTTGTAAAGCTGCATAAGCCACAGGTGACATCTTACGTAATAGACAAGAAAGCCTCTGAGCTTGGTTTCAAAATTATAAGACTCCCACCATACCACTGCAACTACAACCCAATTGAACTAGTTTGGGTAAACTTAAAAAAATATGTTTCAGCATGAAACACCACCATCAAAATAAATGATGTCCAATGTTTGTTTATGGAAGCAGTAAACTCTTTCTCTACAGACGCTTGGAGAAAATGCGTAGAACACGTGAAAAAAGAAATTGATTCTGATTGGACAAATGAAGGACTGGATGACATCAGTGTTCAGGAATTAGTGATCAATTTGGCTCCTGGTGACACAGATGACAGTGACTGGGAAAGTGACGAAGATTCCGATTTGGGAGTGTCACCTCTGGAGTAAGCAGGTATGGTTCATATTTAAATACATACAATTTCACTTTGATAAAAATTTATTTTTCCATAATACATTTCAAATGTTAAACGGAAGGCACTATTATTTTCGTTTTGTTTGCAGAGTCATGGTGCACGATGGCCGCTTAAGGGAAACAACTTCTCCGCTTAATGAAAAATACCTTGGCATAAAGAAATATATTTGAACATTTATCTTTCAACCATGTAAATAGCTACAGTATGGAAAATATTATTTGAATTTTCTTTATAAAGTGTACATTAAATGGCTCCAATAAATGAACATTTGTTTATAAACATGCTGTAACGATAATTTGGTTTTCCAACCTATTAATGTCGTGTTTGGTGTCATTTTTCATATTTTTTCCGAACTTTTCAAATATGTACAAGAAAATTTGAAATTGTGAGTCAGTTAAAAAAGTTAAATGCCTGAGTGGCGTTGCTAGTAGGTGACACATTATTGAAACAGCTGCGGGCGGTCCCCGGCCCAGACCGCCAAATTAGTGTACTGTATACAGATAATAATTATTAATTATCTGTGTCCACGTTTCGACAATATTTATTGTCACCATCAGCACCTGTGTACGGATACAAGAGAAAATATCAAACACAACAATAAATTAATTGAGTGAATGTGTTTGTGTATGTGAGTGTGCGTATGTGTGTATGTGTGAAGGAGTTGAAACAGTTTGTTTTACATTATGAAAATAATTGCATTCATTAACTATTGTTTTCCTTGAATTAACCGAGTAAATTATAATACCCCCTAACATATCTCGTAATTTATACAATATTACAATTTAAAGTACTGATAATGTAAAGGAATTACATATTATTAAGGAACTTTTACAGTAACAGTAATTTGGATTGTAATATTGTACGAATTACGAGATATGTTCTGGGGTATTATAATTTTCTCGATGTATTCAAGGAAAACAATACGTAATGAATGCAATTATTTTGTAATTATGTTGTTAACGCGCGCACACACAATCACATACACAAACACATTCACTCAGTTAATTGATCCGTTGTGTTTGATATTTTCTCTTGTATCCGTACACGGGTCTTGACGATGACAATAAATACTGTCGAATCGTCGACGCATATAATTAAAATTTTGTGTTATACTTTTGTGAGATCCTCGCAAACCCTTCGCCGTTAAAATTTAAGAAGAACACACACACACACACAGAGTTGAAAACCGAAGCATTTGTCCTCTTTTTTACCGAAAAACGAAATAGATATTTTTCCTTAAGTTTAATAAGTAGAACCATTTCCCATAGTTGCGCACCATCTTTTAGAATCACTCTGTAAAACGGACATAGGCCTACTAAATATGCTGTATGTACTTAGTACATAGTATTGTGTACTATTTAGTATTTATATTAGTTTGAATGTAGAACGAATATTCATATGCGCGCGCGCGCGCGTGTGTGTGAATCGCTAAATACAAAAAAAGGAATAATATTGCTACGATGAGCTGAAAAATAACAAAAGTGCGTGCGCGACTCTTGCCATGCGGCAACGCCCGAACGTTTAGAGATCAGTCTGCCCGCAGAATAAACGTTGTAGGTCATGCGAGACGACGGCCCTTCCAAACGTTAGTAGACTATTCTATGCGACCGGCATTCAGGCCTGCCGTGTCACTACAATGCAAGGCGGCAGAATATATAAATACTGGATTTCAGAGGCCAAGTTCGGTTTAAACCTGGCGATTAGAATGCGGTTCGGAGTTATTGTGGCGGTTTTAGTGGGAAGTGATCATTGTGTTAATTGGTGCGAAACTGTAATAAGGTGACATTTACTGTTGTGTTTTCAACAAATTTAACGTTAACTATTGTATAAGAGTGTCTTTCTTGATTTCTAACAGTTGTTTGTAATTACACTTCATTGGTGTCAGTTATTATGTTTCCTCTGCATAACACGACGATCCGTGAGATCGTCGTAACGTATTATAAATTATATAAAGTTTCAATTTTTTTAATTTTTTCGTTCAATTATAATAGTTCAGAATGTTATATGAATATTTAAAATACACTTATCTTGAAAGGTATATGCTTAGCCTATACTTATTTATCCTATTACGTCTCTTTCGACGAGTTAGTGACATTTTAGTTTAACCATCTGACATAATATAAATTATTGCGTCTATCTTCGTGTATAACCACAAGATGCATATTGTAATGTATAGTTACTAGCCAGAATTAGTTTTTGTTAGTCTGTTAAAGATGACCAACAGATTAATGGCTCTGTTACATAATGGCTCCATCCTTTGTTAACGTCTTTTGTGCGCTTAATAAATATCAACGTTCAACCTTGATCCGCATAAATGTCTCTTGTATAGTTGTGAGAGCCTTACGTCGGGCGCTGAACTGTGAACCACTCACTTTGGCAATTGGAAAAAATGATACTTCTGGTTATTTTGTTTTATTTTTTACACTTTGGTATAATTTCGTCAAGGAAACTTTAATGGCGTAAATTTTACGGAGAATAAGAGCTGCTTGTCTGACGTTCGCAATATTACGTTATACGTCCTTATTAAAAATAATAAGTGTAATAAGTGCTCACGACATCTTACAATTATATTTTCTGTTGATATGTTTAAAAAGTCTATCCTTTCCAATCTTTACTCTACTTAGGAACAAAGGCTTACAAGTAACAATAAGGAGTTGTATATTACATAGTGGCAATATCAATATTGTTACGACGGAACGCTCTCGAACAATCGAGAGTGTCGTTCTACACGTTTCTCGGCTAGCCGAGCAGGTGCGTGTCTCTGTCAAGGCCGCACAGATAAGTACCCTATAGACTCTTCGAGAGTCCACTTGTTGTTAACGACGCAAATTGTGGAACATTATTCTGGATCATCTGCAAGGTACATAAACAACAGCAGCTGGCTTAGCGAGTTAGTTCGATACGATTTATTCAAAGGTGCGGATCGAAGTGGTTTTACGGGAAGTGACTATTGTGTTATAATTAGTGCGGAACTCTAATAGTTGACATTGTTATTGCGTGCGGGCAAATTTAACTAGAATTGCTGTACGAGAGTATCTTGTTGATTTCAAATTATTTGTGATTAATTAAAGCTGGTTATTAGTGATTTCATTGGTGTCTGTATTTTGTTTTCCACTGTACCACACGACGATCAGTGAGACAGTCGTAACAATATTATTATATCATCTCTCACGAGAAACCGCCGTCTCATCCTAAAATAAACCAAACATCTTTAAGTGATTTCTTTGACTAATGTATCAGTCACTGTATTTGCAAAAATCTAGTAATTTCATTAACCATTAAACGTCGGCGTTGTTTATAAAATTATATATTTGGTGGGATTCTATGATATTTTTAATTACAGACGTTTTACTATATATATCTCGTCAATTTAACAGACTTATGCAAAACCGCCACGCCGTCTCATCCTAAAATGAATCAAACCTCCACGAGGGAGAGTGAACTCTCCCTTTCTTTGCAGTGATGCAATACAACTCACAGAAGAAAATAACGGGTCGCCTGAGTAGAAGTACTCTCTTTGCTGAATCTTATCAGGAAAGATACGCCCAGCAATATCCTATGCATCAGAGACCAAGAACTCAAAGAAAACGGCAAACTGGTCGGCCAAAGAAGAGGTGGAGTGACAGGATGTAGGAAAGTTATTATAGAACAGGACAGAGTCATAACAAAGGAAGGTAAAGAAGAAGAAGAAAATGTTCTTATTAAAACTAGTAAGTGCTGGGAACATCTTAAAACTAGATTTTTGTGTTGACGTGTTTAAAAATTCGATCCGTTCCAATCTTTAGACTACTTAGGAACAGGGCTTACAAGTAACAACAGGGCAAATGAAGAAATAGAAGAATGATTGATGAAAACAAGAAGAATTGCCGGATACAACTATTAACCTTATATGGAATAATAAATATCTAACACAAGAAGCAGAAACTAGGGTTTACAAAAACACATTACGTCCAGTAATATCCAACGCATCAGAGACCAAGCCACTATATTACGGAGGGTACTAGGAAAGACAAGGTTGCCAAACAATAGTATAAGAGAAACGTGTGATGTAACAGATACTAATTGTTGGATTGCGGAAAGAAAATGATATGGAATGAACACATATCAAGAATGAATGACACAAGGCTAGTGAAAAAGGCAAGAGATAGGCAATCAAACACCAAGAGGAGCATTGATCGGCCAAGTAAGAGGAGGAGTGACAGCATGTAGGAAAGTTGTTATAGAACAGGACAGAGTCCTATCAAAGAAGTTAAAGAAGAAGAAGAAGCACTTATTAAAACTAATAAGTGCTGACGAAATCTTAAAACTATATTTTTAGTTGACATGTTTAAAAAGACTATCCTTTCCAATCTTGGTCCTTCCTCTTCCTCACCCTTCGTCTGGGCATGCTTCCATGAGACGACCATCATCCATCCTCATTACGTAATCAAAGCTCTTCTCTGTACTGTCTCAACAATTGATTACTGCTGGAAAATATTTGTGATGGTCACATTCCTAATTCTTTCGGTCCTAGTTTCTGGAGCTGTTGCTCGCCTAAAAAATCTCATTTCACAGGCCTGCAGTCCTTTTTATGATTCTCTAGTTGAATAAGGTTTACTGTGTTCGAAAGGAAGATACTAAGAACGATTTATAGGCCAATTCAACAGGACGAAATCTGGAAAAAGTGAAATAATAATGAATTATATGCTAAGTACAATGACATTACTGTTGTCCGACTTGTCAAAATTAATAGATTAAGATGGGCAGGACACGTTCAGATAATAGATGACGAACGTATGGCAAAAAGAATTATGAAAACCAGTAGTGAAAATGAAGATTGGAAGACCGAAGAACACGTGGTTGTACCAGGTCTGCAGTGATGCGAGGAAGCTGGACGCAGTGAATTGGTGGCGGTTGGCTGAGGACAGGAATAAGTGGAGGCAATTTCTTTTGGAGGACAAAGCTCGATCTGGGTTGTAGAGCCAAGGATGTATGTATGTATGTGTCATACGTGTAATATTGCCTCGAGCAAAAGGATGACAGTCGGAAGCCTTTGATGTAATATAATATGTTCATAAAAATACGTTACTGTCTCTGTGCGCTGGTCAGATTGCACTGTTAGTAAGGTGAGATTACTGTTTTGCTGCCACAATTAGTAATCATCAACCGCGGCGTCGTCACATTTAAAGGAGCTGACCTCTCGGTCGTCGTCATTCTACTGTCTGTCTAATCGTTGTTTAATGGTGTGAAGAAACATGTCAAAAACGTACACTTTCCGTTCTTAGTTCAATCCTGATGTAAACAAACGCACGTGATAAATGTAACACACTATTGGTCAGGGGCGTTGACACTGTTCACACAGTAATGTATTACGCGCATGTGCAGAATGTCTGTACAGTACAGAACGTATTTTTATGAAAATATTATATAACATCAAAGTGTTTACATTAGATGTTACACTTAAATCGGGGCACGTCGTTTTAAGACTTCCTCCTTATCACTGTACTCTGAGTCCTATTGAATTAATATGGAGCCAGCTGAAAGGATATGTTGCCCGTCACAACACAACATCTACAAGCTGCCTGACATAAAATAATTGATAGAGAAGGAGTTAAACGACGGACAAATGGCGTCATTGTATCGAGCATATCATAATCAAAGAAGAAGATAAGCTCTGGGAACTGGCCTACATTACCGACGTCGTTGTGGACAGTCTGATTCAAATGATGATACAAGTTCCAACACAGATATGGAAAGGATTGAATTACCGTCTGACAGCAACTGATAATATACAGTACACTGGTAAGTAGTTATCACAGCTTTTATTTTCGTGTTAAATAAACTTTACTTTTTGTTTTATTGCGATTTTTAAACGGTTAAAAAAAAAGCCATTAACTGGTGTTATAAATTATTTCGCTTTTGGTCTGACACAATCACACAAATTTTACTTTGGTCAGGACAAATTATCGCAATTTGCATGTGTTTATACAGTACCAATATTATATGTACCCTGTCTGTACTGCTTCTGTCAGAGTTACATGCCTCTAATTCAAGCAGCAAATAGCGTTTCAGATGTGCTACACCTGCCTATTTACATCACGATTGAGTTACGAACGGAAATAGCATAACTACACTAATTAAAAAAAGCGACATAAACTAGCGACATAAAAAATAATAATTAAAACTGATAACAGTTGCTTGGATGCCGACGGGAAACTGTTTAAACGAGGAACTATGCCCTTAACATGTTTTTAACGTAACCGTTGCTATTTCGAAAACGAGCTTAATAATTAATTAACCGGCAGTCAAGTACTAAAATCGATACACGCGATGTTATAAATATAGCCATCCGCATTTTGTTACAAGCGAATAGTGGAGAAGTATACTCTGTCGGCGACTAGTTTATAGAGTTCGTAACAATTTTTAAAATCAAATTTTAGGCAATAACTAAACATATATCTGTGGCTTAGTGGAAGAATCACCAATGTCATAAAACATGTTATGAGAAAGTGGAGTTTTAAAATTGGTCAGTTTTTACGACTCATAATACGGCGTCATGGTCAAGATCATGTTTCATGTTTTGATAAATATTTACATACATATGTAAGATCATGCCCCGTGTAAGTTTAATTGTGAAAAATATCTTTTAGTTTCTAAAATAAATGCGACATTGGTGGTTCAGAATTCAAAAAACTGTTCCTGACTTTGGCAACCACTGATACTATTAACTCGTAAGAAATTACAGATTGACGTTGGTGGTTTTTACACATGGAAATACATAGGCTATACCTTCAGGAGTGTAAAGAGCCGCTAATGTAATTTCCACCAAAAACTGACATTGATGGTTCTTGCACTAAGCCACATCATATAACAATCATAATTCGAGGGCTATCCAGAAAGTAAGTTCCGATATGGTAATAAAGGAAACTAAGAATATTTTTACAAAACATTTTTATTGCTATTTAAAGTACACACCTTAAACTACGTTTCTATATAGTTTCCGTCATTTATGAAACACTTTTCATATCGAGGCACCAGGTGTTCTACACCCTCGTCGTAGAAATTTCCCGCCTGTGATTTGAACCATGTATTAGCAGCTTGTTTGACATCGTTGGCCACCAAGGAGGATTTCTCATGCTTGAAAAGGTGATATTCGCTTTGTGTGAGGTCTGAGTTGTAAGGCGGATGATCAAATTGTTCCCAGCTGAACTTTGCGAGTAGAAGTTGCATTGCAACGGCAGTGTGGTGTGCAGTGCCATGATTCATCTCAATGTCCCGGGTAGGCGTCCTTCGTCGTTTACTCTGAATCGGACTAAGCAAAAATGTCGTCTCCATCTCGGTATCATTGAATTGCTCACGGCTTCTTTCGAAAATCCGACTGTAAACTTCAATTGTTTTAATGCTTTTCGCATTGAAGAACCGAATCACATGCCTACTTTCACACGCGGCGGGCGTCTCGAATTTCTTCGACATTATAAACACGTCCAACGAAGCGTACTCAGTGCACAGTTGTTTACAAATTACGTTGTTGGCTTGCCAACGAATCAACAAACTGGCCGCGCATGTGAAACTGCGTGACGGCATCGATACCGCGGCAATATTTAGAATTGGAACTTACTTCCTGCATATCCCTCGAAAAAGGCCTATATTGAATTGCGTCTATTAGATTAAATACAATTCTCTAATTATAAAAAAAAAATTACCTACTTTCAGATACTGCATTTTCTTAACAGGTTGTTATGTTGGCAATCGCGTGTTCCCGATCTCTTGCTACACACGCAAGAAACTCCATGCAGTGGCGGCGCTAACATCTTCGCCAACCCCCCGCGAAGGACTGAAGGGGGCAACTTATTCGGTTTTTTAATAGGGACATGGAGTGGTTTTATAATAAAAACTACAACATGCTTCAACATAACTATAAACTACAATATAACTATTAAAAACTACAACACAACATACTTCAACATATATCTTATGTGGCACGTGTCCGAAATGCTTCAATATCTAACCGTAAAACTGTATTGAGTAGTTTCAATGGTAATTTTTAACATCACCAAAACGACAGTTCATTTATGATGTTCATTTCTCCTTACCACAGTCAAACAGGCTGCAAAACACCAGTTGGCCTATACAGCAACTTCCTATAGTGGGAAAAATTTATATCTTACTAGAATTTTGAACTTATGGACACCATAAAATAAATATTATAATTGTAATCAATATGCATTAACTAATTAATAGTTATAGGCCCGACAGTCGTCCCTAAACAGTCATCAGCGCCGGACCCAATCCATGAATTACCCCCACTTACAAGTATAGCTAAGTTATCTAGAGAGAAGAGACGGGAGACGACGCGATAACAGTTCACTATCTCACTTCCATATTATCTCGCTCTCTGTCACACACATGCTTCCATTGTTCTCGCCAGTCTCGTTGCAGCCGATTTTCACTCTATGATACATCGTACAAGACTGTTGTGCGCATGTGCGAAATAAATGAAAATTTTATCAGGATTGCAACGAGGTGTTTATACACTGCGCATCTCTAAGCCACTGTTCAATTTCTATCGTCAGGTTTCTACACCGTTGCAACAAACAAGCATACAGTCACACAATCAAGCTCTTTCATAGCCCTGCCCACCCCTCATTTCACATCGCAGAAACAAAAAAGATGACTGAAATGTAGTAAATTGGTCCGGTAATGATAACAGATAATATGATTATAACAGATAATAATAATAATAATAATGATAACAGATAATATACGGCAGCATTAGCTCTTTTAATGGGCCTACTTGAAGCCTGGAGCCCCCAGAAACCGTTGCCCTCCAGTGGCATGGGGTCTGCGGAAGCCTTATCGCCGCATCCGACTACATGCTAAACTATTGTCTATGTGCGCGCGATATGAAGATTTGAAGATTTTCCTTCAACAATACTCGATGCGATAGAATTCATTTAACACGTACAGTTTCTAACGACTCGGTAGACCTACATTAATACATACTAACTTGTATAAAAGTTAGTTACTGTATATTGTTTAAACGAAAGAATAATAATAAGTGCATTTATACTGAATACAAACATTTTCTTTTCAAATAACTCTTGTTATTGTTGTTTCTTGCAGTATTTTAACATCATTTCTCAAGAACAGATTACTTCTGCAAGTATATTTCGATTTTTATCGGTACGTCTAAAAATATGAAGTACGTTTCACAGGCGTACGTCTGCCGTACGTAACCTCTGTATCATCAGACGTTTCAATGGGAGTTAACGAATGGGTTTCTTGCGATTATAATATAAATTAACGAATAATCGATTTTATTTCGGTTTAAATTTTCGATTGTTGTAATGTTTTTCTATGTAGTCAGCTGATCTGACGGTTATATTAAAATACATAATGTTGTTAGAATTAGTGATAACCGGGCTGTTAGGCCGTGGTCTAATGATGTTTGTTACAGACGTTTCGGCCCCACCGTCGGAGTGCATCTTCAGTGCAAATAACTATGAGGTACAATATGCTCTACCTCAGTACTGGGGTTATTTGCCGAACAACTTTTTAAACTGAAGATGGCCTCCGATGGTGGGGGGGGGGGCGAAACGTCTGTAACAAACACCTTTAGACCACAGCCTAACAGCCCGGTTATCGCTGATTCTAACAATGTTAACGCCGGGCGTGAAAACCTCAGATCAAAAATTCATAATGTTTATATTTTCTGTTATTTTAATAAATTTATAATTTTAAATAAGTCATGTTTTGTTTTTATTTGTATTTGTTCTTCAATTAGCTTATTATTGTTGTTGTTGTTGTTGTTGTTGTTGTTGTTTTCGTATATATTGAGATTTTCTCAGGTATTAATTTTCCGACTTTTATGGATGGTTTTTTTTATTTTTTGACATTTTATAACAGATGGGTTTTCATATAACGACGGGTTAGTGGTAAAACTACCGAAGTCCAATTTTTAATTATGTTTCAAGGTGTTTCAAAAACGACATTTTTTATGCATTTCTCGTTTCCTTTTTATTTTTTAATAGCTATGTAATCGACAAAAAACTCTATTAATAATAATAATTAAGCTTAAAAATCAGTTTTATGACTTACCATTGCACTTGAAAACATTTAAGTTTTCCGTAAAATCACATGTATGGACTTGGGTAGTTTTACCACAAACCCCTCGATATATTGATCAAAATTAAAATATTATGGAAAATATATAAATAAATAAATAATAATAATAATAGTTTATAAAAATATTACAAATACAAAAATAAATAGATTAGTTAGTTAAAAGAATTCAATTGTTACGTGCTGTTAAAGTCGACAATTGAAAAAGCAGTTACTTGAAGCGTCCGTACGGATGTATTCGATATATTCTTGTACGGATCCTACAGATGTCCAGCTGGCTCTGGAAACTCGTTACCAAGCTTAGATAACACCGACACAAGTAAACTAAAACTATGACGATTGATTAACGTTTCCACTTCGTGTTAACGAATTAACCGTCATACAATTTGTTGGCACAGTACGTTTATAAATATGTAAAAAAAAATATATTATTATTTACTCACACACATATCGAAAACGGCATTTAGCAAAAATCATGAAAACTCGTTAATATGAAACACAGTTTTTCAATTTATCCCAGAAGTGATAACATACAATTTATCCCAGTTATACAGTTTCACCGTACTGATAACATTATTAAATAATTAATGATTATTAAAATTATGTAGTATTAAGAACACTATAATCATTTTCTGTTTCCATAATTCTCATTTTGTAAATATTGGTTTAAGGTATTTAATTTTATTTATTGTTAAACTATTTTTAAGATCAACTGACGTTTAATTGAGTAATTAAATTTTAGAAAAAATGTTCATCGTTTCTCATATAATACACATTACTCGTAACATAATGAGATGGCTTACGAACGCAATAATATACATTACATTTTTAGTACATCATTTAATTAAAACATATTACAAATGCCACAATAAATTACTCTTAATTTATTAAGTTTAAACGCATGTTATAGATAATCATTACCTGTTAAATGCATTTACATCCACAACATTATGTGCCGATACGATTAAGAATGTAACTGAAAAATATTGTTATAATTTATACTTTGTTACCAGACATGACATACGTAAAATAATACACAATATTCTGTTTTTCAAGAACCAAAGACATTGAAACTCTTATATTTATTTGTTTTCTGAATCGGGTCTCGATTTTTATTGTTTTCGTTCAATAATTAGAGTTCAGAATCTTATATTAACATGTTAAATACACTTATTTTGCAACTTGTAAGCTTATATTTATTTACTTCTATTAATTTGGTTCATCTGGTGGCACTACGTTCGTTTCAACGTGTTACTGACAGTTTGCTTTGACCGTTTTATATAAATACCGTAATTTACGCTTTCAATAGCCTTACGAAAAACTCTATGCCAGCATTTAATTAATCTATAATAAAAATGTTAACAATGAGTTTAAAAAATTAAAAATTCGGGTAAGCGTATTTTTGTCATTTTAATAAAAACTTTTACAATGCCAAATATTACCGATATGTGTTGTTTATTGGCACTCAAAAATTGTACGTTAAATCATTCGACAAATATGTAGTTACAATTTTTTGGTATATTGAAAAGAATAGTTATAAAATAATAATATTTTTTTTTTAATATTGTGCATCTAAACGGGAAAATAAGGGAAAGTCTGATTAAAATGACTGTGATTCCGTTTATAACATTTGTAAATCCGTTTTAGAATATTATTTTAATTTTAACTGTAAAGTAGAAAAGGTAAATAACTGATTAATAATTAGAAAATTAGGAATTAAATTTAAAAAAAAAATTAAAGCTTGACACTTACCGAACCCGTTTCCTGAGCGTTTTTGCCCATTTTGTTAAGTTGGGTGGTCAATTGTTAATAATATATCGTGTCCAGACTGGAGTGTACAAACATCTTACACAAAACTTCTGTTTAGTCTTGGCAGATAAGCTAAGGAAAGCTCCAGAGTTTTAGTTTTGTTAGTTTCTCAGTTTAAACAGCGTTCATTCTCAGCAAAAAATTATTTTTTTTTAATTATAAACTTACCCAAAACGTACGAATGAAATACTAAATAGAATTATAATAAATATTAACGATAATTAACCTTAAATCTACAAGAACTTTATTCAATCAGTTAACACATACACATCACAAAACAGAGCACATTTTACTAAAGCGTGTCACGTAACGTATTTCACAGTCACATATTTTTATTTTTATTTCTGTTATATTCAAAATTACCGCTTTATAAAACTGGTTAAAAAGTTCGTAACACAAGTAAAACAGTTACGAGTGACACTGATGTTCAGCGGTATAAACATTAAACAGGACTGGCCACGAGGAGTGGAATCTATTGTTACTGCTCAGCTGATACGGGATCGTTTGTGCTGCCAACATACGCACTCGAGAACAAAAATTCCCCAAGTTTTATTTTTTCAACACGTTCTTTAACAGACATTTATACACGGTACATTTATCCTATTTTTAATTATTCATATGTAAACATTGGATAAACACGACATTAACATATTATTAAGTTAAAAGTTTGAAAATAATATTAGGTAATTTTAATAATAATTGAAAATACGTGTCTAGTGATTTGGTGCGGACATACTAAATAATATTTTTGAACTACGTTTTTATTAACCTGATACACATTTTTTTATATGAACGTAAAATTTAATATATAGTGGTTAAATGAACGTGTTTCATTTTTAATGTTACTTTTACTGCTTTTTGTTACTATAATCTAAATTAATGTTCTGAATACCGCTATTGCGGGCTAATACTGTAGACTTCTGTCTCGTCGTCATGACGTCACAATCCTTGGTGGGCTACAACCTCCTTCAAGACATTCCTCCAATTGTCTCCATACATTGTTCGCTGCCACAACCCTCTCACTCCAACAGTTCGTAGGTCTTTTTCTGTATTATCCTAGAATCTTGTTCTTGGTGCTTGCGCTGACGAAAGGCCAACCAGGGGCGTATTTACGGGGGGGCACAAACGGGACCGGACCCCCCTAGAGGGTTTAAAATATTGACGAATTTTGTCTTAATATTTTTATGTTATGCTATTTTATTTTATGTTTTTTAGATGTGTTTGCTAATATAGTAGTAGCTCTATTTTAAAATATAGAAACAGGTTTATTACACAGAATTAGGCTATACGTTTGAAATATGAAATATAGGAAAATCAATTCAGTCAATAAGTACCTTTTAACAATGTTTCATTAACCCGTATTTTTATTGTGTTATTACCGTTTACTTTAATGAGACAGATTTTATGATTTTATCACGCGTTTTGCAGCCAGTTAAAGATAGTAATGTTAATTAATCATAATTTGTTTTTTCTTTTGTACGAAGCCGAGTAGACCCCGGATCCCCTCCCCCAAGCCAAATTTTAGGTACGCTATTGTCCCCAACAACGTTTTTCTAGTAAAGTCGTTTTTTTTCGTCCATTTTCATAACATGGCCGATCTATCTGAGTCTACACATTTTAATTATTTTCATAATACCCAGATCTTGGAGCAGCCTGGAGACTTCCAAGTTGTATCTTTGTCTCCAAGACCCGGTTTCATAACAAGCTCTATGAAGTTTTCTTAAAACGTTCCTTTCAAAACGTCCCAACACTGATTGAATTCTTTTCGTGAGCGTCCATGTCTCACAACCATAAGACTGGACCTATTAGTATTTTGAACAGTTTTATTTTGCTGCTGTGGAAATTTTTCTCGATTTTAGCTGGGGCATTAGGGCAAAGTAACACCGGTTCGCAGATATGATTATACGCTTCATTTCTGTTGATCTGTCGTTGTCACCAGTGAGCAGAGATCCCAGATATCCGCGAACTCAACTACCACCTCCTCGTCGACGTTAAGTCCACCCATCGGGGAAGACCTTCTGATTCCAAATATCCTGCTTTAGTCAATATGTAGCAGCCCGTAATGTCTCACCGTCATTCTTAATCAGGTCCACTGGAACCTGATGACAGATACTACCACTTCCTGGGCTCTTATTTTTGGCTAGTTGTCTGATAGCTCCTTCTATCTCCTGTCGCGTTGGTTGATCCTGCTATTGTCCTCCTCGTCATCTCATGATTCAAACAATTCCTCTGTATTTTCTAGTTCCTCTTGTTATAAGAGTCTCAGCTACGTGTTCAGCAACAAATCAAAGTGCTCTACTCCATCTTTAAATTATTTTTTCTTTTCAGTTCAGCAGATGTCCTTCACTATTTTATACACCAAATAATTCTACTTTTGTAGCGTGTCCTTGCGGTGTTTACTTTCTTATAGAATTTCCTATATTTAAGTTCCTTGTTTAGTCATGCCTTGCACACTTTTTTCAAGTGCAGCAGATTTACGTACAAGAGAGACGACGGCTTGGGGAGTTCGTGCACCAGGGTGTGTAGTTGAGATTAATCTTCGTGGCAAGGGGAATGGGACCGCACTATTCTTCCTCTTCTATCAGGTGCCCAACGCTTCCTAGGTATTTTTATACTTTGATACCCAACAGTCTTGTACTGACTGTAATGATCGAAATTTTAAAAATTTTTAATTCCTCGATCAAGTGACACGTTCCCACACTCAAGTCAACGGACACAAGCCCAGGTCGTAAATAATGACGAATCAGGGGCACGTCAAACCCGACGACAGTGCGAAGACAAAGAAAAAACGTCTGAGCACTGCGCACAATGAGTATTTCAGGGCGTCGCTGACAGCTAGCCGTTTGTCACAATTTACAGCACCCAACAATCTGAAACAAAGACTTCGTCCAGCTGCCGAGTTACACGGAATCGAGATGGAACGCCTGCTGTGGAGGCGAGGCGTAACTACACAATTATGAAAGGCTTTACTATGTTACAAAAGAAGTACAGAGCATTTTAACGGAGAGATAGACAATAGACGTAACTCAGTGAATACTGCCAGTGCATCCTGCACAGCGTGAAAACAAACCCTTGACAGTTTACTGAGATTTACGACTGGAAAGTAGAGTTTCACCGACATGACGCCAACGAAGGGTTGATAATCGGCGGAACGAACGTCGAGGAACTTAGACAATTAACCAAGACTCTGGAGTCTGTTAACAAAAGCTCAGTCAGAACCTTAGGGAAAGTCTAAACAAAGGATAACAGAAGGCCATGAGATTGCCCTAATTTCTTAGAATCTGTGCTACGCTCGTCACATGAAACACTCCGGGGATGACGACGACCAACCAGCGTCAAGCATCTTCTAAGAGAGCTCCTGGAGAGAGTAGGAAGGGTTCGGACGACGAATCGTGAAACAGAGGATGAGATCTGCAGAAGGGTAGGAATTTGTACGACCAATCAGGAGTCCGAGGAGGCGTAGAAATCCAAAACTTAGACTTATGGGTAAGATGTCCCAATAAAACTGTTTGGCAAAGACGCGGAGCGGGCAGTCAAGTATTCAATCGGGCAGTCAAGTATTCAATCGGGCAGTCAAGTATTCAATCGAGTAGTCACGTAGTCAATCGAGCAGTCAGTCGTTCAATCGAACAGTTAGTCGCAGTTAACAGTCAGTCGGTAGTCAAGAGTATGTAGTGCAGTTGATAGTCGCAATTAATAGTCAGAAGTTAGTGCGTACGATAGACAGACGATTGATTATGTCGAAAAAGTAATACGGTCCGTGATAGAAACAGTTTGTGCGACCGACCGGATTCACTAATTTGTAAATTCATAAGTGAACAAAGACCTCGGTATAGTCACACTTATACACAATTCTGTGCGGAAACATAAACTATAAGTGCGCACGGGACTTGAAATCTCAACTGACGCGCACATAATAACATACTAATTAACACTTAAAGTAGAACAGTGAGTGACACTTCAAACATTCTCACACCACAAGGTATCACCATGTTGAACAATTAATTGAATAAACTATACCAAACAATTAAGCACGCAGTACGCGATACACCCAGATAGACGGCACAGTTAACCAAGTACACAAATATGGCAAACTTTCAGAACAATTCAGTGTAATGACAACATTAACACCTCACTATTTGAACTCCGGACACTCGACATCAGCGGGTTACCACAACACCATACACATGACGGGAGTGGAGAATTAGTGGAGTGAAGTGAAGTTATCAGTGCTCTTCGAAACAGTGATTATGATCTTCGACGAATCATCTAGAAGGTGTCTTCAGACGACGACGGAATTGGATAAACACTCTCAAAGATAAGCTTTATGTCTACTTAATCTTAGTAGTATATACTACTGCTCTGTTGCCTCTTTTCAAAGAACTAACCCCAAGAGAATAAATATATATATATGAATCATATGAATCATAAAATCCATAAAATAACACTAACGTAATTCGTTATCTGATAAAGAATGAACGCATTTTAGGTAGGAATAAGTATATTTGTTAATTGTTTATTGTTCGTATATGATATATATATGTGCATTATTTACTGCATTTGAATGTACCATATGTTTCAGGAAACATCGCATAAATTGAATAATTGTATTTATATCATGTGTTTTACTATGTATGTAATTTGCAGAATATAGTTACTTACTTCAGTAACATGTGTAATAAATAAGTAGTTAATTTACAGTATTCATGCGTTCATTATTGAAATTTCACCTTTGTTATTTTCTAAGTATTACACTAAAAATCTCACAACTTGTGCTAAACATCAATGGATACAATAAACTCGACCATTGAAACGTCTGATTAATAGACTCATAAAATCGTATTTAATTAGTCACTGTGTTGAGTCAAGTCTGACGAATAGAAACAATTTTAGATATATCAAATTTAACATATAACATAAATCTTTAATTAATATGATTCATAATTGTTGAGTAATTAATCTAAGCGATAATTAGCACAGATTAATATTCACTAGATGTAAATGGTTTACACAATTAATTACCACAGATGTAACTTACATTTACACCACTAAATATTGATGGCCCCCACCACATGGTACATTCAAATGCAGTAAATAATGCACATATATATAACATATACGAACAATAAAAAATTAACAAATATACTTATTCCTACCTAAAATGCGTTCATTATTTCTCAGATAACGAATTACGTTAGTGTTATTTTATGGATTTTATGATTCATATGATTCATATATATTTATTCTCTTGGGGTAAGTTCTTTGAAAAGAGGCAACAGAGCAGTAGTATATACTACTAAGATTAAGTAGACATAAAGCTTATCTTTGAGAGTGTTTATCCAATTCCGTCGTCGTCTGAAGACACCTTCTAGATGATTCGTCGAAGATCATAATCACTGTTATGAAGAGCACTGATAACTTCACTTCACTCCACTAATTCTTCACTCCCGTCATGTGTATGGTGTTGTGGTAACCCGTTGATGTCGAGTGTCCGGAGTTCAAATAGTGAGGTGTTAATGTTGTCATTACACTGAATTGTTCTGAAAGTTTGCCATATTTGTGTACTGGGTTAACTGTGCCGTCTATCTGGGTGTATCGCGTACTGCGTGCTTAATTGTTTGGTATAGTTTATTCAATTAATTGTTCAACATTGTGATACCTTGTGGTGTGAGAATGTTTGAAGTGTCACTCACTGTTCTACTTTAAGTGTTAATTAGTATGTTATTCTGTGCGCGTCAGTTGAGATTTCAAGTCCCGTGCGCACTTATAGTTTATGTTTCCCGCACAGAATTGTGTATAAGTGTGACTATTCCGATGTCTTTGTTCACTTATGAATTTACAAATTAGTGAATCCGGTCGGTCGCACAAACTGTTTCTATTACGAACCGTATTACTGTTTCGACATAATCAATCGTCTGTCTATCGTACGCACTAACTTCTGATTATTAATTGCGACTATCAACTGCACTATTAACTACATACTCTTGACTACCGACTGACTGTTAACTGACTGACTGTTCGATTGAATGACTGACTGCTCGATTGACTACGTGACTACTCGATTGAATACTTGACTGCCCGATTGAATACTTGACTGCCCGATTGAATACTTGACTGCCCGCTCCGCGTCTTTGCCGAACAGTTTTATTGGAACATCTTACCCATAAGTCTAAGTTTTGGATTTCTACGCCTCCTCGGACTCCTGATTGGTCGTACAAATTCCTACCCTTCTGCAGATCTCATCCTCTGTTTCACGATTCGTCGTCCGAACCCTTCCTACTCTCTCCACGAGTTCTCTTAGAAGATGCTTGACGCTGGTTGGTCGTCGTCATCCCCGGAGTGTTTCATGTGACGAGCGTAGCACAGATTCTAAGAAATTAGGGCAATTTCATGGCCTTCTGTTATCCTTTGTTTAGACTTTCCCTATGGTTCTGACTGAGCTTTTGTTAACAGACTCCAGAGTCTTGGTTAATTGTCTAAGTTCCTCGACGTTCGTTCCGCCGATTATCAACCCTTCGTTGGCGTCATTTCGGTGATACTCTACTTTCCAGTCGTAAATCTCAGTAAACTGTCAAGGGTTTGTTTTCACGCTGTGCAGGATGCACTGGCAGTATTCACTGGGTTACGTCTATTGTCTATCTCTCCGTTAAAATGCTCTGTACTTCTTTTGTAACATAGTAAAGCCTTTCATAATTGTGTAGTTACGCCTCGCCTCCACAGCAGGCGTTCCATCTCGATTCCGTGTAACTCGGCAGCTGGACGAAGTCTTTGTTTCAGATTGATGGGTGCTGTAAATTTTGACAAACGGCTAGCTGTCAGCGACGCCCTGAAATACTCATTGTGCGCAGTGCTCAGACGTTTTTTTTTTGTCTTCGCACTGTCGTCGGGTTTGACGTGCCCTCGATTCGTCATTATTTACGACCTGGGCTTGTGTCCGTCGACTTGAGTGTGGGAACGTGTCACTTGATCGAGGAATTAAAAATTTTTTAAATTTCGATCATTACATTGTCCCCAAATTGGATTGGATGTTGGACTTCGGGAGACATCTGATCCAATTTCTGCGCTCTGTCCCAGTCGTGGATGTCTCCTTCGGAATGGACATGGTTGACTGACATCTATCTCTCATAGGAAGCAATTAATTGTTATTCCCCATCTTAATGTTTTATATGGACATATGAATTTATTGCCGCACATCTGAGTGAATGAACGCATTTTTTACACTTTGTCTGTCCATATGCGGACTGTACAATACGATTTCGAGTAAATAATTGAATTTAAGACATGGACGTTTGTCCATTTGACAGTTTGTTTCGTTAATGTTTATATACAATGTACTAGATAAGCTGTAGATTAGCTATCCATTATTTTAATCGATCTTATGTCGATGACCTATATAGCAATAAAATACTTTAAAACTTGTTATTACTGTCTCAAGAATACAGTTGATTCTAACAAATATATACATATGATCAATTCGTAACATATTATAAATGATTATATTGATAAAAGAAACATACATATTAATTAAATAGTTAAGGAATCAGCATACTTCGTGATGCATACTCTTAAAGTTATAAAGCAATCGTCCATTTTGGATTATTATTTACATAAACAAATTATTCGAGTCTCTACATTTTAACAAGTCATTATTCATATTTATTAACGTCTTTGGTGTCCTGTGTCATAGTATCACAAAGTCCTTCTGACACATGGTACACTTCACAAATCACTTTCTGTATATGTTGATATTTATATGTCTAATTAACATAACGAGTGACAATTATGTGCTGATCACAAACACAGTAAGCATTGAAATACAGACTAAACACAACAAATAAAATGCATATCATTATTTGGTTAGCTGGACTGGCCGCGCGAGCAAATTACCTAAACTATGTCTTCTGCTGGTCGCCGGGAGTCGTCGCTACCACTCGTGTTATCTATACTTCCGTTCGCTGGCTCATGATACGTCTTAATTTGCCGTATATTCTACAAGCTCATACGTGGCTTTGTTTTAATTTCATTCATTAATCTTCTACTCTTCATTCATCAATATTCATCTTTAATTATTTTCTTTGGTTTATGTATTCCCATACAACCAATGTATTTAATGTATTTTATTCAGTACTATCTAATTTCATCATTACATTTTCAAACATTCTTAAAATCGTCTTCTTAATACGTTTTCATTTATTCATTCTTAATTTACATTTGTGATGACATACTTTTATGTCCCGTCACTATCGTGCCGTTACTAACGCACGCGTTTTTGTTCGTAAACAGTAACGTGTTTGACCTTGGGTCTTGCGCCACATATTTTTCCAATGGCTGGTCGGCCGTCCCCGTTATTCCGATACAATGTGCTGCACTTGTGCGCCTAAGATTTATGACCATTCTCCGTCTCGTTCTATGTGAGTGAGTGAGAAGTGTGTCCCACTTTCCCTTTTGTCGGTCGTCCTCAGGCCAGCACGCTTTAAACTGCCTTCCTTGGCTTAGACAACCCTTCGCAACCGTACTTCCATTGCTCACATATACAGTGAGTAGTTTTTGCCGCCTTTTCCAAGCCTGTATACAATTCCGTTGTTCGACAGTCAGTTTACTACTCGTGTGTTTACATAATAAAATTTTGTTTCTTAGGTTCCTAAGAGATCTTACCCCGAGTGCTTGGACTCTTCCTCCAGTACTATCACGATCCTTTACAACATTTTTAAGTCGTCTAGTAGAGATTTTTCTTCTCCTCTTCCTCATGACGTTTCTTGTCCATGATGAATATGCATACGGATCTCGTAGGTCCTTCCGTTTCACGTCATCCGAGGCTTGCGTAAATTTGCTTTTAGCCTTATAACATGCGGTATTTGTTTCAGCTTTAAACTTTCCCTTCATGCTTCTTATTGATGCAGCTCGACTACTTCGCCGATCTACGCTTATTTCACAAGCTGGATACTTCATCGTAGAATTCACCGATGCCGTATCTATTCTCGTGTTTCTTAATTTGTACCTTTTATGCATTCTACTTGGTAGTAGTAAATTTTTACTATCTTTATCCATGTCTGGATAATCCTCTTCCCACTTCCTCATATACAAAGGAACAAAGTCATTTTTCTTCTTAATCCACTTGTTTCTTGAACTTACGTTAGATCGAACGGTTGATAATTTTTTAGTATCTGACACATCTGTAAAATCGACAGTGTTATCAGTGTCTTGTACTTTCCGTGCATCTTCGTAATTCTCATTCACCACTTCTTCTTGCTTCTTCTTGACTTCGTTTCCATCCACGTTCCAGGTATCCTTGTATTCACGTATTTCTGTGCGAAACAGCTTGAACTGCTCATTCATATGTTGCGTGATTTCTTCTTTATAATTATTAAAATTTTCATTAATTTTATCGAATTTCTGATTGATTTCTTCTTTATGCTGATCTAATTTCTGATTGAGACTTTCATTTTGCGTCCGCATGAAGTCCATTAGCGTGCGCAATGTCACTTCTTCCTGTTGTTGGGAGTTCTGTGGTTGCTGTGACTCCTGTCCCCGCGCTCTGACCTCTGACGTCTCCTCCGTCATATTTGGTTCGACGGCTGATGAGTTTTCTTCGTTGGTGTCGGGTGCGCCTAACTGGTTGTTAACGTCAAAGTCCATGCTATCAGAACTACCGCTAGCCATTTTTGCCTTGCTTCGCGTTATCATTTACCAGTCAAGCTAACCTTACACTTATTTAATATCTTACGTACTATGTTTTTTAACTAATCTAAATACTACTGTCTGCTCTCTTTTGCCATGCGATGGGCGCCATTTATATTTAGCAAATTTGTAATGATCGAAATTTTAAAAAATTTTAATTCCTCGATCTAGTGACACGTTCCCACACTCAAGTCAACGGACACAAGCCCAGGTCGTAAATAATGACGAATCGAGGGCACGTCAAACCCGACGACAGTGCGAAGAGAAAAAAAAAAGTCTGAGCACTGCGCACAATGAGTATTTCAGGGCGTCGCTGACAGCTAGCCGTTTGTCAAAATTTACAGCACCCATCAATCTGAAACAAAGACTTCGTCCAGCTGCCGAGTTACACGGAATCGAGATGGAACGCCTGCTGTGGAGGCGAGGCGTAACTACACAATTATGAAAGGCTTTACTATGTTACAAAAGAAGTACAGAGCATTTTAACGGAGAGATAGACAATAGACGTAACTCAGTGAATACTGCCAGTGCATCCTGCACAGCGTGAAAACAAACCCTTGACAGTTTACTGAGATTTACGACTGGAAAGTAGAGTTTCACCGAAATGACGCCAACGAAGGGTTGATAATCGGCGGAACGAACGTCGAGGAACTTAGACAATTAACCAAGACTCTGGAGTCTGTTAACAAAAGCTCAGTCAGAACCTTAGGGAAAGTCTAAACAAAGGATAACAGAAGGCCATGAAATTGCCCTAATTTCTTAGAATCTGTGCTACGCTCGTCACATGAAACACTCCGGGGATGACGACGACCAACCAGCGTCAAGCATCTTCTAAGAGAGCTCGTGGAGAGAGTAGGAAGGGTTCGGACGACGAATCGTGAAACAGAGGATGAGATCTGCAGAAGGGTAGGAATTTGTACGACCAATCAGGAGTCCGAGGAGGCGTAGAAATCCAAAACTTAGACTTATGGGTAAGATGTTCCAATAAAACTGTTCGGCAAAGACGCGGAGCGGGCAGTCAAGTATTCAATCGGGCAGTCAAGTATTCAATCGGGCAGTCAAGTATTCAATCGAGTAGTCACGTAGTCAATCGAGCAGTCAGTCATTCAATCGAACAGTCAGTCAGTTAACAGTCAGTCGGTAGTCAAGAGTATGTAGTTAATAGTGCAGTTGATAGTCGCAATTAATAATCAGAAGTTAGTGCGTACGATAGACAGACGATTGATTATGTCGAAACAGTAATACGGTTCGTAATAGAAACAGTTTGTGCGACCGACCGGATTCACTAATTTGTAAATTCATAAGTGAACAAAGACATCGGAATAGTCACACTTATACACAATTCTGTGCGGGAAACATAAACTATAAGTGCGCACGGGACTTGAAATCTCAACTGACGCGCACATAATAACATACTAATTAACACTTAAAGTAGAACAGTGAGTGACACTTCAAACATTCTCACATCACAATGTATCACCATGTTGAACAATTAATTGAATAAACTATACCAAACAATTAAGCACGCAGTACGCGATACACCCAGATAGACGGCACAGTTAACCCAGTACACAAATATGGCAAACTTTCAGAACAATTCAGTGTAATGACAACATTAACACCTCACTATTTGAACTCCGGACACTCGACATCAGCGGGTTACCACAACACCATACACATGACGGGAGTGAAGAATTAGTGGAGTGAAGTGAAGTTATCAGTGCTCTTCGTAACAGTGATTATGATCTTCGACGAATCATCTAGAAGGTGTCTTCAGACGACGACGGAATTGGATAAACACTCTCAAAGATAAGCTTTATGTCTACTTAATCTTAGTAGTATATACTACTGCTCTGTTGCCTCTTTTCAAAGAACTAACCCCAAGAGAATAAATATATATATGAATCATATGAATCATAAAATCCATAAAATAACACTAACGTAATTCGTTATCTGAGAAATAATGAACGCATTTTAGGTAGGAATAAGTACATTTGTTAATTGTTTATTGTTCGTATATGTTATATATATGTGCATTATTTACTGCATTTGAATGTACCATGTGTTTATGTTTCAGGAAACATCGCATAAATTGAATAATTGTATTTATATCATGTGTTTTAATATGTATGAAATTTGCAGAATATAGTTACTTACTTCAGTAACATGTGTAATAAATAAGTAGTTAATTTACAGTATTCATGCGTTCATTATTGAAATTTCACCTTTGTTATTTTCTAAGTATTACACTAAAAATCTCACAACTTGTGCTAAACATCAATGGATACAATAAACTCGACCATTGAAACGTCTGATTAATAGACTCATAAAATCGTATTTAATTAGTCACTGTGTTGAGTCAAGTCTGACGAATAGAAACAATTTTAGATATATCAAATTTAACATATAACATAAATCTTTAATTAATATGATTCATAATTGTTGAGTAATTAATCTAAGCGATAATTAGCACAGATTAATATTCACTAGATGTAAATGGTTTACACAATTAATTACCACAGATGTAACTTACATTTACACCACTAAATATAGATTTCCCAAAGTATAACAGTGAGTGACATTTCAAACATTCTCACACCACAAGGTATCACCATGTTGAACAATTAATTGAATAAACTATACCAAACAATTAAGCACGCAGTACGCGATACACCCAGATAGACGGCACAGTTAACCAAGTACACAAATATGGCAAACTTTCAGAACAATTCAGTGTAATGACAACATTAACACCTCACTATTTGAACTCCGGACACTCGACATCAGCGGGTTACCACAACACCATACACATGACGGGAGTGGAGAATTAGTGGAGTGAAGTGAAGTTATCAGTGCTCTTCGAAACAGTGATTATGATCTTCGACGAATCATCTAGAATGTGTCTTCAGACGACGACGGAATTGGATAAACACTCTCAAAGATAAGCTTTATGTCTACTTAATCTTAGTAGTATATACTACTGCTCTGTTGCCTCTTTTCAAAGAACTAACCCCAAGAGAATAAATATATATATGAATCATATGAATCATAAAATCTATAAAATAACACTAACGTAATTCGTTATCTGATAAAGAATGAACGCATTTTAGGTAGGAATAAGTATATTTGTTAATTGTTTATTGTTCGTATATGATATATATATGTGCATTATTTACTGCATTTGAATGTACCATGTGTTTATGTTTCAGGAAACATCGCATAAATTGAATAATTGTATTTATATCATGTGTTTTACTATGTATGTAATTTGCAGAATATAGTTACTTACTTCAGTAACATGTGTAATAAATAAGTAGTTAATTTACAGTATTCATGCGTTCATTATTGAAATTTCACCTTTGTTATTGATGTATTTCATTCTAAGTATTACACTAAAAATCTCACAACTTATGCTAATCATCAATGGATACAATAAACTCGACCATTGAAACGTCTGATTAATAGACTCATAAAATCGTATTTAATTAGTCACTGTGTTGAGTCAAATCTGACGAATAGAAACAATTTTAGATATATCAAATTTAACGTATAACATAAATCTTTAATTAATATGATTCATAATTGTTGAGTAATTAATCCACGCAGATAATTAGCACAGATTAATATTCACTAGATGTAAATGGTTTACACAATTAATTACCACAGATGTAAATTACATTTACACCACTAAATATAAATGGCGTCCAAATTCGGGGCTAGATACAGGTGAAAGATTGATAAAATTATAGATTTAATAATTAACCCATTTATGCAATTAATACGCATAAATATCCATGAAATATAAATGGCGCCCAACGTGGGGCTAGATACATGTGAAAGATTGATAAAATTATAGATTTAATAATTAACCCATTTATGCAACTAATACACATAAATATCCATTAAATATAAATGGCGCCCAACGTGGGGCAAAAGAGAGCAGACAGTAGTATTTAGACTAATTACAATAATATAGTACGTAAGATATTATTAAATAAGTGTAAGGTTAGCTTGACTGGTAAATGATAACGCGAAGCAAGGCAAAAATGGCTAGCGGTAGTTCTGATAACATGGACTTTGACGTTAACAACCAGTTAGGCGCACCCGACACCAACGAAGAAAACTCATCAGTCGTCGAACCAAATATGACGGAGGAGACGTCAGAGGTCAGAGCGCGGGGACAGGAGTCACAGCAACCACAGAACTCCCAACAACAGGAAGAAGTGACATTGCGCACGCTAATGGACTTCATGCGGACGCAAAATGAAAGTCTCAATCAGAAATTAGATCAGCATAAAGAAGAAATCAATCAAAAATTCGATCAACAGAATCAAAAATTCGATCAACAGAATCAGAAATTCGATCAACAGAATCAGAAATTCGATCAACAGAAGGAAGAAATCAATCAGAAATTCGATAAAATTAATGAAAATTTTAATAATTATAAAGAAGAAATTACGCAACATATGAATGAGCAGTTCAAGCTGTTTCGCACAGAAATACGTGAATACAAGGATACCTGGAACGTGGATGGAAACGAAGTCCAGAAGAAGCAAGAAGAAGTGGTGAATGAGAATTACGAAGATGCACGGAAAGTACAAGACACTGATAACACTGTCGATTTTACAGATGTGTCATATACTAAAAAATTATCAACCGTTCGATCTAACGTAAGTTCAAGAAACAAGTGGATTAAGAAGAAAAATGACTTTGTTCCTTTGTATATGAGGAAGTGGGAAGAGGATTATCCAGACATGGATAAAGATAGTAAAAATTTACTACTACCAAGTAGAATGCATAAAAGGTACAAATTAAGAAACACGAGAATAGATACGGCATCGGTGAATTCTACGATGAAGTATCCAGCTTGTGAAATAAGCGTTGATCGGCGAAGTAGTCGAGCTGCATCAATAAGAAGCATGAAGGGAAAGTTTAAAGCTGAAACAAATACCGCATGTTATAAGGCTAAAAGCAAATTTACGCAAGCCTCGGATGACGTGAAACGGAAGGACCTACGAGATCCGTATGCATATTCATCATGGACAAGAAACGTCATGAGGAAGAGGAGAAGAAAAATCTCTACTAGACGACTTAAAAATGTTGTAAAGGATCGTGATAGTACTGGAGGAAGAGTCCAAGCACTCGGGGTAAGATCTCTTAAGAACCTAAGAAACAAAATTTTATTATGTAAACACACGAGTAGTAAACTGACTGTCGAACAACGGAATTGTATACAGGCTTGGAAAAGGCGGCAAAAACTACTCACTGTATATGTGAGCAATGCTTGGACAAAGGAGTCATTAGCAGCGAAGGAAAACGCGAAAACAATATATTTGTAAAGATAAAGGAGAAGCGAAAGAAACACGCGAAACGCTGTAATGAGAAGAAGAAAATCACAAAATTTGCGATTGGCGACAAGGTTCTGTTGAGAGCATTCCACCAATCCGACGCTGCATCAAAGAGAATTGACAAGTTCTTCGAACTTTTCGCAGGACTATATAAAATCAACCGCATCATCGGCGAGGCCACATATGAGCTCGTGGAGTGCGATAGCGGGAAGATGAGAGGACAATTTAATATACGGCAAATTAAGGCGTATCATGAGCCTGCGAACGGAAGTATAGATAACACGAGTGGTAGCGACGACTCCCGGCGACCAGCAGAAGACATAGTTTAGGTAATTTGCTCGCGCGGCCAGTCCAGCTAACCAAATAATGATATGCATTTTACTTGTTGTGTTTAGTCTGTATTTCAATGCTAACTGTGTTTGTGATCAGCACATAATTGTCACTCGTTATGTTAATTAGACATATAAATATCAACATATACAGAAAGTGATTTGTGAAGTGTACGATGTGTCAGAAGGACAGTGTAATACTATGACACAGGACACCAAAGACGTTAATAAATATGAATAATGACTTGTTAAAATGTAGAGACTCGAATAATTTGTTTATGTAAATAATAATTCAAAATGGACGATTGTTTTATAACTTTAAGAGTATGCATCACGAAGTATGCTGATTCCTTAACTATTTAATTAATATGTATGTTTCTTTTATCAATATAATCATTTATAATATGTTACGAATTGATCATATGTATATATTTGTTAGAATCAACTGTATTCTTGAGACAGTAATAACAAGTTTTAAAGTATTTTATTGCTATATAGGTCATCGACATAAGATCGATTAATATAATGGGTAGCTAATCTACAGCTTATCTAGTACATTGTATATAAACAGTAACGAAACAAACTGTCAAATGGACAAACGTCCATGTCTTAAATTCAAGTATTTACTCGAAATCGTATTGTACAGTCCGCATATGGACAGACAAAGTGTAAAAAATGCATTCATTCACTCAGATGTGCGGCAATAAATTCATATGTCCATATAAAACATTAAGATGGGGAATAACAATTAATTGCTTCCTATGAGAGATAGATGTCAGTCAACCATGTCCATTCCGAAGCAGACATCCACGACTGGGACAGAGCGCAGAAATTGGATCAGATGTCTCCCGAAGTCCAACATCCAATCCAATTTGGGGACAATGTAATGATCGAAATTTTAAAAATTTTTAATTCCTCGATCAAGTGACACGTTCCCACACTCAAGTCGACGGACACAAGCCCAGGTCGTAAATAATGACGAATCGAGGGCACGTCAAACCCGACGACAGTGCGAAGACAAAAAAAAAACGTCTGAGCACTGCGCACAATGAGTATTTCAGGGCGTCGCTGACAGCTAGCCGTTTGTCAAAATTTACAGCACCCATCAATCTGAAACAAAGACTTCGTCCAGCTGCCGAGTTACACGGAATCGAGATGGAACGCCTGCTGTGGAGGCGAGGCATAACTACACAATTATGAAAGGCTTTACTATGTTACAAAAGAAGTACAGAGCATTTTAACGGAGAGATAGACAATAGACGTAACTCAGTGAATACTGCCAGTGCATCCTGCACAGCGTGAAAACAAACCCTTGACAGTTTACTGAGATTTACGACTGGAAAGTAGAGTATCACCGAAATGACGCCAACGAAGGGTTGATAATCGGCGGAACGAACGTCGAGGAACTTAGACAATTAACCAAGACTCTGGAGTCTGTTAACAAAAGCTCAGTCAGAACCTTAGGGAAAGTCTAAACAAAGGATAACAGAAGGCCATGAGATTGCCCTAATTTCTTAGAATCTGTGCTACGCTCGTCACATGAAACACTCCGGGGATGACGACGACCAACCAGCGTCAAGCATCTTCTAAGAGAGCTCGTGGAGAGAGTAGGAAGGGTTCGGACGACGAATCGTGAAACAGAGGATGAGATCTGCAGAAGGGTAGGAATTTGTACGACCAATCAGGAGTCCGAGGAGGCGTAGAAATCCAAAACTTAGACTTATGGGTAAGATGTCCCAATAAAACTGTTTGGCAAAGACGCGGAGCGGGCAGTCAAGTATTCAATCGGGCAGTCAAGTATTCAATCGGGCAGTCAAGTATTCAATCGAGTAGTCACGTAGTCAATCGAGCAGTCAGTCGTTCAATCGAACAGTTAGTCGCAGTTAACAGTCAGTCGGTAGTCAAGAGTATGTAGTGCAGTTGATAGTCGCAATTAATAGTCAGAAGTTAGTGCGTACGATAGACAGACGATTGATTATGTCGAAACAGTAATACGGTCCGTGATAGAAACAGTTTGTGCGACCGACCGGATTCACTAATTTGTAAATTCATAAGTGAACAAAGACCTCGGTATAGTCACACTTATACACAATTCTGTGCGGGAAACATAAACTATAAGTGCGCACGGGACTTGAAATCTCAACTGACGCGCACATAATAACATACTAATTAACACTTAAAGTAGAACAGTGAGTGACACTTCAAACATTCTCACACCACAAGGTATCACCATGTTCAACAATTAATTGAATAAACTATACCAAACAATTAAGCACGCAGTACGCGATACACCCAGATAGACGGCACAGTTAACCAAGTACACAAATATGGCAAACTTTCAGAACAATTCAGTGTAATGACAACATTAACACCTCACTATTTGAACTCCGGACACTCGACATCAGCGGGTTACCACAACACCATACACATGACGGGAGTGGAGATTTAGTGGAGTGAAGTGAAGTTATCAGTGCTCTTCATAACAGTGATTATGATCTTCGACGAATCATCTAGAAGGTGTGTTCTCACGACGACGGAATTGGATATACACTCTCAAAGATAAGCTTTATGTCTACTTAATCTTAGTAGTATATACTACTGCTCTGTTGCCTCTTTTCAAAGAACTAACCCCAAGAGAATAAATATATATGAATCATATGAATCATAAAATCTATAAAATAACACTAACGTAATTCGTTATCTGAGAAATAATGAATGCATTTTAGGTAGGAATAAGTATATTTGTTAATTGTTTATTGTTCGTATATGATATATATGTGCATTATTTACTGCATTTGAATGTACCATGTGTTTATGTTTCAGGAAACATCGCATAAATTGAATAATTGTATTTATATCATGTGTTTTAATATGTATGGAATTTGCAGAATATAGTTACTTACTTCAGTAACATGTGTAATAAATAAGTAGTTAATTTACAGTATTCATGCGTTCAATATTGAAATTTCACCTTTATTATTGATGTATCTCATTCTAAGTATTACACTAAAAATCTCACAACTTATGCTAAACATCAATGGACACAATAAACTCGACCATTGAAACGTGTGATGAATAGACTCATAAAATCGTATTTAATTAGTCACTGTGTTGAGTCGAATCTGACGAATAGAAATAATTTTAGATATATCACATTTAACGTATAACATAAATCTTTAATTAATATGATTCATAATTGTTGAGTAATTAATCCACGCAGATAATTAGTACAGATTAATATTCACTAGATGTAAATGGTTTACACAATTAATGACCACAGATGTAAATTACATTTACACCACTAAATGTAAATGGCGTCCAACTTCGGGGCTAGATACATGTGAAAGATTGATAAAATTATAGATTTAATAATTAACCCATTTATGCAATTAATACGCATAAATATCCATTAAATGACAGGCTTCCTCTGGTAACCTGCTATCAGACATCATATTTAGGTGAGCAATCCATCTCTTTTGTTCTCTGCAATACAGTCTTAGACATTAAAAATGTTCAAATCTTTAAGGACGCCTTCCTTGTAGAGTCTATACCTTCGTGCACAGCCTTTGACAGGTCCCACTAATCTTATTTCCGATGCCCGTATTTTACTCAGATGTTTTTCGCCGGGAAGCAAGTTTCAGAACCATACAATAACACTGGTACTGAATAAATGTTCTACAAGAAAAGAAAATCCAGGTCCATACTGTACCTAGAAGGCAGGTACATACTGTACATGTGATGGTAGAATTCCACGCAGCCGGCATCCGGCCGGTGCTACAAAGCAGAGCTTCAATATTTAAATCTGTTATGTTACTTGTTGGTTTAATTTTTTTTTTTTTTTGAAATTCACAGATATCATGATCATTCCACCATAAATTTTTAAATGCCTATAACTCCAATTCGAGGGTCATATCAAAAGTAAATTTCCCTGTTTTTTCTTTCAAAGGGAAATGGCGCAAGAGGTTGACGAAGGTTGGGGAACTCTTATTTGTGTGTAGTGGCAGTAGTGCCAAAACCTCATCCGTCCCGTAGCAACGTAACAACAACACGAAATTTAAAATCATGGATGTTCCATTTACCAGCGTGTCCGATTGCAAAGTGCGTGGTGTGGTTCGGTTTTTGCTACAAAAAATAAATCAGTGGCTGAAATTCATCGTCACTTAGTTTCTGTGTACGTACCTGAGCCTGCGCAGGTCGTCCTCAAGATCATCCAACCATCGTTTTCTAGGCCAACCCCTTCTTCTTCTTTCACCACGTCCCCCTGTAAAAATTTTCTTTAATGTGGAAGTCTCTAACATTCTCTGGATATGCCCTACACGAGCATTCAGATGGTCCGCTGGTGGCATACATCGTTCATGAAAGGGACAGTTTTGTTGAGCGACAAAGTTCTGCTCCACGACAACGCCTCCTCATTCCTCGCGAGTCACGCGGAATTTGTTGGAGCCCTTTCGAAGAGAGATTTTCGACCATTCCTGATATTCACCCGATGTGGCTCCGAGAATCGTGTGTTGACATCAGCCTCCGACTGTTTTGACTAGTGGTACCAAGATATACCTATTTTGGAACTTATAGTGGTGACAGGTATTTTGGAACAATATTTCGTGGAACGGATATAACAGTGACTGAAAAGTTGAAATACCTGTTCCGATTCAACGATAACTGAAAACTGAAAAGTTGAAATACCTGTTCCGATTACCCGCGGTCTCGCAGTTCCGAGTCGTGGAGACCCCCCCCCCCACGCAACTAACGAATAAACAAGTAAACGAGTACTGCGAGTATTACGACTACAGGAATACAAAGTCACTTTTTCGTGCAGAATACTTCATTCTGAGCATGTGCCGATTGCCAAACAAGTACGAAACGAAGAAAAACAGCGAGGTTCAGAATATATCTGTGCCAAAGAGACGAAGCTGTTTTTAATAAATGAAAAAATGCATACTAACGTTAAATTTATTCTCGTCTGTTATGCAAATATATAATACAGATTATATAACAAATTATATATTATACTAGTCACCAACTTGGTAAATTTCGAAAAAGCGAATTATACAGTGTGGGTGATAGGCCATATAGTACTTTTTGTTAATGTGATTTTGGAGATGATTTTAACTTCACTGCACATCTCACGTAAATTTGTTTGACATCATTTGTTGTGCTACTACGTGCACTCTAAATTTCATTGCCTGAGCTTTGGAACTGATTTGTCTAAGTAAAATGGAATCAATAATTTAATATTAAATCTTTGTCAGTTTGTTTACTCCTAGTAAAAACTTAAATTAGTATTCCCAAAGGGAGATAAGATTATAAATTCTCTTCTTTCTTGTTATTTTTTTTTTTTTGAAACAGTAACATCTTGATAAAGTCGCAGGTTAGAGTAACACTGTTAATACTTTTAGTTTCAATTTATTTCTTATAACAAATTATATAATAAAGGTATACGTATAATACGTATATAATAACAGGTATTTGTACGTGTTATATTTGTGGAACGGTTTTGTTCTGACCTGTTATTTTCTAATGCTAGTTTAGCACACCTCTAGTTCTGACCTTGGAACAATTCCGCTTTTCTAGTCTGACACAGAGCGACGCTGGTTCTAATGTAAAGTTGTTTGTGTGTATAGGACAGTGAAGCTACTCTTGCAGAGTATTAAAATGTTTACATTATCGTATAACACAAAAATTTAAATGGAAAAATGTAATACACGGGAAATTGTCTGGCTCGCTAGCCCGGTGTACAGAATGGGAATGCAGTAATATGCCTCTACGAAAATGTAACGAAATTACGTTTGCTCAGTGGAATATGAAAGGTCGTAAACACTTTGTGCCATAAAAACCTGAGTCGTTGTTTTTCCGTTCTGGTGTAGTTCGACTATTATTAAAGCATAAAGTCTAACAGATTCTGTTACACACACAGTAACGTTAATGCCTACAACTGTACATGAGTCCGAAATTAAAAAATCGGTATGGAGAACTCTACATGACTTCCATGTTGTAAGATTTATATTTAAAATCATTTTAGAAATTAAATATTTCCATAGGAACCACTTCCTTCTACTTCTTGCTTCAGCCCTAACCACAGTACTGTGGTCACTAACGTATACCGCCTCACGTTAGCGCACTCGATTTTCACTGATGATGGTAGTCGATGGCACTGCCGAAACGTCTGGTTTTGCAGAAAACGTTGGACCACGGCCAAACAGCCCTGGAAAGATTTTGAACAACAAACTACTTCTTTGTTGCCGATAACGTAGTACACATATAGAAAATTACCCAAAACCCCCTACAACTACCCTTTTCATTTATAGGTATTTCATCTACCTTTCTACAGTGGATTATTATGACCTTCTTTTCCTGATACTTTATTTATCAAAATTAACTACTTTTGTCAAAACGTAAAAGTTGAGGTAAACTACCCCTCTTCCTTAACTAATCTTCACCAAAATCTATAGACCTTGAGTCCTCTACAACTTAGAACCACGTGCAAAAAATTATTTGATTCAGTTTGAATTTGCGGGTAGAAAACATTCTACACACAGACACACACACACACAGACACTTTACGGAAAATGACTTTTCTTCACGTTTTGAGGGTAGTACAATCAGAATCAGCCCTTATCCCGAACACGTTTTTTCCCTCGTCACCTTACGGAAAATGGAAGTAAAAATACTTTAAAAATTAATAGAATCGCCTAAGACCCATCGTGTGACTTCGTTTTTGCGTTAAAATAACCCGTTTCGGAACACCGTCATGCTCCATCTTCAGATGTAAATCGCTCAGTCGAGTCGTTGATTGTTAAAATCACATCACAAACACTGATCTCAGGCGATTCTATTAACTTTAAAAAAAAAAAGTGACATTGATACAAATAATAATATGTATGTAAAGAATAATTACTGTCATTAGGATATTACGTGTCTTTCTTGCAACAATTAAGCCTACATTTTTTACGTTACATTACTTAAACTAACAATGAACATAATATAACAATTATGAAGTTCAGTCAAATGTAACCCGATTTTTTTTAAACGAATTGATTAATTAATTTATTTACAAACTTCAGAACTACGTGCATCAGTTTTCCACACAGTTTCTATTAACATACACTACAGTTTTCCCAGAGGACTGGCGTTTTGACAAAACGTTTTGGAACGTAATAATGTCTTCGTAAAACTGCGGCACTGTTCCTACACTGTATCTGTCAGCCAATCACATTGTCCTGTTAGTAAAATGACGTCATCATGTTGAAATTCGTTTGACAACTCTCCGAGCTATTAGGCCGTGGTCCGCACAGTTTTCCACACAGTTTCCATTAACATACACTACAGTTTTCCCAGAGGATTGGCGTTTTGACAAAACGTTTTGGAACGTAATAATGTCTTCGTAAAACTGGGGCACTGTTCCTACAGTGTATCTGTCTGCCAATCACATTGTCCTGTTAGTAAAATGACGTTATCGTGTTGAAATTCGTTTGACAACTGTCCGAGGTATTGGGCCGTGGCCCACTACTGCCGCATAAAACAGACGTTTCGGCCCCACCTTTGGACGCCATCTTCAGTGTAACGGCTCGAGGTAACCGGCGAAGAACGTACCAGTTACTCGAGTCGTTACACTGAAGATGGCCTCCACTTTTTTACCAGCGGCGGATTGGTAGTTTTCTACCTCATTTTCACAAAACCTTTTAGAACGTGTCAGATGCCAAACGCGCACAAATTCTTGCACCCTTTTATTATCATAAAATCGTTGTCTCTCTAACGTTTCTTTCAGAGATCCAAACAAATGGTACCCGCTTGGTGACAATCAGGACTGTAAGGAGGATGTTCAGCAGTGGCCCAGTGGATTTGCTGCGTTTCTATTGAGTTATGGAGCAGCATGGGGCGTAGTGTTAGCGTGTAAAAGCAACACACTGCGGATCGAAACATCACGTCTTTTGCACCGTTGATATGTAGCTTTCACTTTCTCCAACAGTTTGTAGCAGTATAACGCGTTAATTGTTCTTTGATCTAGAAAAAAAAACTATGTAATTAACTTCTTTATAGTCCCAAAAACCACTGGCAAGAACCTTCGGGGGCAAATCTGCAAGTATTTCTGATTTCAGATCTCCACATTGAAGACCAAGGTGACATTTTCATAGAGCTGAGATCAAACGAGCAAAACTGTTGCAGATGGTACTGTTCTGGAGCATATCGGCAGTTTTGAATAACTCGGCTGTAAAGTATTTTACATTACAAACAATGATGTGGTGAAGACGCTGCACAAGTTCAACCATATGTGTGGGACCATCAGGAGAACTCTAAACGAGGAAAGAAACACGCCTGAAGTTCTACAAGCTGGTGATGGCCCTCCCCACACTTCTCTATGGGTCTGAGATTTAAACTTTAACGAAATCCAGGTCGGTCGTATTTAAGGGGCCGAAACGAGATTTCTCAGGCACGTGCCAGGATATACTCTTCAAGATCGTAAAAGAAATATCGATGTACGGCAGAAGGTGAATATTATGAGTATACTTGATAGAATTGCCCTGTATCGACTAAAATGGTCGGTAAGTCTTAACCGAATGGACGACTGCTGTGTCCCCAAACAACTATGGAACTACAAGCCGAAGGGACGGTGATACGTTCGAGGAAGCGCTGGAGTGACCAGCTCTAGACTTTGCCTGTTTGAAACCGGAACAAACCATCCTTGGTTTAATCCTTCCATATGATAATGATGATGACTGGTGTCTGTATTCTGTTTTCACTGTACCATACGACGATCCGTGAGACCTTTGAAATTAATGGGTGTTCACAAGAAATCTTACTTTTATAACACGCGAACAATTCTAATTTAACCTCTAAGCTATGGATGTCGCTCGGCGACTTTACAATTACGAGACGAACCGGGTTACAAAGTATGACAATGTACGCGTCGCGTCGGTTAGATTGCACGTCGTGCAACGCAATTGTGGCGACGAAATTGCAAACTCAAGTTGCAATCGCACATTCCATAAAGAGCATGCAATATTATCTGAGGATTTGTCGCTGCAAACGCAGGGAAGTTTAATGTAATGTGCACGGATCATATTCGATGTCTTATTTTGTGCGCCAAAGTACCGGATCTCTCAGCCTTACTGTCTTTCTCGGAAATGGTTACATATAGAGAGCAATCCAAGTGTTACATAACATCGATCCCACGTATGCGGTTCCAGTTTGTATTGTTAACGAGTGATCGTTAAGTCAAAAGGCTAAGATACTAAGATGACTAAGATACTGAGCGTTAAGCGAAAAGGACGGAGAGGTAAGGGGCGTCCGAAGAACCGTTGGAGTGACCACCTCTAGTCTGTCTGCTTGTGACCGGAAAAAACATTGTTTTTTTAATACTTGTTGGAGATGATGATGTTGATTGAATTTGTAGCTTTAAAGATCAGGCGTTACTCCATATCAGTGTTATAGTAAATATGTTCTTGAAGCTTTTTCAGTGTCAGCTTCCTGGTTATAAGAGCAAAACCAAGACGCGTTTCATTTAGTTATAAAGATTCCAATACGGTTTATGTTGAATTTTCTGTCAGTAGTGTAGAATTTCTGATTGGATACGGTCCCGGCAACCATCGTTAATAATAACGGTATCAAACTAAGTTTTCCATTTATATTTTTGAACAGGCCCTCCCAAAGGAATTCCGAGCCCCTGAGCAAAACCAGATTGTGGGCTCCCCCAAACGAGGCAGCCATTTTCTGTTCCCCGAAAATGCGTGAATATGTGATTTTATATACACGGTTACATATGTGTATTCATATATTATATCTATATTATGTATTACATATATATATTGCAACAATACATATATTTGCATATTTGCCCGGGCCGTATGTTTGTAAATATTTAGCATAGAAAATATATGATGAACGGTTTGTAAAAATATTATGCAGGCTAAGAATTGTCAGAAAGCGTACACCTGCCCCGCGAGTGAATACAGCGCTTGTGTGTTTGTGTGAGTGAAGCCAGCTCGAACATGCGAAGATAGGGTGATGCGTACGAATTAGTGGTTTGTCTGTATCAGGTTTTAACCGGATAAAAATAAACTAATTAATACGTTTTAAACCTGTGAACAAAGACTTATCCCAATTATAAAGACACCATTACATTAAGGAATTTTTAACGAATTTATGGTGATGAAAAAATTATTGCAGAAATGTGTAATAATAAAGACGCTAAGTAATTAATGTTAATTATTAGTGTAATTAAATAGTAATTAATAAGTGTGTTATATGTGAGTGACCAGAAAAAATTACGCAAACGATGATATCGCTCGTGCTACGAGTATGTTTACGAATCGCGAAAATGAACCAAAAAGTGATCTGTAATTAAAAGGACGCTTTGCACGAAGTGACAATATCTAGCAGGTCGAAAACAGTCCTGGACTTGTCAGATCGCCGTCCAGTATAAATACCACCGGCAATTTTGGGGCGATCTCAGACTCAAGATATCTTCACACAACGTCACGCTGCTGGTCTGCCGACCGAACGAACATCTTTACCACACACACCAAGACTTATGGAGGAACTCTGGACCATCACAAACAACAAACCTTAGAGACAGAGAACACGGCATCAACATAATCATCAGCATCATCAAATTCTCAGGATTCAGGACACACACACGCGCAACGATAACGTCGGCAGTACGCAGGTGATGAATAAACAATTATATTTTTTGTTTGTGAAAAGAACTCTTAAAAAGAAACTTATATATGAACAGTAAAGACTTAAAGTTTTAAATATAATCACTGTACATAAATGTAAATGGTAGATAAAGAAAATAATTTAATTTAACAAGAAAATTTAAAAATACTAATCTTCTGTTGTATGTTAAAATTTGGGTGTGTCAGTAGAAATAAATAATAGGTTGGAAATAAATGTTATTTTTGTTATAGCAACAATTAGTTTTATTCATGAGATTTAATATTATTTTTGTTTGTAAATGAGTTGCTATTATTATTTAAAGTTTGAGTCAAAGTCAGACACACTGAAATAAAAAGTGTTTAGATAATTTGTTTAACATGTCTGTTTAGCTAGTAAGATTATATGGTTGTTTATTTTTATATGTCATGAACAGCATAGAAGGTTATATTGTATTTTTGTAAATTTATAAAAGAGAATATTTTTTTTATTTTTATAATTCGAAATTTTAATTTTTGCATATTTTCTATTAATATTGTAATAAAATATTACAAATTAGATTGTATTGAGTCTGTGTGTTCTTAATTGGTGTGTTTAATTGGTGTGGCTCTCGACGTCTTACTGGCCTGAAACACTTCCTTAAGTTTCCCAGCTGGTCGAGTTCCAATTGTAGCAAGACCTGTCAGATAGCGTAATGTTGTTGAAGAAATGTATATGTAGCTTCACCAAAAGTTTCAAAACACAAATTGTTGTTTTGAAAAAAAAAAATTAAAAAAAAATTATGTTTAAAAAAAAATATAATTTAAAAAAAAATTTCCTTTTTATTAATTAATTAATTATAATCAATTAATTAATATAGGGCTGTGAAGTTTTAAAAAGCGTAACACTCTTCTGAAAAATTTTATTAAAGTTCTGGTATTTTTTAAATAAACTACCACCACTCATAAGATTGTCTCCAAACCAATCGATACTTGTTTACCTTTTCGTTTTTGTAGGTTATATTCACTTATAGGTGGTAAAGTCCTGGTAGATTGTTAATTAGAATTATATTAATGGTAATTAGTAATATTTGTGAAATAAAGAACTATTTAGTAGTGAAAAGTATTAGGATTTTATTAGATAATAGCAATATTGACTCTTATCGATTATAATATCGACTCTCAGGATATCGAAACAGTTACAAAGTATATTATATAAAATTCAAACAGGGTTCTTTAAACAGCCAATTATTATCAAAGTCAGAGAAATCGGGCCAATATTTAAAAAGTATAACGTTACAACAAGTTAATAATTATTACTAGATACAGACATTGAATAATAAATTTGAAAATAATATAATTGTTTTCACCAACAGCTGACGTGAGCACGGAAGCATTGAGATTGGCAAAAGCAAATGGCCGCCATCCAGTTGATCAAAATGTCGCTCGATTCTGCTATGTTCTGAATAATGTATTTTCTGGCAGTATTCCTGTTCTGGTGTCTGCAAATCTCTTTTTAAATGTTGTGTAGTGCCTTGGGTAAAGTTTCTGGGTTGTATTTTGTGTATCTGTGTAAATATAAGTTCAAACACTTTTCCCGATTCCGACACTAATTTGGTTATTGTATTATACAGTTTTCTGGTGTTTTGTGCTGTTTTTCGTGGTAGATATGTATTGTTCAGTGTTATTTAATCTTTCTTGATTGTTTCTGTCATAATGTGAGTGTTCTAGAAGTATTTTATAAGCCACTCGCGATTTCACAAAAACGTACTATTCACTCGCTCGACATTACCGTTGTAAGTTAGGTTAGATTCGTCATAAAACGCTTGTCATGTTAACCGTTCAAATACCAATAATCAACTATCTTATTTCCTTCAGTTTCAATTAAACTCTTAGCCAATATAATATTATTCTTAACATTGTTCAAATATAATTTCATATCCTGTGCATATATAATAATACACTATATGATTGCCTAAACTTTGGTTATTTATCAATTTTATTTACTAGATGTTATTTAAATTAATCTTTCAGTTCATTCGGCTTATTTTAAGATTAAATAATGCCGTTTTATAGTGTTTTCTGTCCAAAATTAGTAATTTTACTTTCATTTTGTATTCTCTGAAAAGTCAAAACATCTCCAAAATTTACTTCCTGTTATTATGTAAATTCAGCCATTTTATCAGTTATATTTAATATTAATAATCTTATATTGTATTAAAAGGTTTATATTCCCTTATTTTCTTGTAATTAATTGAATTAGTTGTATTCTAAAACATTATTCTGGAATATATGACTCCCATGTACAAATTTCTGAGTTTAGTCATTTTCATTTTTATTTATAATTCTGAATATAATTTATTAAAATCTTTCTAAATGGTATGTGCAAATATATGGCTTGATCTCAAGTTTATTTTGTCTAAACCCCTTTTGTTTATTTGCATTTAAATGAGTAATTTCTCTGTTTTGATGAAGTTTGGTTTTCTTTCTTTGGCCTAGATTTTTTAACAATTTTTCCTTACACAATATTTTACAAACAATATATGATGTGTGATACCCTCTCTGACTTTTAAATATAGTCTTATAAACTAAACATTTTTCCAAATTACACAATAACAATTAGTATTGGTTACAATACAAATAACAGTTAAACAAATAAAGAATATTTTTTAAATAAATGGTTGTCTTCAACCTTCAGACATTTTACAACAAAATCCTTATTTCTAACATGGAAATATGGTTCACAAAAAAAAATTTTCTACTAACTAACATCTTAATTACTTCCTACTATTTACCAGTAGTAATTTTTTTTACAGTTCTGATGTTAGTTATAGCAGACCCAAACAAATGGCCTTATATCTAATACATTTTTAAACATCCTTATACTATATTCATAAAAACCTTATATCTATATTCTTGTTGCTAACTATTATTATAAGTAGGATTCTACAGTTTTCATACCGTCTTTTACACATTGTCTTTGGGGAATTGTACCCTGTCATAAATAAATAAATTGTATAAATTGTTCAAATAGTATTATGAAATCTGTTTTTCCTTCTGCATATAAAACAAAATGTTATTTTAAACAGATTTATGTCTTATAAGTAATATATTCTCACAGTACACATTTCAAGTCATTGAAAGTTGCATATTTCATTGTATTCAATGTTTGTGATTGCCAAGAATGAAACACAAGGTTTATTTTCTATAATACCCAAAACTATCACTGGTTCACTTTGCACTTTTATATTATGTTATTGCTAAATGGTCGTATAGTCTTATTAACATAATAAATTGGTTAGTGTTTTACAATGGAGATTTGTTCCATGGGTACTATATTATTGTTTCATCTTAGTTCACTGGCAACTTTTACTTTATACGCTTCTCTCTCTTAATTTTATGTACATGTGGTTTTCATTTCGTTATACTTTTATTGGTTAATGATTTATTTTGGGGGTATGGGGATTTGGGTGTCTTTTATAAGAGCATGACATCTTCTTCAGGATGCTGCCTTCTTCTTCTTTCATCAGTCTTCTTTTCTCCTGCCTTCTGGGACTGGTATCTTCTCCATCTTCTTCTTCATGCCATCAGGTTTCTTGGGATCTTCTCCATCTTCTTCTTGATTTTAGAAATACACCACCTGTATTGGTTGATTTTGGCTTATTCAGGGTTTCTATTCTATTTATTCTTCCTCGTTGTGGGTTTGGTCATATTCTGTACTGCTTGGTTATTCACTTTCTTACCTTCCTGGGTTATAATTTGAAAACCTTTGGTTATGAGACTGGTTTTGGATGACTCATCACTAGTAACTCATTTTATTTGAACTTGTATTTTTTAAATAATAATGATTTCTTTCCACAGTTGCTATGAATTAATCTTTTTATATTGAACTTAATGCTTTCTTCCAAATTTAAATATTATAACTTTATTATTCTAATGATCAATTGCCATTCAATATTATGCATACATCTGTCACGTTACAGATTGCTCTCCTCCAGAAGTAATTATTTCAGACATGTTTATGGATGAAATAATTTCTTATGATAATTTCATCATTTCTTATAATTCATTTTCTTCTCCATTTTTATATCGACTTTTTTATATTAGAGTTTAATTAAATTTATATATATGGTTATTTGTTTTACTATTGATCCTTTTCGGATAGTTAGTGTCTTCTGAGATATATTATTATTGTAATACATTTTCTTTCTTTATAAACTTCGTGTTGCATCCTTGGGATATTAATTCCCTAACATTCCCTATCACGTGGGCTGGGGCAGATCAGAGGGGCACTGTACGCTACTTCTCTTCTGGCCATACACCACTTCTATAAATTGAGTACAGAGGCATATTCATCCCTGCTCAAAAAAAAAAAATAATGCTGCTGGAATTATCTTCAGTCAGTCATCGAATAAATAAATAAAAAGTAGTCTCATTTTCGACTAATAAAAATATCTTTGGATTATTCACTTCGTAGTCTCTCAGATTATCTCACATTTTCTATCTTAATAAATCTTCATAATTATTATTATACTCATTATATATATATATTTTTTCAAAACTCTTAACTTGTCTGATATATTTATTTTAATTATGGTTGAAAACCTTTCTTTTAATAATTCTGGTTACTGTTTACAGTGTAACTCTCTTTCTTCTCCATCTGAATTCTCTTTATACTTTCTTCTGGTTACTCATAGTATTAGCATGGTCTTTATATATAGTCTTTCTTATTCATTATTTGAATGGTCTTAATATATTATATTTAATTTTTTAACATTGTATCTTTACATTATATATACAGGTTGTTATATTGATCATTTTATTTAAACATTTTGGTTCTTTCCTTTCTCTTAGAAAGTTATTAATCCGCCTTCGCATTCATTAACATTAATTCATTTATATTATATTTCATGTGGTATTTCTTCTCTTTGCATTTCATATAGGTCTTATTATTATCATTTGTTCAAAATCATCTTCTCCATCTGTTTGGTATGAGTTGTTCTTCTCTGCTCTTAATTAACTGTTTTCATTATCGTTTCATAGGTAATTAGTCTCTTTGTTTCCAAATTTTTCTTCTCTTGCATATTACACTCTTTTTTGTTATTCTTTTCTACTCCTTCAAATGCTATTGTGAATATCTAGCATTTAATCTGGATTAACGTTAATTCTCTTTTCTGAATAAATCACTTTATTTTCTTCTCAATTCAATTATAATTGACACATAATTATTTTTTTGAACTTGGTTAGTTTTAATGTAAAATTCATACTATTCTTTTTATTTAATTGAAAAATATTTCTCATAAATCCTTGTAATATGTTGATCTTATCTTGTTTCAAAGCTCTGACGTTCTATCAACATTCAAATTCTGTTTAATTCATTTATTCCCAGAATTGTTTCATTCAAATTGTTTATAGTAATGTGATCTTACTATTATTTCTGAATGTTTCGGTATTTCTCCAAATTCAAATTCTTCTTAATTATTTACCATAAAGTTTTCTCACAAACTTAGTTATAGTAAGTTGGTCTTACTTCATTTTTAAATTTTTTGTATATTAAATTCAAAATTCCTTTCTTCTTAATTCTTCCAAAATGTTTTTTCTCATAATTCAGTGGTAGTAAGCGGTGCTTACTTAATTTTAAATTTTTAATATTAAGTTCAAAATTCAAAATTCTCTCTCTTTCTCTTTCTTCCATAAAGTTTTGTTCCAAATTATCAGGTTGTAGTAAGATGTACTTACTCAATTTTAAATTTTTATAAATAATAAGTTCAAAATTCAAAATTCTCTCTTTTTCTCTTTCTTCCATAAAGTTTTGTTCCAAATTATCAGGTTGTAGTAAGATGTACTTACTCAATTTTAAATTTTTATAAATATTAAGTTCAAAATTCAAAATTCTCTCTTTTTCTCTTTCTTCCGTAAAGTTTTGTTCCAAATTATCAGGTTGTAGTAAGATGTACTTACTCAATTTTAAATTTTTTTTAAATAATAAGTTCAAAATTCAAAATTCTCTCTTTTTCTCTTTCTTCCATAAACTTTTGTTCCAAATTATCAGGTTGTAGTAAGATGTACTTACTCAATTTAAAATTTTTATAATAAATTCAAAATTCCTTTTCTTTCTCTTTCTTTTTCTTCCATAAAGTTTGTTCAAATTTATCAGTGGTAGTAAGATGTACTTACTAAATTTTTAATTTTTAAAAAATATTAAGTTCAAAATTCAAAATTCTCTCTTTTTCTCTTTCTTCCATAAAGTTTTGTTCCAAATTATCAGGTTGTAGTAAGATGTACTTACTCAATTTTAAATTTTTATAATTTTAAGTTCAATTCAAAACTCCCAACTCATTCTTCATAATATTTCTTCATAGAAGCTTGATTGTACACTCCTTTGATTTTTCCTGAAACGATTTCCCTCAACTCATATGTATTGTTATGCTTATCATTTACCACAACATATGGTCCAGTGTAAAGTAATAATAATTTTTTGGTTATGCCTTCTAAGGTGCTAGGCAGCTCTCTATTTTTTAGGAGGACTTTTTCACCCTCTTTATATGTTACAATACGCCCTATTGCCTTCTGGTATTTAGCTTGCCGTTTTTCCTGATCTTCTGCTACCTTGTTGTAAAACTTCAACTGGTTGAATTTCCTATTATTGTTTGTTGGAAATTCAATGATTTGTTCAATGTCTCGGGGAGTCGGCTTCTCATACATGGCTGAGTATGGTGGAATTCCTATAGCTGGATGGTGGGCGTAGTTTAGGAATGTTTCTGTCGCTGCTAGGTACTCTTGCCACTTTTTCTGTTGGTTGTGACAGTACGTGCGCAATATCCTACCCACTTCTCTCAGTACTCTCTCAGCCGGATTGCTACTTGGGTGGTAGACTGACGTCTTATAAGTTTTGATCCCAAGTGCTAATAAAGTATCTCGCCATCTCCTCCCCTTAAATTGTGTACCATGGTCGGTAATAATGGAAGATGGTCTACCGATCTCTGGGATATACAAATCGATAATCACCGCCAAAACCTTTGCTCTTGTTGCCCGATTAACCGGATATAGCTTTATATACTTGGTGTAGTGATCCATTATGATTACCAAGTATTTATGTCTGTGTCGACCACCGCTACGGGGAAATGGCCCGCAGATATCCAAAAACACTTTTTCCAGTTTTGCGTTGGAAGTTATCGGTATCATGATACCCTCTGTCTTTTCATTGTTTATTTTTGCACATTGGCAGATCTTACAGGACTTGATGTACGTTCTCACCTTGCGGTTGATATTCTTGATCTTACAGTTTTCTTCTAGAGCCTGTATCACTTTTAACGCTCCCATGTGACCATACCTGACATGGTAATCGATGATGACCTCCTTTTCGATTTGGTGTGGGATTATCACCTTCCATGTCTCATCGTCCAAGGCGGTTTTTATGAATAAAATTCCCTTGTTAAGGTGGTAATATTTAGAAATGGTTTCATCATTGGCTTCCAAACGACTCACAATGTTTTTCAGCTTAGGATCAGACTGCTGATGGATTCGAATATTGATTAGCAAAGCTTGTAGATCGGCTCTGGTCTTGAATATGTTATAAATTTTTACCAAGCTCTCCTTCTCTCCCTCGAAAGTCTGATCTTCCAGATTTATACGTGACAACACATCCGCTACCACGTTCTTCTTTCCTGGAATGTATTCCCATTTCAGGTCATATTCTTGTAGGGCGAGTACCCACCTAGCCAATCGGCCGTGACTCAACTTGCACCTACGAAGGAACGAGATGGATTTATGATCAGTTCGTACCGTGACGATATCCGAGAATGTACGTCCGGAACTTGCTGCATGCGAACATCACGCTCAACAATTCCTTTTCTGTCACACTGTAGTTCTTTTCGCACTGGTTCAGTGTGCGACTAGCGAAGCTTATTACCAGATGTTGTCCCTCCTCATCTTCCTAGTATAAAGTCGTTCCTAAGCTTAGGTCGCTAGCGTCACAGTTTAAAAAGAATGGTTTCTTACAATCTGGGTGACGAAGTATAACACTCTCCAGAAACTTCTCTTTTATCAAGCGGAAAGTAAGATCTTGATCTTCACCCCAAGTCCATTTGTTCTTAGCAGATAACTGTGGTTGAAACTTGGCAGTCAACTCGGAATATCGGCTCTGAAACTTCCTGTAATAGTTACAGAGTCCGAGGAAAGATTGTAATTGTTTCCTGTTTCTTGGTTGCGGGAACCTCTGAATTGCCTCCACTTTCTCTGCTGACGGGGTAATACCTCTGTCGTCTAGGTTGAAACCCAAGAATTGTACCTCGCGCGCTATGAACTTGGATTTCTCCAACTTCAGTGTTATGTTGTTCTGCGCTAGTTTGTTTAGTACAAATTCCACTCTGTAACAGTGCTCCTCCCAGGTTCCGGATGTGATGAGTAAATCGTCAACATAGACGGTGGTAAATTGGAGCGCTTCTTGTCCCAGAATCTGGTCCATGCATGCCACAAATATGGCGACAGAATTGACAAGTCCGAAGGGCAGTCTCTTGAACTGGTAATTGCGCCCTTCGAAAATGAACGCTACGTACTGGCGGCTTTGTGGATGCAGCTCTACTTGCCAATAACCACAGACCGTATCCCAGGTGCTAATAAATTTAGTACCATGAAAACGTTTTAAGATCTCTTCTATTTCACCGGGAGATGTTCTGTCATTCACTATCGTCTTGTTCAACTCGCGCGCATCTAAACAGAGCCGGACTTGTCCGTCTTTCTTCGGAACAGCAATAATTGGACTAGTGTAAGGTGATTGACTAATCTCAATTATGTCATTTTCTATCATCTTGTTTATCTCTGTTCTCACGGCTTCTTTGAGCGACTGCGCTATTGGATATGACCTCCGGTTAAACTCTACGTTTTCTTTAAATCGAAGTTGGCACTGGTAGTTTTTTACCTTCCCTGGTTCATCAGAAAACACCGCCTTGTATTTCTCATATATAGCGATTAGACGATCAGCCAGATGTGTTGGTATTTTCTTGTTATCGCTTCCGCACTGGAAATTCCGTATTTCTTGGATTTTAACTGACCATAAATCCTCTCCTCCATGATTGTATATTATGGGTTTAGAAAAAGGGCTGTTTCTAATAACATTTATTTTACAAAGTTGTTGATGTATAGGGCTGGGAAGTATAGTTGTGCTTCCTACCAGATATGCGGTCCATGTTACTCCGTCTGGGAAAAGTGATACTTTATTTAAATTAAGATCGATTACTGCCGAATATCTACGAAGAATATCGCAACCGACTAAGATGTCAAATGGTAATCCGGTGGCGATTAAAAATTCCATGTCTAAAGCTATATCTCGGCTAACGACACTTAAGGAAACTTGCTTCCTAATGGTTTTATTCTGGCGGCCAGTTGCACCTATTAACACAATGTTGTTGACTGGTAACATTGGCAAAGTTTTTCCACATGTACTTTGTATTCTCTCCAATTCATTGGAATTTATTATTGAAATATTAGCGCCTGTGTCTATCATTATTTTAGCGGGAACTCCTTCCACCTCCGCTGTTATATAAATTATCTCATTATTACTGTTGCTGAGACTCTTCTCGTTCTCTTCCAAAAGTTCAGTTCGTATGTCTTTCAGATAGTGGTTACTTATAATAGTGATGTTTTTATGCTGGTTTGCTTGTCGCAATTCATCCTTTTCTAACCCAGGAAGTATAAGCAGTAACGGGTCATTGTTGTTGATTACTGCCTCCTCTCGTTTAAAGTATTTTGGTCATTGTTCATGTTATTATTGACCGAGGCATCGTTCGGGAAACTCTGGTTTGTCTCCTGACGTTCTGTACCCTGGTTGAGGTTTAACGTCCTGTTCTGTTGTCGGCCAAGATCCTCCAGGCTTGTACTTCGTCTTCCCTGTTCGTGTCTTGGGCCGTCTCGTTCCGCACTCCTCCATCTTCGGTCGGCGCCGTGGAAGCTGCTCCTCCTCGGTTGATAATATCTCTTGGGTCCGCGATCTTCTGCTCTTATAAAATTTACCCTAGGGCGCGACACTCGGTTATTATTATTGCTATTATTGTTATTACTAAAATTATTATGATAGTAATTTCGGTTAGGTGGGTAAGGTCTGTCACCATTATTGTTGGGATATGGATTTTTCTGACTGTATGGGACATTATTATGTTGGTAAAAATTGTTTCTATTATTTGGATAAGGGTTGTTATTCCTCACGCCGTTAAAATTACCGTTAAACTGGTTATTACGCGGCGGGTTGTTAGGGCCGTCGTAATTACTGGGCTGGTTCCGGTTACTTGTATGGTTATTGCCGTTATTGGGGTAGGTAGTCGGCCTTGCTTCTGGTCTCTCATTTCTCTTCCTGCTCTGCCGATAATACTCCTCGTTTTCGTATCCCTCTAATAACTCGGTCATCGCCTGGATCGTCTTGATCTGGCTGCCTCTCCGGGCCCTGATATTGTCCTCATCATAATGATACGATATCTTGTTCACTAAACATTCTTCTGGGATTGCCGGCTCGAGGTGTTTTGCCATGCACACCTTCCCCAAGAAATATGCCGTCATACTGCTACCTAATTGTGCCCTGTATCTTCCATTACAAATATTGTCACGGATCAAGTTCTGGGTGGTCTCAGACCAGTATTTTGTCTTAAACATTTTCCGGAACTGTTGGTAGTCGGGAATTTCACTCCGGTTGGCCATCCACCAATTATCAGTTATTTCTCGGAAAGACTCATCTAATATCTCCCTGCTATGGCTCCATTGAGTAATTTTATGCTTGGTGAAATATTCTTCTACCCTAGCCAGGAACTCCATCGGCTTACGTTTGTATTGCCGGAAGTTGAGCCACTCTCGGCTTTCGTTGACAGGCAATCCGGTGAAATGAGTCGGTCTGTTTCTTATCGCTTCCATTTCCTCTCGGCTTTGTCGCACCTGACCGGTGATATTGGCCATGGTCTCTTGTATATCATTACATCGTTCTGTGACTTGGTTGCGTACTTTTCCGAATTCTTCTTGATTTTCCTTCCTCTGTTCTTCTACCTTCCTACGACTATGTTCTTCAATATTTGTGAACTTGATGTTCACCACTTCTTTAAACTCATGCACCTCCTTTTCGGTCTGATTGCACTTTCCGTCAATCTCTCGAATCTGTCGATTGACCATTATATTTTCTTCTTCCATCTTCTTATTCATCGCTTTTTTTGTTAACATTGATTTCTTTATTCAGTTCTTCTCGCAACAATTCCATCCTTTCGTCCAGTTTGTCCAAATTCTCCTGATTGACCTCTCTTAATTCTTCTCTTAAAATTTGATTGTCCTCTCTCAATTCTTCCAAATTTTCCCCCATCTTCTCTTCCAACTTCTTGTTATCTTCTTTCAACTCTTCCTTCAATTGTCGGTTGTTCTTCTCTATCTTCTTCCTGGTTTCATCTATTTTCTGATTGGTATTTTCAATTTTATTAATCAATTCTTCTTTAGTCGCCTTGAATTCTTCCTTGAACGATTGGTTGTCTTCCTTCAATTCTTCCATGTTCTTGTTCATCCCAGTCAACTCTTCTTTTGTGGATTGATTATCCTTCTTCAATTCTTCTAACTTTTCTCCCATCCTCTCTTCCATCTTCTTGCTGTTTTCTTCCATCTTCTTGCTGTTTTCTTCCATCTTCTTGCTGTTTTCTTCTATCTTCTTATTTGTTTCTTCCTTGCTGGATTTGATTTCTTCTTTCAAAGACTGGCTATCTTCTTTCCTTTCCTTATTATTTTCGTCCATTTGCTTCTTCAAATCTTCCTTGTCGGATTTCATTTCTTTCATCATCATCCTGAGCATTTCATGTAAGCTCTCATCCTCCGTCCGTTTTGGTTTTTCCAATCGTTCCTCCTGGACATTGACTTCCCCTGTCTGTGTGGGTATCTCCGGTTGTTCAGTTTGTTTGGACAACACCGGCGGCAATAACTCTTCCACCTCTACTGGCGTCGCCTCTTTATTGTCCATGTCGATCTCTATTTCTTTTTCGGCTTCCGCCCCCCGTTTCTTAGATGTTGCACGTCGTTGCAATTTCCCTTCAATTTCTCTGGCTTTGTAGCTGTTGCCTAGCTCCAACTAGTGATTGGGCAGATTGTATTGGCCTTCCAATCGCTAATTAAAGCCCCTAAAGTTGTGCGCCAATTTGTAATAAAATATTACAAATTAGATTGTATTGAGTCTGTGTGTTCTTAATTGGTGTGTTTAATTGGTGTGGCTCTCGACGTCTTACTGGCCTGAAACACTTCCTTAAGTTTCCCAGCTGGTCGAGTTCCAATTGTAGCAAGACCTGTCAGATAGCGTAATGTTGTTGAAGAAATGTATATGTAGCTTCACCAAAAGTTTCAAAACACAAATTGTTGTTTTGAAAAAAAATTTAAAAAAAAATTATGTTTAAAAAAAAATATAATTTAAAAAAAAATTTCCTTTTTATTAATTAATTAATTATAATCAATTAATTAATATAGGGCTGTGAAGTTTTAAAAGCGTAACACTCTTCTGAAAAATTTTATTAAAGTTCTGGTATTTTTTAAATAAACTACCACCACTCATAAGATTGTCTCCAAACCAATCGATACTTGTTTACCTTTTCGTTTTTGTAGGTTATATTCACTTATAGGTGGTAAAGTCCTGGTAGATTGTTAATTAGAATTATATTAATGGTAATTAGTAATATTTGTGAAATAAAGAACTATTTAGTAGTGAAAAGTATTAGGATTTTATTAGATAATAGCAATATTGACTCTTATCGATTATAATATCGACTCTCAGGATATCGAAACAGTTACAAAATATATTATACAAAATTCAAACAGGGTTCTTTAAACAGCCAATTATTATCAAAGTCAGAGAAATCGGGCCAATATTTAAAAAGTATAACGTTACAACAAGTTAATAATTATTACTAGATACAGACATTGAATAATAAATTTGAAAATAATATAATTGTTTTCACCAACAGCTGACGTGAGCACGGAAGCATTGAGATTGGCAAAAGCAAATGGCCGCCATCCAGTTGATCAAAATGTCGCTCGATTCTGCTATGTTCTGAATAATGTATTTTCTGGCAGTATTCCTGTTCTGGTGTCTGCAAATCTCTTTTTAAATGTTGTGTAGTGCCTTGGGTAAAGTTTCTGGGTTGTATTTTGTGTATCTGTGTAAATATAAGTTCAAACACTTTTCCCGATTCCGACACTAATTTGGTTATTGTATTTTACAGTTTTCTGGTGTTTTGTGCTGTTTTTCGTGGTAGATATGTATTGTTCAGTGTTATTTAATCTTTCTTGATTGTTTCTGTCATAATGTGAGTGTTCTAGAAGTATTTTATAAGCCACTCGCGATTTCACAAAAACGTACTATTCACTCGCTCGACATTACCGTTGTAAGTTAGGTTAGATTCGTCATAAAACGCTTGTCATGTTAACCGTTCAAATACCAATAATCAACTATCTTATTTCCTTCAGTTTCAATTAAACTCTTAGCCAATATAATATTATTCTTAACATTGTTCAAATATAATTTCATATCCTGTGCATATATAATAATACACTATATGATTGCCTAAACTTTGGTTATTTATCAATTTTATTTACTAGATGTTATTTAAATTAATCTTTCAGTTCATTCGGCTTATTTTAAGATTAAATAATGCCGTTTTATAGTGTTTTCTGTCCAAAATTAGTAATTTTACTTTCATTTTGTATTCTCTGAAAAGTCAAAACATCTCCAAAATTTACTTCCTGTTATTATGTAAATTCAGCCATTTTATCAGTTATATTTAATATTAATAATCTTATATTGTATTAAAAGGTTTATATTCCCTTATTTTCTTGTAATTAATTGAATTAGTTGTATTCTAAAACATTATTCTGGAATATATGACTCCCATGTACAAATTTCTGAGTTTAGTCATTTTCATTTTTATTTATAATTCTGAATATAATTTATTAAAATCTTTCTAAATGGTATGTGCAAATATATGGCTTGATCTCAAGTTTATTTTGTCTAAACCCCTTTTGTTTATTTGCATTTAAATGAGTAATTTCTCTGTTTTGATGAAGTTTGGTTTTCTTTCTTTGGCCTAGATTTTTTAACAATTTTTCCTTACACAATATTTTACAAACAATATATGATGTGTGATACCCTCTCTGACTTTTAAATATAGTCTTATAAACTAAACATTTTTCCAAATTACACAATAACAATTAGTATTGGTTACAATACAAATAACAGTTAAACAAATAAAGAATATTTTTTAAATAAATGGTTGTCTTCAACCTTCAGACATTTTACAACAAAATCCTTATTTCTAACATGGAAATATGGTTCACAAAAAAAAATTTTCTACTAACTAACATCTTAATTACTTCCTACTATTTACCAGTAGTAATTTTTTTTACAGTTCTGATGTTAGTTATAGCAGACCCAAACAAATGGCCTTATATCTAATACATTTTTAAACATCCTTATACTATATTCATAAAAACCTTATATCTATATTCTTGTTGCTAACTATTATTATAAGTAGGATTCTACAGTTTTCATACCGTCTTTTACACATTGTCTTTGGGGAATTGTACCCTGTCATAAATAAATAAATTGTATAAATTGTTCAAATAGTATTATGAAATCTGTTTTTCCTTCTGCATATAAAACAAAATGTTATTTTAAACAGATTTATGTCTTATAAGTAATATATTCTCACAGTACACATTTCAAGTCATTGAAAGTTGCATATTTCATTGTATTCAATGTTTGTGATTGCCAAGAATGAAACACAAGGTTTATTTTCTATAATACCCAAAACTATCACTGGTTCACTTTGCACTTTTATATTATGTTATTGCTAAATGGTCGTATAGTCTTATTAACATAATAAATTGGTTAGTGTTTTACAATGGAGATTTGTTCCATGGGTACTATATTATTGTTTCATCTTAGTTCACTGGCAACTTTTACTTTATACGCTTCTCTCTCTTAATTTTATGTACATGTGGTTTTCATTTCGTTATACTTTTATTGGTTAATGATTTATTTTGGGGGTATGGGGATTTGGGTGTCTTTTATAATAGCATGACATCTTCTTCAGGATGCTGCCTTCTTCTTCTTTCATCAGTCTTCTTTTCTCCTGCCTTCTGAGACTGGTATCTTCTCCATCTTCTTCTTGATTTTAGAAATACACCACCTGTATTGGTTGATTTTGGCTTATTCAGGGTTTCTATTCTATTTATTCTTCCTCGTTGTGGGTTTGGTCATATTCTGTACTGCTTGGTTATTCACTTTCTTACCTTCCTGGGTTATAATTTGAAAACCTTTGGTTATGAGACTGGTTTTGGATGACTCACCACTAGTAACTCATTTTATTAGAACTTGTATTTTTTAAATAATAATGATTTCTTTCCACAGTTGCTATGAATTAATCTTTTTATATTAAACTTAATGCTTTCTTCCAAATTTAAATATTATAACTTTATTATTCTAATGATCAATTGCCATTCAATATTATGCATACATCTGTCACGTTACAATATTCATAAATCATAGAATGATTGTTCTGAAACGGTTTTAATTAATTATTTCATGTCATCAACATCTCACTCCTCTTGGAAAATTATTTTTTTATTGTGCAACTACATATACTTGACGCAACGAGAATAAAAAAAATTCTGTGATACACTTCATAGTTGCGTTAAGTAGTACATGGTATTGTATTTGAGTAATATTTTATAATACTTGTAACGTTGCAATATATATAATATAATATAACTACAAAAGGGAATTTTTATACATGCTTTCTGATTATAAAATTCAATATTTTCATGTGTGACTCACTTTTAGACCATCAACCCCCAATAAGGAGACGGGATGGGGGTAGCTTAAGATTTTCAAACGTCAACTCTCATTGAGTGACAAATCGCGAGACAAACTACCGGGTCATGGCAAGACGTCTGAGCTGAGTCTCGGACATAGCCAGTAAAGAAGAAGAAGAAGAAGAAAATGCAACGGTGACGGACAGCGACAGCGGCACCGCGCCGGTCTAGTGCTTCGTTTCGGAGTATCAGTTTTCAAAGCAATTAGCGATGTAATTTAATAAAGAAAACATTGATTAGATGATCAAAAGAAAATATCTTAACTATAAAGAGGTGTCAACGCTCTACATTTTTGTTTATATATAAAAAATATAATGCAAAAGTAGTTTTAAAAATGTACAGAAAATCATATGTAAATCGTTTTCAAAAAATATCCGAACCTCCCGTTCGGGGCCCCCGCAGAGACCGGACTCCTGGGCAATGCCCCTCTTGTCCTCCCCCCCTCTGGGCTGGTCTGTTTTTGAAGAAAATCAGTGTCTTTATTGAAAGCGATTATGCACAACCGACAAGCTGCTTTCCCCTGACAGCTGTCAATCATTTATAGCTGATGGGAAAACTGTTTTCTTTATTGAAATAAAAAAGGTACAGAATTTATTAAGAAAAAACTAAGCAGTGGACTTATAGCTTTACAATCCAATATATTTTAAAAGATCGATCCATAAAGTTTTGAACAGTAATAGCGCTGTTGCCAACCACTATAGAAAAATTCCCGATTAACGCTTTCAAGCTTCACAGCTCATCACCAGACCGGAAATATATCTCCGATCAGATGATATATTTCCGATTTGTGACGATTTTAAATATATCGAAAATCGCACAAATTAAAATTTTTAATTTTAATAAGTAAGAGTATCATACACCCTTACCTATACCCAGATTCCTGAATCAACTTGAAACTTTCCAGTACCAACACGCCAAGAAAGGTGTTAAGTAAAGAATAATAATAATAATTACTTTAATTATTAAAAATGCGACTATATAAATAAAGAAATCCCTAAGTCATAATAAAGTAAACATAAAGTATTTACATTCTAATTAATGAATAATTAATAATATATAAAGTACGAACTATTTTCTTAGTGCGTAAATACGCACCAGCTTACTGTGCCTTCGCCCCTAAACTATACGCGCATTCGCCAGTAGAACTTCGCCATGACAAGATGTGAGTTTTGGTGTTGTGTACATGCACGTAAGTGTAGGTCCTTAAAAGTATATCCAGCGTGAGATGGTTTATTGTGAATAATGTAGTGTGTAGCGTTAGTGAGAATACATACAGAAAGAAAAAGGTAGCCAACACATCTCTTTTTAAAATATAAAATGTAAGTGTAAGATATGTAACTACTAGACTTTAGTACTGCGAAGTGAGAACTATAATTAAAATAAAAAAATGTGAACTACAAAAGTCTGGACCAAGCAAAGTGAAACTACAACAATTGGAACTTCAAGTAAACAACCGATCTTCGAGAGCGGAAATAATCAACCCGATGTAGATTCACCAGGAACAACGTACTCCACCCTTAGAAGACGACAGGAGATGCCCCAAGGATACAACAACATCCTCATATGAAATTCAGGTGATATCAAACCACAACTTTTGTAAATTTCGCCTTAATAAAAGAAGTAACAAAGAACTTTAAAGAACTTTAGCAATGTAAAGAACAAATTATCAGTTTTGTAAATTTTGTAATTTTGTAATGAAGTAATAGTAACCGCAATGTATAGATAAATGTAAGATAATAATGTAGAGTATCACCAATATTATTCTTCCAATAATATGGTTGAAGTTTTGATAAATTCATTATTTTGAGAAAGTTGAGACCCGGATCCGTGGTATTAAAACTAACATCTATATGAATAAATTTTCAGATAAAACGAATAATATACTTAAGATCTTTCAAGCAGTAAAAGCAGAATTTACTAAAATAACTTTTCTTTAAAATCAAGCATAATATTTGAATAGCAATAAAGAGATGTTTTCGCTAACACCTAGTGAGTGAATAAATTTATGCAAACCTTGTCAATTTCCTATATCATAATTGTTTTGTAATTTGTTGGTAAGTGTTTTACTAACAACGGCAGCTAGTTTAATTTACTGGTAAAGAATTGAACTAGTTCCCGACTTTTGTGTTGTCTTAACAAGGGAGACGGCACAAAATTGCGCCACTCTGCTATTGTAAAAATAATTTACTTTGCTATAAAAAAAAAAATTAATTAATTGTTTACAGAGTGTCACATACAGAAAATTGCACCATTACTACTTTAAAGCAAGAAATAATTATGTTGCTGTTGTTGTGTAATTTTATAATTCGTTAACGATAACTAGGACAAACATAAATTTATTCACTCAGAAATAAACAAAAAATAAATGAGTAAAATTTTAAATTATGTTATAATAATATTGGTATCGCTAGTTTGCCGTATTAAGCAAGTCATAGCTGGTAAGGATTCTATTCCAAACAAGTCGATAGAAGCCAGTCGGTTCATGTTAAATACGTGTTGTGGAATGTAAACTCTCCCCTTTGTAAACACCCCATCTCATTCATAACCCCTCCTCCCCATAAGAAAACAAAACCATATTAGACAAGCTCTTTCCTGTTTTGTATTGTCCTGAATTACCACCCTACGCAACTCGACGACACCCCAAAACAGCTGACTCTTTGTGCTGTTGTTAAAGCAATGAACTTTCCGTATATGAAATTTCTCTCTACTAAAATGGTATTATCGTTTTGTTTTGATTAATTATATATGTCAATACTGAGAATTTAATTGTTGTGAGATAAGTTATGTTGATTAATTAAGATAAGATTGCATATGGAAGCTTAATATGAAATAAGATATATATGTGTATGTGTTTAAATGAATTAACATTAACTATGTTAAACATTGAGAAAACGAATTAAAGTAAGTGACTTAAGATTTGTCGTTCGTAATACGTCGTGTATTTAAAGTTATTATCAAAAATGGCTCAATTTAACCCCGATTTGTTGTTGAAAGACGAATTAAGCTATGAAGCATTATTGCGTGGTCTTACCTACTCTGATGTAACTGTCGCGGAACTTCGCAAGACGTTACGTGAAAATAAACCGGACAAACCCTCACTAGTAAATCATTTGAGTGTTTTAGATTTCGAAAGCAAAAGAGAAACGTGTTATCATAAGTATACAGAACTAACGTCGATCGCACAAACCCTGCGTGATGAAAAATCCCCCGCAGTAATTTTACGCACCACCCAAAGAATCGAGCATCTAACCCGCCGTATCACCAATTTGTTGAACTGGCCAGGTGATAAAGATACCCCTCATGATGTGCAAAAATTCGCCGAGGAAGCATTACAACAATTACCTGAGATAATGCGCGAATTACGTCGACGATCCGAATCGTTTAGATTAGACGGAATCGAAGAAGCAATGACGAAATTAAATATTTCACCTACCCAATCGCCGACTCAAGAACAGCCAAACGGTACTGCAAAACTTCAGATTCTGCAGGAATCAAATATAAATCCATTCAAAGAACGGTTAACGGTCAAGTGAATATTCAACCAGTAAACGTTACGTCACTCCCTAATGAACTAGAAAATATGACCCGTACCTATGATTTACCTTCTCACTTGCGGACTAATCAACCTGCGGAAAAACCTAGAATGATGAGTCAAATAAATCTAACTCCCGAGCTCTATGGAAAAATAACCCACCCTGTAGAAAGTATTTTGTCCGATATACAAATCTCTGATGGGCTGAATATTACAAAGCTGCTTGATTTTATCAAACACATCTTACAATTAAAGGACCTGCAACAACTAAGAGATAACCAGATTTTGCAAGTAATTTTACCTAAGTGTAGACCTCCATTAAAAGATAGAGTGTTAGAATCCCTAAGGTATAATCACCCGGTAGAAGAACTTCATACCACACTAATAAGACATTTCATTCCCACCGGTATCTACGAAGAATTGAAGCGAAACTTAGTACTTCGTGCACAAGGCACATACGAGAGACTAGCTCATTATATATCTGAGGTAAGAGAATCTGCTTTATTGCTACAAGTTAAATGGAGTGAACAACAGTTAGTAGACACTATCTTAGTAGGACTATCCCCCGAGGAGCGATCTCGCCTAGCACTCGTGAAGCGACCTACCACTTTCATCGAACTAGAACTATGTTGTATACATTCATCCAACGTCTGGTATTCTGACCAGAATAGACGCGTTTCTATGTCCCAGAGTCAACACAGACATTCATTCCAAACTAGACCAATTGGAAGTGATACCCGAAACTACCGCGATAAGCGATTCGTAAGTACACATAAAAACCAAAACTATCCCCATGTTTCATACTCTAAACCAAAACCCCGACAACCTACGAGCGAAGTAAATGAGAAAAGAAGATGTTATAACTGTGGAAAGGCCGGACATATTAGCAAATTATGTAAACAAAAGCGCTATAAACAGAAAACCGACCAATCAAAAAAACATGTGAAGCTGGAAGAACGAAAATCCTACGTCTTCCGAAGCACCAGAAGGAAAGGTAACAACAATACTAAGCGTCAAATAAAGATAAATAGAAATAAACGCAGAGACCCTTATTTAACAAGATTTATCGAGAAGTGCAACTCTATTGGTGCATGTAAAACAAGTATATGCCAACTACCCTATGTACAGATAGACCTTGGAGCAACGAAAACCCTTGGTTTAATTGATTCCGGATCTACCCGTAGTATAATTAGTAAACAGTTAGCAACCTTATTAGCTAATCATAAACTGATTAAACGTAGCCAAATGGTGAACATAAAGTGTACCACCGCAAATAAACAAAATCTAAAGATATCGCACAGTATTACGGTGAAATTAAAAATTAAGAATTTTACTTGGTATATTCCCCTACTAGTAGCTGAAGAGTTAGGACAAAACTTAATATTAGGCGCGGATTTTATAAGAAAAACTGCTTTAATCCTTGATATATATGCAAAACAATATTTCTTCAGATTTGATCGTACTCGAAAATATCAGTTCGACTCCGAGTTAAGTAACGACGCTATTTGTGAAACCGCAACTATTCATTCAGAGCCTCATGAATCGAGTCTGAGTCATTTAAAAGGAAATGAGAGACTAAGAATCCAAAAGTTAATAAAAGAATTATCTGCTGTACTCACCCCCAAGTTAGGATTAACTCATTTAATCGAATATAAGATAAATCTTAGTGACAACAAGGTAATACGACTGCACCCATACAAATTATCTCCGCCCAAGATGGAAATAATGAGAAACCACATTAACAAACTCCTTGATCAGCACGTCATTGAACCGTCAACGTCTCCATACTCATCACCTGCATTCCTAGTACCAAAAGGAACTGACAAACATAGACTAGTCGTGGATTATAGACAACTAAATAAGAGTATAGAATTTGAATCGATACCACTGCCAGACATACACAGTGCGTTTCACTATTTTACAAAAGCGAAAATCTTCACCATAATGGATCTCAACCAAGCATTCCATCAAATCCCACTAGCTGAGGAATCAAAACATTTAACTGCTTTTGCTGTCCCATTTAATCTATATCAATTTACGAGAGTACCATTCTGTATATCACAAGGAAGTTCAGTATGCAGCCGACTGTTAGAAAAAATTTTCCATGACGTTAAATTTAAATTTGTATATCATTATCTTGACGATATAGTAGTGTATAGTGAGTCAATGGATCAACATATTGATCACTTGCGTGAAGTATTATCCAGGTTAAAGAAAGCCGGACTGACCGTAAACCCGAGTAAAGTTAATTTCGCTGTAAAACAATTCTCCTTCTTAGGTCACATAGTATCAGCCGAAGGTAAGGTTACCATCGATCCCGAACGTACACGCGCAATCCGACAATTTTTACCTCCGAGAGACGTCAAAGGTATAGCTAGATTTTTAGGTATGATTAATTATTTTCATAAGTACATACCCCACTTAGCGGATATAGCAGCCCCATTGAATGCCTTAAGAAAGAAAGGAACGAAATTCGAGTGGACTACTCAACATCAAGAAGCGTTTGAAACACTTAAAGAAAGCATTATATCCCCACCTGTATTGCAGTTAGCGGATTTCAGTAAACCATTTATCGTACAGACCGATAGTTCAAGTGTAGCATTAGGAGCCGTAATATACCAGGAAATAAATAATACTAGACTCCCGATCAGCTATGCATCCCGTACATTGACCGAGCAAGAAAGGAAGTTCTCAGCCTATGAACTTGAATGTTTAGCCGTAGTATTCGCCTTTGATAAATTCAAACCATTTTTGGAACACAAAGAATTTCTACTAGAAACCGATAATCAAGCTTTATCATGGTTATTGAATCACCCAAAACAGTTAGGTCGTATCGGAAGATGGGTGTTAAGATTAAATTGCTACAAGTTCAAAGTGCAACATATTCGTGGTACTCAAAATGTAGTAGCCGATACTCTATCCCGCATGTTCCAACTACCCAATACAAGATCTGGAGAAGACAAGATTGAAACCACTACCGTTAATACACTAATTACTAACTTTCCCCTTGCATTTAAGGATATAGCATATCACCAACAACAAGATCCGAAATTGTGCAAAATAATCGAACAAATAAATTAATAGATAAGTAATATCTATTTATATGTAAATAATATTAAGGTAAATTTTAAGAAACGAGAGAAAGGGAATTTCACGAAAGAAAAAATATAATTATGTTTATTAGATTTTCTATTATTACACCCCCCCCCCCGTTTTTCATAGTTAAGTGCAGGAGGATGTGACGATTTTAAATATATCGAAAATCGCACAAATTAAAATTTTTAATTTTAATAAGTAAGAGTATCATACACCCTTACCTATACCCAGATTCCTGAATCAACTTGAAACTTTCCAGTACCAACACGCCAAGAAAGGTGTTAAGTAAAGAATAATAATAATAATTACTTTAATTATTAAAAATGCGACTATATAAATAAAGAAATCCCTAAGTCATAATAAAGTAAACATAAAGTATTTACATTCTAATTAATGAATAATTAATAATATATAAAGTACGAACTATTTTCTTAGTGCGTAAATACGCACCAGCTTACTGTGCCTTCGCCCCTAAACTATACGCGCATTCGCCAGTAGAACTTCGCCATGACAAGATGTGAGTTTTGGTGTTGTGTACATGCACGTAAGTGTAGGTCCTTAAAAGTATATCCAGCGTGAGATGGTTTATTGTGAATAATGTAGTGTGTAGCGTTAGTGAGAATACATACAGAAAGAAAAAGGTAGCCAACACATCTCTTTTTAAAATATAAAATGTAAGTGTAAGATATGTAACTACTAGACTTTAGTACTGCGAAGTGAGAACTATAATTAAAATAAAAAAATGTGAACTACAAAAGTCTGGACCAAGCAAAGTGAAACTACAACAATTGGAATTTCAAGTAAACAACCGATCTTCGAGAGCAGAAATAATCAACCCGATGTAGATTCACCAGGAACAACGTACTCCACCCTTAGAAGACGACAGGAGATGCCCCAAGGATACAACAACATCCTCATATGAAATTCAGGTGATATCAAACCACAACTTTTGTAAATTTCGCCTTAATAAAAGAAGTAACAAAGAACTTTAAAGAACTTTAGCAATGTAAAGAACAAATTATCAGTTTTGTAAATTTTGTAATTTTGTAATGAAGTAATAGTAACCGCAATGTCTAGATAAATGTAAGATAATAATGTAGAGTATCACCAATATTATTCTTCCAATAATATGGTTGAAGTTTTGATAAATTCATTATTTTGAGAAAGTTGAGACCCGGATCCGTGGTATTAAAACTAACATCTATATGAATAAATTTTGAGATAAAACGAATAATATACTTAAGATCTTTCAAGCAGTAAAAGTAGAATTTACTAAAATAACTTTTCTTTAAAATCAAGCATAATATTTGAATAGCAATAAAGAGATGTTTTCGCTAACACCTAGTGAGTGAATAAATTTATGCAAACCTTGTCAATTTCCTATATCATAATTGTTTTGTAATTTGTTGGTAAGTGTTTTACTAACAACGGCAGCTAGTTTAATTTACTGGTAAAGAATTGAACTAGTTCCCGACTTTTGTGTTGTCTTAACAAGGGAGACGGCACAGATTGATGATTTGCTGTGAAACTTGAAAGCGTTAATCGGGAATTTTTCTATAGTGGTGTGCAACAGGTGTTATTTCTAACTGTGATCATAACCACTAACACAATTATAAATTACATAAAGTTTTAGTGAAGCAATTTGCAATCAGCTGACCACAGGTTGAATCAATTGTGTAGAAATTAAAATTTAAAACTGTCAGTACAAAAATCTAAGAGAAAGACGATTGTGCTTGTGGAGAAAATGTGTAATTGTGGCCTATTTTGTTTTCCTTTCTGATTTCTACACAACCCAAACAGTTGTAATCAGATATGAAACGTGACCACCTAGACTTGTGATCATTAGCTGATCGTCGCGACGTTTCGTATTCTGCCACTTACACACACCAGACATCCCTGTGCAGTCTTTTTTTTCTGAAGTTTAAATTATGCGTCTTTCATTGTCTTCAGAAGTAAAATTGTATTAACCGTCTTTCACGTCACGTATCATATTTGTATAGTAAAGATGGATTAAAATGTTATAATTAGAACATTTAAATTCTCTTAATTTCTGTGCCTATTACATGTTTTTGTTCCACGCTGACTATTAGTCTAAACTACTTATTTTGTTAAATACTTTTGATTACTTTTATATCTGTTTCTTATATTTTTCTACTTTTCAATTTTTAGGTCTACAGGCTTAAACTGCATTGCAAGTTTTAAAAAAATCACAAATTTAAATTCTTACTTAGCGTAATAACTGTATTTTTCATTTTTACATTGTCTGATGTTGTTTTTGTTGTTGTCTGTGTATATACACATTAAACGTCATATTTTTCCTAACCATGGCTTTTATTTCTTTCAGCAGTAAGCTAAAAACCAATAACTATTAACATCTTGGTATATCGATACAATCGCATATTCAAAACATTAAGAAACATAATAATTTACAATTAGTACACTTCTTCTTCTTCTTCTTCTTCTTCTTCTTCTTCTTCTTCTTCTTCTTCTTCTTCTTCTTCTTCTTCTTCTTCTTCTTCTTCTTCTTCTTCTTCCTCTTCCTTCTTCCTTCTTCTTCTTCTTCTTCTTCTTCGTCTTCTTTTTCTTCTTCTTCTTCTTCTTCTTCACATCGTGGTATATTGATACAATCATGTATTCAAAACATTAAGAAACAATATTTACAATTACTGCACTTCTTCTTCTTCACATCAAAACAATCGCATATTCAAAACATTAAGAAACATAATAATTAACAATTAGTACACTTCTTCTTCTTCATCACATCGGAGTATATCGATACAATGAAAACATTCAAAACATTAAGAAATAGAATAGTTTACAATTAGTACACTTCTTCTTCAATCGAGGTACACCGAAACTACTGCATATTCAGAACATCGAAAATGTAGTGCGGGTACGGATATTTTGTACCTGTACAAGTCAATTATAGTGTTTGCGCTGTTAAATTACTACGATACGCATGCCGTAGAAACAATGTGATACAGGAGGTAATGGCTTTGCTGCACAGACAAAAAGTACAGTTTTTTTAGCGTGCGTCTGGAGTAGCAACAAGGAAAAACAAACTCTGCTGCTAGCGTTCCGGTTCTATGAAATTCTACTGACAAACACACACCGCCCTCTATATTTCCATTCATTTATTTTTAGTTAACTCAACTCATATAACGGAACACACACCTGACACATGTTGTTACATCAAACGCAAGCAAAGTTCTCTTTTAAAACAGGAAAAGGGGGAATCAATGTCAAAATATACTGTGTGCCAGTTCTCTGTAGTCAGTAACTTTGATAACTGTTACGTACGCCTAAACAACCATTATGGTGGTAATACTGTAATACTGCCTCGGTCAAAATGATGACAGCGGGAAGCGTTTGACCTAAATGTCTTCTTAAAAGTGCGGTGCTGTTCTGTGGGCGAACCTAGGATTTCATTTCGGGGGGAGGGGGTATTTTTTCATCCACACGTCGTTTTCTTAGTGTACTCTTTTTTCACATTACAATGAAAATTGTACCAAGAAATTAAAACTAATGGGCAAATAATATGTGAAATTCACTAATTTCATTAAAATCAATTAAAAACATTCATCAAATAAGCCTCCACTTCAGCTTATTTGATGAATAAGTCGAATAATAAGCTTTTCTTGGAAACCAATTAATTACATTTCAAAAAACACACAACCAGTTTTAAATTCTTTCCTCCAACATTTAAAAAATATTTTTCGGATTTCGGGGGGGGGGGATCTATCCCCCGTATCCCCCTAGATTCGCCCCGTCTCTGTCTATCGATCAGATTGTCTCGTCAGTAAAATGATGGTTACCTTGTTCAGTTTACGTCGTCACAATTAGTATTCACCAACCGCACCTTTAGCACCTTCAATGGAGCCGACCGTCGTGTCGTCGTTATTCTGCTGTCGGCGTAGCCGTTGTTTGATGATGTCAACGTTTGAGTTTAATGTTTAATGATTACGTTGTTTGGGATGCGTCAGCAACTTAACTACACCGAATATTTATTTGCTACTTAATCGGCAGTTGCTTTGATTGCCGAAGTTTACGGTTTAAATGAGCGAGCTATACACGGTAGCACTGTTACTAGTCGTAATTAATTCTTTTTGTTTCCAATCAGTGTAGTCACGTTGCTGGTGTATTACTACACACCATCAAGTAACTGTTACACCGACAGCAGGATGACGACGATATGACGACCGGCTCCATTGGAAGTGACAAATCATCCATTGATGAATACTAATTATGACGACGGAGGCTACAGATGGTGATGATGATGGCGTTTGTGATCGCTATTCGCATTAAAAGATGTCCTCTAGCTTCCTGAAACGTGTCCCTGGAAACAAAAAAGAAATTTATAAATGGTTTCACTTGGATCATAATGATACAACAATCGCGGAACCTTCTCGAATGACGAGAATGTCGTTCTACACGCTTCTCGACTACTCCAGCGTGTGGCGTTTGTGTCAAGACCGTGCACTCACGTAGCACTCCAGGCTGTTCGAGAGCACTTTTAACTAAGCAAATGATGATGGCATGCCGCCAAAAGAATGGAAAATTATTCTGGAACACCTGCGAGACCTATATAATTAACAGAGCCTGGCTTAGAAATTAGTTACAGTGAGCGATTTCTTTAGCGCGGAACAGTGTTCTGATTAGCAGAAAGAGATAATTGTGTTGTAATTAGTGCGAAACTCTTAATAGTTGGCATTATAATTGCGTTTGGAAAAATTTAACTTGAATTATTGTACAAGAGTAACTTGTTGATTACAAATTGTTACTTGTGTCTGTATTTTGTTTCCACTGTACCATACGACGATCCGTGAGACCGTCATACATAAGGCTCGGAAACCTGGACTTTGGCTGTTAGTTTAGAAGTGGCTACCTTGAAGCTTCTGAGATGTGCTGAAGGACAGCTGTAAGAATACCACGGTCGAAAACAATACCTAATGATGACATTCTGAGGAGAGTAGGTGAAAAGTGTTGTTGACTGGATTCACAGTGGAAAGGAGAAGTAATGGAGGAGGGCCTTAGGAGTACGGAACGGAAAGAGTACCTAATGATAACGTTCTGAGGGGAGTGGGTGAAAAAAAGATGTTGATTAGATCTATTGGGGAAAGGAGATGTAATGGAGGAGGGCCTTTAAGAGTACGGAAGGGAAAGAATACCTAATGATGACGTTCTGAGGAGAGGGGTTGAAAAAGTGATGTTGATTGGATCCATTGTGGAAAGGAGAGGCAGTGTGGTTGGTCACCTGCTACCCCATTCAAACTGGTTAACCACTTGGTCGAGGGGCATAGTTGGAGGGGAAGTCCCAGGCAGGAGTACATCCTGCCTGGATCGGGGTAAAAAAAAGAAGAAGGTATGTGGTGATCAAAAGGCTGCGTACGGAAAGGGAGAAATTGCAAGCCCACCAACATCTGAGTTGAGAAGAAGAAGAAGAAGAAGAAGAAGAAGAAGAAGAGAAAGAAAGGAGATTCGCATTAAATCAAGTCAAATCGCAGTCCTACAAATACACAAATACGTGATACCGCAATCGCGCGCGCGTGTGTGTGTGTAGATATTGGAACAAGAAAACACAATCTGCCAACCTAACGGACGGCCGCAATATATTGTAACACACATTAATATTAATACAGTGAAAATAATTACTACTCCACGCTGTAATTACATAGTGTCAGATTTAAAATTGATATGCGGTCAGATTTGCTCGGCCGTTATGTGATCCGAAATCCAATTATACGCTTTTTATTTACCGATTAATTAAATCACCCTTTACGCCGGGATTTCTAAACCAGTAAACCACGTACGGTATTGGTTATATTACGTATATATGACTGTAACTAATGTAGATCTATAATAATTATACGGGTGAGTTTTCCACTGGTCACTCGGATTAATAATTAAAATGTGCAGTGGTTTCATTTTTATATTCTGGCTCAACGGCTCACATAGGTCTATAGTGAAATACAATTTGGAGTAATCAATTTGCTACACTCACATACGCGCGCACATAAAGCATGTGCGTATACGGAATGTTGAAGATGTGCATGCATTATTATTATTATTATTATTATTAGGTCCTTCAGTCTTTCGACTGGTTTGTACCCTCCCCGCATATACCCGTGGTGCGTCTGTTACGGAGTCTCTCACAGGTATATGGGACCTACAGTTTAACGCCGGATCCAAACGGCATAGTTGGGGAGGGTTTATACTATACTAGGCAGGATACCTCTCGGTGGTTTGCCATTGCCTTGCGAGGGGGAACGGTCGTATCTAAATCAGATGGCCCCAGCGGGAATCGAACCCGCCCCGACAGCGTAACAGCGCCACACGCTAGCCACTACGCCACGACCGCTCCACCATGTGTATTAGTGGGCGGGAAATCAAATGGAACCAACGTTGGGCCGCTTTTAGTAAGAAAGCTTTAACATGTAATAACCATTTTTTAATTGACAAACATTGCTACGACAATTACAGAAAGTTCTCGAAGAGTCGAGGACGCCTTTCCGCCCGTTTCTCGGCTACCTTCTAGATCAGCGTTTCCCAAATTGTGCCTTTTCCAAGGCATTAACAGTCTACTAAGACACCACTACCTATCTGTTTTTCTTTCTCCTCCTTCGTTAGGCATTAGGCCCATTTTGCATTAGGCTAATTTCATTAGGCATTAGTGTGCCGCAAAATTTTGGGAAAATTAATAAGAACAGTAAATAAAATAAAATATCTAACTCGGCAAAAATATGCAGAGTTAACAACTGTAGGAGAAAACGATTTGAGTGATATCAGGAACGAGACAGTGGCCTAAAACTGGAATATACAATACTAGTGCAGGACGCGGAGTGAAGAATAATATCGGTATGGAGAACCATACATGACTTCCACGTTCTAAGATTTATATTTAAAATCATTTACGAAATGAAATGTTTCCATAGAAACTACTTCTTTCCACTTATTGCTTCAGCTTTAACCACAGTACTGTGGTCACTAACGTATACCACCACACGTTATCGCACTCGATTTTCACTGACGATGGCAGTCGACGGCACTGCCGAAACGTCTGGTTTTGCAGAAAACATTGGACTACGGCCAAACAGCCCGGGAAGGAATTTTAACAACAAACTACTACTTTGTTGCCGATAACGTAGTACACATATAAAAATTATCCCCTCCCCCATCAACTATAATTTTCATTTATAGAAAATTAACCCCACCCCGTTCAACTAGCCTCTTCATTAATAGATATTTCATCAACGTTTCTACAGTGGATTATTAAGATCTTCTTATCACGATACTTTATTTATCAAAATTAATTACTTTACTCTTGTTACAACAAAAAATGTTTCTGGTAAACTGCCCTTTCCCCGTAACCGATCTTCACCAAAATCAATAGACCTTGAGTCTTCTACAACTCAGGCAAACATGTAAGAAATTATTTGATTCTGTTTGAATTTACGGCAGTTATCGTTCGTCATGAAAACATTTCTCTTGTTACAACATAAAATGCTGCAGGTTAACTACCCCTTTCCCTTAACTGATCTTCACCAAAATCAACAGGCCTTGAGTACTCAGCAATTTAGGGATGTATGCAGAAACTTATTTGATTATGTTTGAGTTTACGGCAGTTATCGTTCGTCATAGAAAAAATTACCTTTGTTATCACATAAAACGTTGCAGGTAAACTACACCTTTCTCTTAACTGATCTTCACCAAAATCAACTGATCTTGAGTCCTCTATAATTCAGGGATGCATGCAAAACATTATTTGATTCTATTTGAATGTGCGGCAGTTATCGTTCGTCATAGAAACAATTACTCTTGTTAAAAAAATTAAAGGTGGCCGGTAAACTACCCCTTTCCCTTAACCGACCTTCACCAAAATAAATAGACCTTGAGTCCTCTACAACTTAGGCACATATGTAAAAAATTATTTGATTCTGTTTGAATGTGCGGCAGTTATCGTTCGTCATAGAAACAATTACTCTTGTTAAAAAAATTAAAGGTGGCCGGTAAACTACCCCTTTCCCTTAACCGACCTTCACCAAAATAAATAGACCTTGAGTCCTCTACAACTTAGGCACATATGTAAAAAATTATTTGATTCTGTTTGAATTTACGGCAGTTATCGTTATTCATGAAAAACGTTCTCTTGTTACAACATAAAATGTTGCAGGTAAACTACCCCTTTCCATTAACCGATCTTCAACAAAATCAACAGACCTTGAGATATCTACAATTGAGGAAGGTATGCACAAACTTATTTGATTCTGTTTAAACATGCGGCAGTTATCGTTCGTCATAGAAACAATTACTCTTGATAAAACATAACATGTGGTAGTTAACCGATCCCTTAACCGATCTTCACCAAAATCAACAGGCCTTTAGTCTTTTACAATTGAGAAATGTGTGCAAAAAAATATTTGATTCTGTTTGAATGTGCGGCAGTTATCGTTCGTCATAGAAAAAATTACCGTTTTAAAACATAAAATGTTGGAGGTAAACTACCCCTTTCCCTTAACCGATCTTCACCACAATCAAACCACATTGAGTTCTCTATAGTTCAGGAAGGTATGCAAAACATTATTTGATTCTGATTGAATTTACGGCAGTTATCATTCGTCATAGATAACATTAGCCATGTGAAAACATAAAACGTTGCAGGTAAACTACCCCTTTCCCTAACCCGATCTTCAACAAAAATAACAGGTCTTGAGAACTCTACAATTCAGGGCAGTATGCAAAACATTATTTGATTCTGTTTGAATTTGCGGCTGTTATAGTTTGCCATAGAAAATACCCTTGTTAAAACATAAAACGTTGCAGGTAAACTACCCCTTTCCCTTAACCGATCTTCACCAAAAACAACAGGTCTTGAGAACTCTATAATTTAGGGTTGTATGCAAAACATTATTTGATTCTGTTTGAATTTGCGGCTGTTATCGTTTGCCATAAACAAAAAATTACCCTTGATTAAAAAAAAAACGTTGCAGGTAAATTACTCCTTTCCCTTAACTGATCTTCGCCAAAAACAACAGATCTTGAGTACTCTACAAATCAGAGCTGTATGCAAAAAAATATTTGATTCTGTTTGAATTTGCGGCTGTTATAGTTTGCCATAGAAAAAATCTACAGACAGACACACAGTACACACACACACACACACACACACTTTTCGAAAAATGACTTTTTTCATGTTTTGAGTGTAGTACAATCAGAATCTGCAATAATCTCGAACACGATTTTTTTTCCATCACCATACTTTCATTTCCTTAAGAAACATGGAAGTAAAAAAGACTAAAAATAAGAAAACTCAATAAAAAGTGCATATCTAAAAAAATGCGAAAATACGGCATTATAGTACAGTAGTGAAACCAGAATGCCTATATGCAAGTGAATGTCTAGCATTGAATTATAATTTAGTCAAACTAGAAATATTGGAAAGACGAATTGTTAGGAAAATATAGGCCCACAGGAACTTCAGAAGGTTGTAAATTAAGAAGTAATGATGAAATATATCAAAGTATAGAAAATTTAACACAAACAATGAGAAAAAGAAGACTATTATTTTTTGGGCATTTATATAGAATGGACGACAATAGGTTAACAAAGCAGATCTTCAGATATCTGTGGGGGAAGAAGTCATATCAAGCTGGATTTAAGAAGTCCAAAAGGATTTAGAAAAATATAATATAAACGCAAAAAAAGCAACTGAAAGAGATGTTTCAGGTAAAAGTGTTAAAAATGGAAGGAGAGAGAAAAACGCAGGTTCAAAGTGGGGACTGAAGACAGGAAGAAGAGACACAGTGAAAATATGAAAGAATATTGTAGAAAAGGGAAAGAACAAAGAATAAAGAATTGAAATTGGCATGTGGTCCTTAGATGGCCGATACAAAAAGAAAAAAAGTTACAGTTTTCTTAATAATGACAATCACTCAACACTTGGTAACAATTCATCAAGATACAATATTTTCAAATCCGCGCGTTTTCTATATATTTTTTTCAGTCCTTATATTTTACGTTAGATTAATCAAAAACTTTGAGACGCAAATAATTCATAAAGTGTCATTATCATCATCATCTCTTCACCAAGGGTTAAACCAAAAATGGTTTGTTCCGGAGCCAAGCAGATAGACTCGAGCTGGTCACTTCAACGCTCGTTCGGAAGCTCCACACCTATCAGCCTTTCATTGTTTAGGAATGCGGCAGTCTCCGTTCGGTTAAGATGTTCCAACCGTTTTAGCCGATACTAGGCAACCGTATCAAATATACACCAACTTTGTCACTACTTCTTGCCACACTGCTAAATACTTCGTTCTTGACGAGGCCTTTCGGTGTCTCCACCATCTTCAGGTCTTAAACGACAATTTTTACCTCTACAAACCCAAATATATACCTAGAACCCCCCCCCAATTGTTTGAATTCGCTCGGAATCAACCAACCCCATATTGCGTGTTCCACCTGAACACGTGTTCCACCTATTGTTTAACCTGAAGATGGTGGAGACACCGAAAGGCCTCGTCAAGAACGAAGTATTTAGCAGTGTGGCAATAAGTAGTGACAAAGTTGGTGTTAAGATGGCTGCTAATAAAACTAACAAAACTGGAAACGTATCAAATATACCCATAATATCTTGCTGTACATCGACATTTCTTTTGCGATCTTGAAGAGTGTATCGTACATGTGCCTGAGAAATATAATTTCGGCCGCTTCAATTCGACTGGGATAAAATTTATTTATAAAATTATTTGGGAAGCAGCCTAAAGTTCTCATTTGTCCTGAGGAAACCGGGAGGGGGGAGGGCATCCATGGTAGTCTCATACCCTCAACCCCAGGAGCAGCTCCTAGTTACGGCGCTGATAAAAAACATCTGCATATTACTGATTGCACTAATTCGCAGGATACAGTAGCCTCGATAGTTCGAGGTATTTGGGACCAAACCAACCTCGAAGTACCGAAAACTACAACTGAGTTACTGTTGCTTTCTGCTGTGGAGCGTCTCTGCGTGATAATGTAAAGTTATGCTGGAAATTTATCTAAAAGAAACGTTATACAAAATCTTTACACTGGTGTGCTGTGTATATGGGTTTTGTTTACTAATTTGCGCGAGCTTTCGAGAACATTCGCGAGCAAAAGGAAAATGAAAAATCGACGACGAATCGTCATTCGTGTAATTAGGTTATATTCATGAGGATTAAATAAAAATTCATAAAGTTTTTCGTTAACACTCAGAAATCTATTTATTAAATGCACACACTCAAATTTAAAATGGCATACAGTAATATTACAAATGAATACCCAGTGATAACGAAAAAAGCTATGAAAGCGCTGCTTTCCTTTTCTACACCTTACATTTGTGAGTCAGCGTTTTCCACAATGGAGCAAAAAAATAAAAAAAATCTATCTCAACTTCAAACATTGGAACACGACATGAGAGTGTCTTGTCTTCTATTCGACTGTGAGACAGGGACCTAATGAAAAAACAACAATCCCATGTATCGCATTAAAATTTGGAAGCAGAAAGATTACGAAACCTGTTTATAACAGAACAAACTTGTATCTTGTAAGATTTTGTGTTTTCATTACTTTTTTTCTCATAATTTCACGGAGATTACAAAGGTTGTAGTTCAATTTGGTTTAAAAGCTAAATAAAAAATTTTATAGTCTTGAACTGGACCGTTTACAGTTAAACCGCCAGGGTCGTGCCTGGCTGGGCCGGGCCGGTTGTGAGCGCGCGTGTGAGAGTAAGGGACTTCTAATTCCTTAGGTGCCGTCCGGTTTGGACAACCTGTAACTTGTTATTTAAGCAAATTTCATTGACATTAAATCAATGCTATTTAACGTTGTCAGTATTAATTCACTTTAAGCAAGGACAACGTTTTAAATTCACATTTAGTAAGACATTTTCGTTTATTTTATTTTCAATGCACGCTTTGTGTTCAGGGAAATTTCTCCGTTTCGCCTTTTATCCCACAGCTGCAGCGATCCTTCAGTGTTATCAAAAGGCTTTGTTACTGTATCCATATACGCAAGACGTTTTTGTGGGTTGAATTCTTTTCTTTTACCAGTAATTTAATTGTTTACTTGAGCGTGAAAATTCAATCTCATAAACTTATTATTCTAAACCCATTCTGCTGTTTTACGATAGTAATAAATCTGCTTTTGACTTCAGTCTTCATCATATCGGCGTAGAGTTTTCGAGATATCTTGTCCGCGATAGGCACGTGCCGCACGTGTCCTTAATAACATGTGTTTAAACAATAAACTTCTTTAAATAATAACATTTCATTAGATTTTACCCATTATTTTTGAACTTCATGTTTTTTACAGCCCATACGTAGAAAGTAATAGTGAGTACGTGTAATAAAGTGCTTCTATATCTTCAAAATATTCCAAGTGTAGGTGATTAGCGACAGTATGTGTTAGCTAATTCAATATTTCTTCTACGGCGTCACAGTTCGAAGTCGAACTTTAGCCTCCATTTTTTCCTGTCCTTGGCGATCGAAGTCCGTCGTTTTATTTTAAGTAAATTATCAGCATTCCTTGCCACTGCGTCAATCCAGCGTGTCTTGGGTCTTCCGACAGGCCTTCTACCCTCGATCTGACTAAACAGTACCTTCCTAGGTATTCGGTTGTCTTCCATCCTAATGATGTGTCCTGCCCATTGCAATCTATGCAGTCGGATGGAGGTGGCCAGAGTATTGTCTTTATACAGCTTGTATAGCTCTTCATTGTGACGAATTCTCCATAGCCCGTTTACTTGGATTGGTCCATATATTCTCCTCCCTATTCACAACGTCGTTGCATGGATTACGAGACACGTTGTAGCCCAGGTATTCAAAATTGCTAACGTGTTTCAGGACAGTACCATCTACAACTAGTTTTGCTCGTACAGGATCAGTTTCACGAAAAGCCATCACCTTGGTCTTACGTGTGGATATCTGCAATCCAGAGTCTTTGCAGATTCGATTTAACAAATGTATCCCCATCTGCAATCTGTTTTCAGAGTCTGACAGAATCTGCCTAATCGTCCGCAAACAACAAAGTGTCAATTGTAGAGTGACCAATCATAAAATGTTCTGGAAGACACATCTGCCAGTTTTGTATGACATCGTCAATATATAAATTAAAAAGAGAATGTGATACTTGACACCCTTGTCGCACTCCACAATTGATCAGGCCAACTCTAGAGCTGTTCTTGGTTTCCCTGCTTCTATTAAGATTTTATTCTCCACATAAAGACTGTATTGCTCTGATTATATGTGGGATCCCTTTCTTTGCCATTACTGCCCATAATTTGCTCCGATTCACTCTGTCAAACGTCTTCTCGAAGTCGATGAAAGCTATGTATGTGGGCAGCCGATACGCTCTACGCTTTTCGAAGAGCTGAGCTATTGTAAATATTGAATCTAAACATGATATGCCCTTCCTGAAACCGTTCTGGGCCTCTGAAAGCATGGTCTCCGTTATTGCATTCAACCGTGCTCTTAATATAATTCATATAATATATATAAAGTATTAAGAACGCCGAGACTCCTCTGTAGTTCCTGCAGTCATTAAGATCACCTTAATAACATTATATTAATTATAATTGACACGGTGCGGTTCCTCGTATAATATTGCATACTAAATACCTGGAAAATCCAGAGGTTGAAATTTCTAAGAAAAAGTTTCATAGTACAATACTAAATGTAAAACACGTTATTTGGTTTGTTGTTATCATTCTGCACTGGACTTAATAATTAATCGCAAAACAGATTTGATACAGATTTCGATGCAAACCAAAACTAAAGCCATCTTTATTAGTTATTAGAGCTTTAGTTTATTTTATTTTTCAATGAACACATCATTGTCTGTGGTAATTTTGTCGTATTTTCGGTAAAACAAGACATCGATTGTCTTCACACAGAGCCTGTGTTCAACGATTTTGAACAGAAATCAAAATATTGCAACAATACAGATATTTGCATATTTACCCAGGGCAGTGTTTTCCAAATAATTACTGTAAAAAGAGTACGACGAATGTTTTTAAAAATTTTGTGCGTGAAAGTACATGCGTGTACATGCGAGAAACTGTTGAAAGAGTACACCTGCTCTACACTGTAAGTCAGTGTATGTGTGTCTGTGTGTGTGTGAACCAGCGCTAACCTGTATTAAACTACGTTAGGGGTGTACATATGAATTGTTGGTTTTTATTGTGAAATCAGGTATTGACATGATTAAAATAAATTAATAAATATGTTTTCTACCTGTTACCAAAGACATATTACAATTCTAAAAACACCATTAGAATGGTGACACGTAAACGAGTATGGTGATGCAAAATTATTATAGAAAAGTGCAATAATAAAGACGTCATACTAATTAAAGTTAATTACTACCACAATTAGCTAGTGATTAACGAGTGTTTTATATGTAAATAACGAGTGAAAAATTACAAAAACATGCAACCACGCCTCTAAAGATCAAGTTTACGTTATCGTGAAAATGGACTAAAAAGTCATCAATTAAAACAAGGACGCTACACACGAATTGACAAAGTATAACACGTCAAAAACAATACCTGACATGTCAGTTTGCCGTCTACTATAAATACCTCTGGCAATTTTAGACGCTCGTCAGACTCAATGTATCTTTATACGGGGACCATCGACGTATACTATACATATATATTTATAGTATACATCGATAACGGGGACACTACGTCCTATTTCTAATCGACAGACCCAAGCAAATTCCACACTTGTCACTTGTCCGTCTGCTGACCGACTGAACTCATCATCACAATCATCTGCAATACACCACGATTGATGGAGGGGCATAAGACCATCATCAACAACAGGCTATAGAGTACTGAGGAAACATCAGCATCATCTTCGTCGTCATTCCCATAATTCAGGAGACGCACACACACACACACACACACACAACGGTAACAATACGCAGGTGACAAATGAACAATTATATTTTTGTGATAAACAAAGAACTCACAAAGAACAGAATATGAGATACAGTGTAAGGCAACCCTGTATGCGGTCTTTACAAAAAAAGATAATAGAGAAAAATTTTATTTAAAAAAAAAAATTTTCAATAAAAAAAATTTTTGTTTATTGAAAATTTTAATGTCTGTAATTGTTTAATAATCCTGTTTTAATGTTCTGTTAAAAATTTTAATAATTAAGAATGTATTTATTAATTATTGAGCACTTCTGGAAGATCTGAACCAAGTCTGGAGTTAATCAGATTAACTCCAGTCAGCAATCGATTTATGATGTTTAGTGCTGGTCCAATATCTCGCTGTTAATTAATATTTTCTTCTTCTTGAAGTCTCGTTGTATTAATAAATAAACCTTAAATTAGCATGTGAAATAATAATAGATACAAACAATTGAAATAAATGGATTTATTAACAAATTTAATAAATAATCGATTTTTAATCGATTGGGAGCAATTATCGACTCCGTCTCAGGGAATAATCGATTCGTTCATACAGTGGAAAAAATTATTACAAGTATTATATAAAAAAGGTTCTTGGAGCGATTATATTAATAGTCAGAGAAGGGTCAACGAGAAAGTATAACATTAACAATTAAAGTAATTTCAATAATTATTATTTAACAATATTTAAATAATTCTGATATAATGTTTAAAAAAGTTGAATCATCAAACCATATGTACCTGCTGACGTCACTCGATGAGGAAGACACAGAATCGTATTTTTCAAAGATGGCCGCTCCTAGGTATGGCGAAGTTATTGGGAATGTCGTCGTGTTAAAATCTCACAACAAAATTACCTTCATAAATGTTTGAAATGTCCCCGGACTGGTGTAATCTGTCTAATAGGTTGTTTGGTGTGTTCTGAAGAAGTGTTCCGTGTATACTTGTGTTAATTATGTTATTTGATATGTGTTCACTTCTGTGGGTTAACTGCTCAAAAAGTGGTTATGATTTGTAGCGTTAATTATCACAAATATATTGTTTTACTGTTTTAAATCACTAGTATAATGAAGTTTGGTGTTAGTTTTCACTATTGTCGCTAACGTTTCTGTAGTTTTAGTTAGAAAAATGTTTAATTTATTTAACTCTCGTTACACTGATATTAGAAGGTAACCGTAGTACCATTTTCTACACGGTTTTAAGGAATGTTATATTACACAACTATTCAGCTTGATATTCAACAAAAGACTAAACTAACTTCCTTCATGTTAGTCAAAATCTGGCCCAGTTAATCTTTGAAAAAGTATTGTTAAAATATTTTGATTTCCCATACACATGATACAAAATTACATTATATATGGAATTTATTTATTTTATTCGTCACCTTCATGAATTATGAACCTTATCATTGGTTTAATCATCTCATTCCTTTTAAATTGATATATTATAGTCCATATCTGTTGACATTTTGTGGAAATTACCAAATTTCTCTCTTTTTGGAAATCTAGGCTCAAAAATTGGTTTCCGCCTTCATATAATTTTTCGGCCATTTTAATTGTTATTAATACTATTATAATAAATTTTAATTAGTCATATTTCTCTTCCTTTCCTTAAATACATATAAATTGAACCTTTGAACTGGTTTTTTATGTTAATCTCTGAATTTGACATTGCTCTTTAAAATTAATTAATTTATATATTTTGAAAATTTACAATATTTTAAGGTATATTTCCTTATTATCACTTTAACTCATAGGATCATTCACAGTAGTGGTTAACTGATTTACCTTACCTAAATCTTGCTAGTTTACAGGAATTATAAGTGAATTAACTGGTTTATATGGCTTCTGTGAATTCACCACATGGCCTAGAGTTTAGAATTTTACATTTCTGTCTTTCTCAAATAAATTTAATCCTACTCCTCCTCTGACTTTACATAGTTATTATTACATGAAAATAAAACGTTTTACAAACCCATTGTGAGGTGTAGTATTTGATTAATACTACTGTTATATAAAAAATAATAATGAACATCATTCAGCATTCTAAGATTGAACATATTGCTGACATGGTTTGAAAACATACATTTAATTCCTTTTTGAATTAATACAGCATACCTACTGAAACATTATTAATGGTATGCATGCTGTTATTTGGCAAACATAATTCATTTTAAACACATATAAATCTTATTTACTAAAAATTCTTATAAACCTATTGAGTTCATGGCTGTGAACAAATAGCCATTTTAAACAATTTAAACCTATGAACATAAATTAATGCCAGTCCTTTCTGGTCTAAACCATTATTATCTATTATCCCCTTCATCAGTAAACATGTCCACCCATACTCTAGTTACTATCATTTTTACAAATGTCTTGTAATAACAGAGTTACATTAATAATAAAATATTGGAAATCTTCCATTTTATTATTTTATGATGATGTGTATTATTGAATATAAAAGTTGTTATATAGCATATTGATAAGTCATAGTATCACTAACTTTAAGTTTATTGCATTTTCAAAAAACACTTACACAAATTCACTTTCGCTGGTGGTTCTGATATTTTGAGTCTCACTATCTCAGACCAGACCTTTAGTAATCATGGACTGTTAAGACTTGTTTATTTTCTTTATCACACAATCGCTTTAGTAGGTTCACTTCTTATAATACTATACAACACTTTAGGTTTCTAAATAATTACATTTTATAGGATTTTGGTATGTTATACTTTCTTTTTAATCGTTTTGGTGGGTTTGGGGTTGATGGTATTTAATAATAGGTTTTATAATGGTGTTTCTTTCATACTATTTCTTCCTCTCTTCTTGTTTTCTTTCTTGTCTTTCTTCTTATCTTCTTTATTGTCTTCACTCTTGTCTTTCTTCTGGTCTTCCTTCTTCTTGTCTTCTTGTCGTCATTCTTCACTCTTGTCTTTCTTCTGGTCTTCCTTCTTCTTGTCTTCATTCTTCACTCTTGGGTAAACCAAGGTACTTCGTGTTATCTCGACTGATGTTTAGTTTGGAGCATCGAAGTTATTTACTGATACTGACTTTGCTCTTCGCTAAAGGTTTCAGAGTATTGTTTACTTCCTGATCACAAATTTTATTCTTCCTTCTTCTTGTCTTTGGGGTATTTTGGTGTTTCACCACTCTCAAACTGATTCTCTTTTCTTGATATTGTGTTATCTAATTTGTTTACTGCTCCTAGCTTCCTGGGTAAATTCCTGATTTTATAATATGAGTTGCTTTCAATAATTTATTTGTTTTTTGACAGTGGCTTTTATATAATGTAATGAGAATTTTTATTTTATTGTTGTTTATTCCTTTGATTTCATTCAATTTCATTCGATTTTATATTAACATATGTGGTGTAATTAATTTTTATTATTTTATATGAATTAATAAATAGTGGATTTTCTGTCACGCTACAGAATGCCCTTCTCCAGAAGTAATTTTTTCAGACTATACTTGCTTTGTCTGAAACAATTGCTTATGATAATTATTGTAGTTTTGTTATTATTCTTGACTTCCTTCCATTTTAAAAATTCTCCTATTTATATTTGAGCTTATATCCTTCTCATTCTCACTTGATCTTCCTTGATAGTAATAGTCATCTGAGTTTCATATTTATTATTTCATTTTCATATTTCTTCTTAGTATTTTCTCCTTGGGATATTTCCTCCCTATCGTTCCCTACTTTGTGAGCTGGTTCAGTTCAGAGAGGCACTGTACGCTACTTCCTCTGCTGTCCAATACTTCACACATATTTGAGTACAGAAGCAAATCATCTCTGCTCAAAAAACATATTAATACTGCTGGAATTATCTACAGACAGATTAAAAAATTATTCAGAATAGTACACATTTGTTACTATTAAAAAAAAAATATCTTTGGGATACTTCACTTATTACTTATTATATTTCTCAGAGATTTTAATATTCCTATCTCAGTTGTTCTTCTGACTCTTTAACTTGATGTTTCATTCATTTGATATTACGGTAGGAAGCTCTTCTATTATTCCATTTTTCAACTTTTCTTATCATATAAAGCTCTTGGTTACAAATTCTTTATTACCTTCTGTTTTTTTTATTATAATCTGCATTGTTTATAGTAGCATATATTTATGACATTTTTATTTTATTGCTCTGTTTTTATTATTTCCACTTGTTCTATTTTCTAGAACTTTCTATAACTGTCATTATCACAATTGACATTTAATTCATAAATTATTTTATATTAATTCGTTTAATTACATATATCTTTGATATTATTCTCACATTATTCCTGTCATGGTGAAAAGAAACAGAAAAGAACAAAGAATAAAAATTGAAATTGGAATGTGGTCCTTAGATGGCCGATACAAAACAAACGCTTGATATTGTGGCCTTTCTGGCTGTTACAGATGAATGAATACCCAGCGATAACGAAAAAAGCTATGAAAGCGCTGCTTTCCTTTTCTACACCTTACATTTGTGAGTCAGCGTTTTCCACAATGGACCAAAAAAATAAAAAAATCGATCTCAACTTCAAATATTGGAACACGACATGAGAGTGTTTTGCCTACTATTCGACTGTGGGACAAGGAACTAATGAAAAACAACAATCCCATGTATCGCATTAAAATTTGGAAGCAGAAAGATTACGAAACCTGTTTATAACAGAACAAACTTGTATCTTGTAAGATTTTGTATTTTCATTACTTTTTTTCTCATAATTTCACGGAGATTACAAAGGTTGTAGTTCAATTTGGATTAAAAGCTAAATAAAAAATGTTATAGTCTTGAACTGGACCACCGTTTACAGTTGAACCGCCCGGGTCGTGCCTGGCCGGGCCGGGCCGGTTGTGAGCGCGCGTGTGAGAGTAAGGGACTTCTAATTCCTTAGGTGCCGTCCGGTTTGGAACACCCTGTAAATTGTTATTTAAGCAAATTTCATTGACATCAAATCAATGCTATTTAACATTGTCAGTATTAATTCACTTTAAGCAAGGACAACGTTTTAAATTCACATTTAGTAAGACATTTTCGTTTATTTTATTTTCAATGCACGTTGTGTTCAGGGAAATTTCTCCGTTTCGCCTATCCCACAGCTGCAGCGATCCTTTAGTGTTATCAAAAGGCTTTGTTACTGCATCCATATACGCAAGACGTCTTTGTGGGTTGAATTCTTTTCTTTTGCCAGTAATTTAATTGTTTACTTGAGCGTGAAAATCCAATCTCATAAACTTATTATTCTAAAGCCATTCTGCTGTTTTACGATAGTAATAAATCTGCTTTTGACTTCAGTCTTCATCATATCGGCGTAGAGTTTTCGAGATATCTTGTCCGTGATAGGCACGTGCCGCACGTGTCCTTAATAACATGTGTTTAAACAATAAACTTCTTTAAATAATAACATTTCTTTAGATTTCACCCATTACTTTTGAACTTCATGTTTTTTACAGCCCATACGTAGAAAGTAATAGTGAGTACGTGTAATAAAGTGCTTCTATATCTTCAAAATATTTCAAGTGTAGGTGATTAGCGACAGTATGTGTTAGCTAATTCAATATTTCTTCTATGGCGTCACAGTTCGAAGTCGAACTTTAGCCTCCGTTTTTTCCTGTCCTTGGCGATCGATGTCCGTCGTTTTATTTTAAGTAAATTATCAGCATTCCTTGCCACTGCGTCAATCCAGCGTGTCTTGGGTCTTCCGACAGGCCTTCTACCCTCGATCTAGGGTACTAAACAGTACCTTCCTAGGTATTCGGTTGTCTTCCATCCTAATGATGTGTCCTGCCCATTGCAATCTATGCAGTCGGATGGAGGTGGCCAGAGTATTGTCTTTATACAGCTTGTATAGCTCTTCATTGTGACGAATTCTCCATAGCCCGTTTACTTGGATTGGTCCATATATTCTCCTCCCTATTCACAACGTCGTTGCATGGATTACGAGACACGTTGTAGCCCAGGTATTCAAAATTGCTAACGTGTTTCAGGACAGTACCATCTACAACTAGTTTTGCTCGTACAGGATCAGTTTCACGAAAAGCCATCACCTTGGTCTTACGTGTGGATATCTGCAATCCAGAGTCTTTGCAGATTCGATTTAACAAATGTATCCCCATCTGCAATCTGTTTTCAGAGTCTGACAGAATAGCCTGATCGTCCGCAAACAACAAAGTGTCAATTGTAGAGTGACCCATCATAAAATGTTCTGGAAGACACATCTGCCAGTTTTGTATGACATCGTCAATATATAAATTAAAAAGAGAATGTGATACTTGACACCCTTGTCGCACTCCACAATTGATCAGGCCAACTCTAGAGCTGTTCTTGGTTTCCCTGCTTCTATTAAGATTTTATTCTCCACATAAAGACTGTATTGCTCTGATTATATGTGGGATCCCTTTCTTTGCCATTACTGCCCATAATTTGCTCCGATTCACTCTGTCAAACGTCTTCTCGAAGTCGATGAAAGCTATGTATGTGGGCAGCCGATACGCTCTACGCTTTTCGAAGAGCTGAGCTATTGTAAATATTGAATCTAAACATGATATGCCCTTCCTGAAACCGTTCTGGGCCTCTGAAAGCATGGTCTCCGTTATTGCATTCAACCGTGCTCTTAATATAATTCATATAATATATATAAAGTATTAAGAACGCCGAGACTCCTCTGTAGTTCCTGCAGTCATTAAGATCACCTTAATAACATTATATTAATTATAATTGACACGGTGCGGTTCCTCGTATAATATTGCATACTAAATACCTGGAAAATCCAGAGGTTGAAATTTCTAAGAAAAAGTTTCATAGTACAATACTAAATGTAAAACACGTTATTTGGTTTGTTGTTATCATTCTGCACTGGACTTAATAATTAATCGCAAAACAGATTTGATACAGATTTCGATGCAAACCAAAACTAAAGCCATCTTTATTAGTTATTAGAGCTTTAGTTTATTTTATTTTTCAATGAACACATCATTTTCTGTGGTAATTTTGTCGTATTTTCGGTAAAACAAGACATCGATTGTCTTCACACAGAGCCTGTGTTCAACGATTTTGAACAGAAATCAAAATATTGCAACAATACAGATATTTGCATATTTACCCAGGGCAGTGTTTTGCAAATAATTACTGTAAAAAGAGTACGACGAATGTTTTTAAAAATTTTGTGCGTGAAAGTACATGCGTGTACATGCGAGAAACTGTTGAAAGAGTACACCTGCTCTACACTGTAAGTCAGTGTATGGGTGTCTGTGTGTGTGTGAACCAGCGCTAACCTGTATTAAACTACGTTAGGGGTGTACATATGAATTGTTGGTTTTTATTGTGAAATCAGGTATTGACATGATTAAAATAAATTAATAAATATGTTTTTTACCTGTTACCAAAGACATATTACAATTCTAAAAACACCATTAGAATGGTGACACGTAAACGAGTATGGTGATGCAAAATTATTATAGAAAAGTGCAATAATAAAGGCGTCATACTAATTAAAGTTAATTACTACCACAATTAGCTAGTGATTAACGAGTGTTTTATATGTAAATAACGAGTGAAAAATTACAAAAACATGCAACCACGCCTCTAAAGATCAAGTTTACGTTATCGTGAAAATGGACTAAAAAGTCATCAGTTAAAACAAGGACGCTACACACGAATTGACAAAGTATAACACGTCAAAAACAATACCTGACATGTCAGTTTGCCGTCTACTATAAATACCTCTGGCAATTTTAGACAATCGTCAGACTCAATGTATCTTTATACGGGGACCATCGACGTATACTATACATATATATTTATAGTATACATCGATAACGGGGACACTACGTCCTATTTCTAATCGACAGACCCAAGCAAATTCCACACTTGTCACTTGTCCGTCTGCTGACCGACTGAACTCATCATATCACAATCATCTGCAATACACCACGATTGATGGAGGGGCATAAGACCATCATCAACAACAGGCTATAGAGTACTGAGGAAACATCAGCATCATCTTCGTCGTCATTCCCATAATTCAGGAGACGCACACACACACACACACACCACAAGGGTAACAATACGCAGGTGACAAATGAACAATTATATTTTTGTGATAAACAAAGAACTCGCAAAGAACAGAATATGAGATACAGCAATGTAAAGACTTAAACATAAATAGTGCAGATATTCAAAATAAAAGACGTAATTGTAAGTTGGTGTTGAAAATAATAATTTTATTCTGTTTAATTTTAAAAACTTGGGTTGTCATTATAAATCATAAATGTTCTTAAGGTAAGTATTATTTTTATTAAAAGATTAATAACAACCATTAAATATTTATTTGGTAAAGTTAATATTATTTTTATAGATGATTTGCTATGAGTTCAAATTTTTATTAATGATTCAAAGTCAGGCACCCATGCAATATAAAAGAATTTTATAATTTGTTCATCATATATGTTTAGATATTTAAGACTATATGTTATTAGAAGTTTAATGAAGAAAGTTGTGTTAATGGTTATAATCACAAACGGAATTATCACTGTTGCACACCACTATAGAAAAATTATTCCGATTAGCGCTTTCAAGCTTCTAATTAAAGTTAATTCCGATCTGACGATGAGCTGAGAGGCTTGAAAGCGCTAATCGGAATAATTTTTCTATAGTGGTGTGCAACAGTGATAATTCTGTATACGTTATTAATGTGTGCTGATTAACAAAGGTATGTTACGTTTTCAGAGTGTAACGCTATAAAAAAGAATATTTTAAATTTTATAGTTTTAAATTTTAATAATCAATTAATTTTTCATTGGAATATAAATAAACCTTTGATTGATTATTTTACTGTTTTTAATTAATTATTTCATGTTATCAGCATTTCACTCTTCTTTTTGATACCGTTACGACATTACAGAACAATCTAGGTGTTTCTCGAATGTTCCAGTAGAATCCGGCTGTAATGTGTGTGCGTACGTGATTCTCAACGCGTTAGCTTAGACTGTCAGAGAATTCGCGCGGCCGCGCGCTGTGTGCAAGGACACAGTCAATTACTTTTTGGTGTTTCCTAGTAGCTTACTTGACGCGCAGTAAGAAATATTCTGTATTTTCGCCAGGGTATAAACACAAGTACTCAGCGACGCTCAGTTCAGTTTGCGTTGCGATTTACACAGTGCGGGTCGAAGTAATGTGACGAAGTATTATGAGTTTTATAATTGTGCGGTACTCCATTAGTAGACATTTTTATTGCGTGTGAACAGTTTTTATTTTATTTGTTTTATTTGTTTATTTTATTTTATTTGTTTATTTTATTTGTTAATTACAAACAGTTTAATTGTGCTAATTAAAGCTGGTGATTAATGACTTAATTGGTGTCTTGTATTTTTTTTCCACTGTACCATACGACGATCAGTAGACAGTCGTAACAATCCGTTTATTGTGCAACCACATACATTACTTAACGCAACGAATATACAAAAATGCTACGACCTATCCGGTGTTTAATATATATATATATTGCAACAGAACACAGGGTGATAAGATATGCTGTTTATATCAGAGTACATGAATGACGAGCATATTCTTGTTTAAATTTGTTTTGTGTAATATTTTGTCTTTTAGTCATAAGTTTTGTATTTAAAAATTGATAATCATATAGGTTACACCAAACTCTTCATAAAAAGATGTACTATCTTGTCATGTATTTTTTGTATGAATTGGTGCGCGTGTGCGGGTGTGATAATCTGCGATCGCTATAGCGGCAGTGGTAGTTAACCGATTTACATGAAAATTTGACAAGGAATTATTTAAGTAAATAGCTTCGATTTGTGTATACTCTGAGGTTTGTAACTATTTTAGAAATATGGTTTTTTAAGTAAAGCAAAACTCAAATGTAACTCTTATCAATGATAGGGTAATAAAATTGTAGATAATTTCCATGCAGGACTATGCAAAATTATACAAAGTTTTTCATGAAATTTGTGTATCTGGTCGTTCCATCAATCATGTGTCTTGGGCTTGGCCTATCAAAATACACCAAATTCAGTGAGATTCATACGTTGCAGAACTAGGATGGACACAGTCTGTCTGTCGACGTTGCTAGGGGAAGTTGTGCCCGGGTAAGAGAGTTGTTCTCTTACAAACGTAAAAATATCTTATATAAAATAAACCATAAACCTTTAAATTCTTAACGAAGTTTTGCGGTAAGAACCAAGAAGGAATAGAGGAATATTTTATATAAAGTAAACTATAAACCTTGAAATTCTTAACGAAGTTTTGCGATAAGAACCGAGAGGGTAAATAATTAAATAAAATTTAAAATATAATACAGTGCTGTGTCGTGTAAGTTAAGATATCCGGTTAGGGAACTTAAAGACACTACAAGATATCGTGGAAGCAGTCAAACATAACTACGAGACTCTGTGAAATATCGCCGCTGGAGCCGCTTGCTGTACAAGTTAACGACGAGACGAAGAGGACGCCAGGACGAAGAGGACACCAGGAAGGAGTGAAGCTGTAGAAGAGGACGACGAGACGAAGAGGACGCCAGGACGAAGAAGACACCAGGGAGGAGTGAAGTGGTAGAAGAGGACGACGAGACGGGACCGACGAGACGAGAGGAGGACGTTGCAGCAAACAAGTAAAATCGATTTATATTAATCGAACAATACAAACTTTTTAATATACTATCAATACATGACAATTTAAAATACATTATACATCTTTATAAACAATATTTGTATATAATAAATAATTTTTCATCTCCTCCATAATAGACTTGTATCGATTTTTACACACTCATAATATCCTTATTAGAATAATAAAGTTTGATCTGTTGCAATATATATAGTTGCGTTGGGAACATGGACAGAACTGTATCCATTTTATAATTCCTGAAACTTTGTAATATATAAAACCATAAGTACAGTAATGCTATGAGAAACTATTGGAAGTCGTAATAATGGAGACGCAGGAATGTTTACTTGAATTTTTTGACAGTAGGGTAATGTTTAGTTAGTAACGTGTGCACAAGTCTTGTTCAGACTGTACCGAGTTTATGAAGATATTCGCTTCTCTATAGGGCGTCGCATAGTTAACGACCCTTGAGTAACGCTTAATGTATTTCTTAAAGAAATCTGACCTCTTTCATGAACAGCATAATGGTTAGGGGATTAAAAATTTAAAGAACCGAAATAAAATGTTCCGAGCTTTCCCCTTTCCTTGTAGTACATTTTTGGACATTCCCTCTCTTTTCTCTCTGCTTTCGCTCGCTCTTTCTCTTTTCCTTTTAGTTCGCTATTAAATGGAATAAAGAGCTTATCGTACTAAATAAAAACATTAGAGTCACAAACTATTCGCGTCTTGTACTGACAGAAGTGAGCTTGACTTAAACACGCACACACGCGCGAGAGCGCGGTAACAATCTCACACTATTGGACTCCCAACAACATGGCGTGCAGACAGCAGTAAGCACGGGGTTATTATTTCTCTGTCTCTCAGTATGTTCCTTTTCTTTCAAAACGATCATTGATGTCACAATAATTCCACATCATAGCTGCCGACAGTAAGCTCCCTTCGCACACACACACACACACACAGTGTTTCCTTTCAGTTCGTTTTTTCTCGATCCCTTTATTTTTCTCCAATACTATGTTTATCGCTCAGAAGAGTGCTTCAGTTGTCCGTTAGTTCTCGGATCTAACTTCGTCTTACGTCTAACGCCTGCAAGTGTCTGTCAATATTATAAACCTAGTAAGCTCCTTGATCGCTGCAGAACTCGCTCAGTGTTTTGAGCAAAATACATTTTATCATCAGAAAAATTTCAATATCAGATAATTTTTTTTAGTGAGAACTTCGTAAGCGGCCAGGTCACTACCGCACGGCTCGCGCTCCTAGGGCACAACGCGTCACGAAATAGCTGAAACGAAAAACCAGTGTCGCCAAATCAATCCCAACATATCTACACAACAATTTCCCCACTGCCACAAATACGTGTGCTTCAAGCAAAGCATAATACTGTAAAGAATGTGAGCGTATTCTAAATGTTTTAATAATATTACAAGAGAACTGCAGGAGGTGAATGTTATGAGTGTACGCGATAGGATTGCTCAGTATCGGCTAAAATAGTTGGCACATCCAGTGACGAATTATCCATAACGCTAGGGTGTGGTGTGCTGCAGCACCGGGTGCCAGGGCTTCAGCCTTCAGAGGGGGCACGAACCAAAGCGAAGCAAAGCTTATGATCACATTACGCAATTGTTTGGTTTTCTTACGCTGTTATTAACCATGGAGAATGTCAAAGGAAAGCTCTTATAGAAGTTTACTCGACCGATTTGAATAACGATCTTCTAACAGATATTAAGCACTTTGTGCCACGAGTAAAACTAGAAGAAAACGGTTTTTTTTTTCAAAGCGTTCGGATGAAGACGATAGATTCCATGATACTACAGTTTGTCCGCTCAAGGTATTAAACTGGATTATTGATTGTTAAAGAATTTATGTATTTCAGAATATATACATTATTTGCTTTTGACGATTCCAATAGCTAACTGCGAATTTGAAAGATGATTTTCTGTATTAAAACACATTGTGTTATTAAAAAACTGTTCACTCCTATTTCAATCGTAATTTGTTACACAAAAATCTGTCTTTCTACAATACAAACTACCAACCTTTCACACGTTGAGACAGTTCACTCGACACCCGCACTTCTGGCGTGTGTCTCACGACACAACCCAGTTTTCCAGTTATCACAAAAATCACAAAACGTTTGATTTCGATTACTCTTCAATTTGTATACCTAAATAACGGTTATCGTATATCAGACGATTATACAATAAGCACCACTTTTTATTTCAATCTTTTTTTAATATTACGAATACAATATTACAACAACACACCAGATGGATGAAACAAATTAGGGGCTCCCTAGACATGATCGTATTGGGGCTTCCCTCATAAATTTAAACATAACTAGGACCGCTTGATACTTCACAAACAACAAACCTGTTACATCATCATCACCAGCATCATCTTCACGGATAATGGTTTGTTCCGGTCTCAAATAGGCAAAGATTAGAGATGGTCACTCCAGCGCTTCCTCAGACGTCGCCTCGACTTATATTTCCAGAGTTGTTTGGGGACGCGGCAGTCATCCAATCGGCAAAGATGTTCCCACATATCAGCCGATACTGGGCGATCCTGTCGAGTATACTCGTAATATTCAGTTCCTGCCGTACATCTGTGTTTCTTCTATGATCATGGAGAGTATACCTTGCCACGTGCCTGATAAATCTCATTTCAGCCGCTTGGATACGACTGGTCTGGCCTTTCTTTAAAGTCCAATTTTCAGACCCATAAAGAAGTGTGGGAAGAGCCATCACCTTGTAGAATTTTGGGCGCGTTCCTTTACTTGCCGACTTAAGGGTTCGCCTAATTGTCCCGCACATAAGGTTGAACTTATGCAACTTATTCACAACGTCGTTGCGTGCATTATAAGACCTGTTACATTTCTTCATTTAAAAAAAGTTTATTAAGCAAGCCCGCGGGGCTTAAAAGTTTCTTTTTATTACTAGTGACATGTCTGGTTATTAGTATTTTTTTTACATTGATCAAAGACGTAAAATGTATTAAATAACAAATCAAACTGTTAATTGAAACAAAAGTTATATATAGTTAATTGAGTGTACATTGTACAAGAAAGAACAGTTATTCTGTTTGCATTGTATAATTACATCCACGTTCCATAAGGAAATGAAAGTATGGTGATGGCGAAAAAATCGTGTTCGAGATAAGGGCTGATTCTGATTGTACTACCCTCAAAACATGAAGAAAAGTTATTTTTCGAAAAGTGTCTGAGTGTGTGTCTGTGTGTAGAATTTTTTCTATGGCGAACGATAACTGCCGCAAATTCAAACAGAATCAAATAATGTTTTGCGTATGTGGCTGAGTTGTGGAGGATTTAAGGCTTATTCATTTTGGTGAAGATCGGTTAAGGGGAAGGGGTAGATTACTTGCAACGATTTGTTTTAACAAGAGTAAAGTACTTAATTTTGATAAATAAAGTATCCTGAAAAGAAGGTCATAATAATCCACTGTAGAAAGGTAGATGAAATATCTATAAATAAAACGGTAGTTGAAGGGGAAGGGGGTAATTTTCTGTAAGTGAAAATGATAGTTGAAGGGGGAGGGGATATTTTTTTATATGTGTACTACGTTATCGGCAACAAAGAAGTAGTTTGTTGTAAAAATTCCTTCCCGGGATGTTTGGCCGTGATCCAATATTTTCTGCAAAACCAGACGTTTTGGCAGTGCCATCGACTACCATCGTCAGTGAAAATGAAGTGCGCTAACGTGAGGTGGTATACGTTAGTGATCACAGTACTGTGGTTAAGGTTGAAGCAAGAAATAGAAAGAAGTAGTTTCTATGGAAATATTTCTTTTCGAAAATGATTTTAAATATAAATCTTAGAACATGGAAGTCATGTATGGTTCTCCATACCGATATTTTTAGTAGTTGCCACCGCTATATGAGGTCAATGTTCAAGGGCGGACAATGGCATGAAATAAGTAAGGACAGTAGGGAGGGGGCCGCAACGGATTTCCTGCACAGGGGCCTAGAAAAATGAGTTCGGCCACTGGTAGACATTACACTGTTGCATGCACAGTTCATCCATTAAATTTAATGACAATAATTTAAAAGCATTACAAATGCTCCGACGTACAATAAAATTCTTAAACGTTGCGGTAACTTGCAAAGTTGAACGTAAGTATACACTTAAATTTCGATGCGTGCAACGAACGCGGTATAATTTTAACATTGAAAATGTTTATAAGGACGTGACGCACATTTGCGGCCGATCGCTGGTGCGTGATCGAAAATGGGAACCGGTGAGTTTCCATAGAAACTACTTCTTTGTTGTCAATAACTTAGTACACATATAAAACTTCGCTTATGAATGCGACTACATTTAGCTGTACATTGGTAAATGAAGAATGAATTCATTGATTGGTGAATGAACATATATATATATATATATTTTTTTTAGATTTATTGAAGCATTTTCAATGTCCTTCTCTGTGCATTGCATTTGTGCAATGCCTGTAAATTTTTTCCCACGCCCTTGCTACATTGACTGTAGAGGTTTGCAAAAGTGCCAAGTTGTGTTTATTTATCCGTTCTCCCGTTGCGACCAACTTCTGCACAGTGTCTCGCCGCTGTCAACCAGTTCGGTCCGTGTGTGAACGCGCTCGCGCGGATACACATCACTTTGATCTTTTGATCGTCACCCGGCTCAACAAGTGGCCAAACGCAGCAAACCTGTTTAATGCGTCCAATTTATCACGTTGAATGGAATTTTCGTTCTGTAATTCCGTGACAAATGGCGTGTCTCTGGCGGGTAAACCACGAAAAACCAACACTACGCCAACTGAACAGTGACTCATCCCTGTTCATCATAGACTATCAATTGTCTTGAAGTCTCCCCGCCTCTACGCTGATTCTCTGCCTAACTGATTTATGCCTTATTGCACACACACACGCACACCACAAACACACACACTCTGTAAAACTGTAAGAAAAATATTTTAACTATTTAAAGTTTAACTGGGGTTACCGTCTTGTAAAATTTAAGTGCTCAATTATTATATAAGTAATAGAATGTCAAGTATAAAACTAATAATGATAACACAAAACTATTAAGTAATAAAAGAAGTGGTAGTAGGAATCAGTTTTAAGGAGGCTATGGTATTTTTAAAATTTTACATTCCTGACCTATATTTATACGGATTTTTTAATTTTTAGTTCTAAAATCACTTCGTGAAATAGTTCCCTTTCCTATCGGGACACTTTGTACAATTTTATCGTTTACGCAATACTGTTGTTCAATAATGTAATTCTCTTTGTTTATTACCGAATTAAAAATTGTTAAAACTATTACAAAAATTATTTTTGTTCGCAAATGTAATCACTTTTGTTGTCTGTATTGTTTGTCTGCAACAATGTATGTATTTAAATTAAACTTTCATCTTCCTTAGTGAAACTGCCTACCACAGGTTTCAGCTGAATGCTCACCATTTTTGTTGTTTGTATTGTTTGTATTGTTTGTCTGCAACAATGTATGTATTTAAATTAAACTTTCATCTTCCTTAGTGAAACTCTCTACCACAGGTTTCAGCTGAATGCTCTCCATTTTTGTTGTTTGTATTTTTTGTCTGCAACAATGTATTACAGTAACCTTTCTTCTTCTTTATGAAACTGTCTACCACAGATTTCAGCTGAATGCTCTCCAATTTTATTGTCTGTATTGTTTGTCTGCAACAATGTACGTATTTAGTTTAAACTTACATCTTCTTTAGTGAAACTATCTACCACAGGTTTCAGTTGAACGCTCTCCATTTTTCTTGGTCCTGTGCATCTGTCTACAGGTCCTTTCATTTCTGATGTCACAACACACTCCAACTTTTCTTATTCCCACTCCTCTCTGTCCTTTCATCTTTCCCTCTACGATCCTTAGCTGCAGATAGTTTGTACCCAATAAATGCTACAACTCAGATGCCTCTCAAGATGAACCATACTCAAGAGCGTAGTTCCAATGGGACTATGGATGCCACAAGGGTCTTTAAAGTGGTGGCTTCCCTTACCTTCCGCATCATATGCCGTTGACGTTGATAGGCTCACTGCGAGGGCAAGAGGGCCCCTTACCTTATACCTCCCCTTCCACCCCCTGTAGTTGTTATTCGCATTTGATAGAAGGGGACCTCCTTATCTCGGGAGAGACTCTGTCCTTCCACACAAATCTAGAACCACAATACACAACACAGACATACATCTACACCTCTACTTTACTGACATTTACTATTTACCGCGTCTACCCGAACGTATTCCTTCACGGCAGTGTAATTGAACTTAACTGCTTTACCACAGCTGGGTTGTCATCGTGTGTCAGTGCCATTGTAAAGATTGTACAAACAAATTTCTTAATTCAGTCGATTCATCATCATCATCTTCTTCTTCTTCTTCTTCTTCTTCTTCTTCTTCTTCTTCTTCTTCTTCTTCTTCTTCTTCTTCTTCTTCTTCTTCTTCTTCTTCTTCTTCTTCGTCTTCTTCTTCTTCTTCTTCTATCAGGGACTACTTCTAGTAGGCGAATTACCAGTTCCGGTCCCCAAGCTACAGTTGTTCCTTTCTGACTTTCAAGTAGGATAAATCTCGTCTAAGGACGTTACCAGCGTCCTGTAGTGTAGAGTGAGACCAGTAGTAGGAGTGCTATTTTTGATCCTCTGGGCTTGCTATGGGTTCCGTTCGGAGACCCACCTCCTATGTTCTTCCACCCCTAGTGCTGTTGTGAAACCTTCCTCTTCCGCCCCCTTGTACCGTTGACCGTTTGACAACTTTAACGCTGGCCGTACCCTTACCGGATAGTGCGAAAGGAAAAGAAGAATTACATAGTAAAGCTGAAGTATGAAAACAAAATGAAAGACTTCCTAGTCCTCAAATACTTAACAGAGTCGGGGACGGAAAGACCAATAGAGAGACCGGACAGAAAAGAATAAAGAAAGGGATTCCACCCAAGACAGGTTGAAGCAAGGTGAGAATCCAATTAGGGTGCATCGGGTGTTCTAAACCCGTACCCACCAGATGTGGACCACTGATGAATCGTCGATTCATTTTCGTACATAATCCCCCTCAGTGGCGTATCTAGAATTTGCCACTTAACTAGAATTTTGTGTGGCGTGTCTAGAATTTTGTCATACAAAAAGAAACAAGTTAAGACTAATCAATATTACAGTCTTCAAGGTGGTTGAAAAAGTGTGATAACATTCAGAAATCAATCCCATTAAAGTAAACGGTAATAACGCAATAAAAATACGCGTTATTGAAACACTGTTTAGAAGACATTTATCTACACTTTACATTTAAAAATGATAAATATAGTTTCAATGAAAAAAGAGGTAAACTAAGAAAATTGTATACATCAAAAAAGATACACCGTTTGAAAATGTTTTAGAGGTGAGTGTCTGTACGCATTGACTTTTAGGCAGTTTCATTAAGAATTTCTTCCGGAGTCACTGAATTAATTTCCCTTTTTTTATACTTCAAACGTATACACAATTACTGTGTAATAAATCTGTTTGTATATTTTACAAAACGAGTTACTACTATATTAGCGAACACAGAACAAAAAAATAATAAAACAGCCTAAAATAAAGTCATTAACGAAATTCATCGTCAACATTTGTCCACCCTCTGGGGGGGGGGGGTCCGGTCCCGTTTGTCAAACCCGTAAATATTCCCATGTTACCCTTTTCTCCTCTCCCTCACTCTGTCTCTCCCTCCTTTTCTTCTGCTTATATTGCTACTTCCTACCCCTACTATCTCACCACTCCCAGTCAATCTCTCGCAGAAGATGACTCAAACATTTGTTGGTGAAAAGCGCTTCCGTCTGCTTTCAATTATATTCTCGTTTATGAAGGCAACCAACTATAAGGAAGCCTTTGCTGCTCTCTTCCGTCTTCTGTTTGCTTCGTATTAATCTCGCAGTTATCCCTACATCAAACGCAGCAACATTCTGTAACTTAGTTAAACTCTGTGAATCGCATTTCCTCATAATAATACGTAATAATAGTAAGAATAATAATAATAAATATAATAATAATAATAAATATTCAATCATCATTATTATCGTTGCTACGATGAGAATGATGACGAATATTACCTATATAACTAATGTTACAATGGTCAGACGGATCGCCAAGTTGTTCTGTGGAAACAGGACAACAGACACCAATGAAGTAACTAATTACCAGCTCTAATTAGCCACAAATAACAATTAGAATCAACAAAGTACTCTCATACAATAATTCAAGTTAAATTTGTCCGCACGCAATAATAATGTCAACTATTAGAGCTCCGCACTAATTATAACATAATAATCACTTTCCACTAATCCGCAACAATCACTTGATCCGCACTTTACAATATCGCCAGGTGTATCTAACTTCCAAGTTCCAGGGTTATATGTACCCTGCAGAAGTTCCAGTATAATTTTCCATGTTTTTGGAGGCGTTCCGGCATAATTTGCATAGTTAAGAGTGCTCGAACAATCTGGAAGCCACTTGACACGGACACTGCAAATGCTTGGCTAGCCGAGAAACGTGTAGAACGTTACGCAACTGCGCCTGCCGACTTTCCCAGAGTGTTGTTGCGTAATTGGCGTAGCATTATTATTATTTCGTTTATATGGGCTAAACGTCTTTCACTTTCTGAAGCTCTTTGCTCCTTTGCCAGTATTGCTTCATTCTTTGGCTGGCTCTTGTTCCTTTTTGGTTCTCTTTGGTTTCTCCTTGGGCCCGGACACCTTCACCTCCTAAACACTTGTCTTTCTTTTGCTTTGAGGACTTCTCTGTTTTCTGTACCTTCTTCTCTGATTCCACACTTTTCTAGACCCTGATGGAATTCTTTCATCTATGGTACTTATGTCTTTTGGTTCTCCTGGACGGTGAGGTTTTTGTGTCCATAGAAACCCAATTATTAATTTTTCTTTTCGTATGTGTCACTGTGGACTACGTTTGGTTCAACTGGTACCTCCCATATTCTCCTCTCTCTTCCTCCTCCCCCATATCTCCTTCATTCTTGATCGATGTCTCTCCCTCCTTTTGTCAGTTCTGTTCAGTTTTGGCAGCTGTCTTCTTCTTGGGTTTTTCCTGAAAACCTGGCCATTTTTTAATTTCTTTTTGAGCTGTAAGCATTCTTCATTGTCTTCTTGAGTATTCTGGAGTTATTCTATATCCTTTTCTGTTTCTTTGAACCACGCATTGAGCATTTGAGCTTTCTGATATAGTTAAAAAGTCTTCCTGTTAATCTGTCAGCATTCATTCTTTGAATATGTCCGTAAAAAGTAATTTTTCTTTTTCTAATTACGCCTGTGATTTTCGTAACATGTGTGTACAGCTTATTATTGTGGCGTCACCTGTACTGTTCTCCATATTTTATTGCTCCCAAGATATTTCTTAATATTTTCCTTCCCGTGACTTCCAGTTCTTCCATCATTTTCTTGTTCAGAGTCACACACTCGGCTGCATAAAGTTCTTCCGGGCAAATTACCGTTGAATAATGCTTAAGTTTGGCATTAAAGGATATTGATTTCTTCTTACATGTATCCTTGGTTAAATGGTAAGCAACTTTCATCTTATTAACGCGTGCTTATTATTATTATTATTATTATTATTATTATTATTATTATTATTATTATTATTCATATTATTCACCACTCCAAGGACTAGGCCTTAAACCTGTTCCGGAACCCATCTCCTCCTCGGTCTACCTACATCTCTCTTCCCAGTAGGGTGATAACCCAAGGCAGCCACAGGTAGACGGATATCAGGTATGCGATTCAAGTGTTCACACCATCTCCTTCTGTGGTCTTTAATGTTCTGCTGCAATGATGCTATGTTTAAATCACGTCTAGTATCCTCGTTCTTTCTCCGATCCAAGAGAGAACAACTTGCGTCTCTTAGAAATTTCATTTCGGCTGCCTGAATCCTCTGCACGTCCCTTTTGCCAAGAGTCCATGCCTCACTAGCATACAGGGATGTGGCGACAGCCACAGTTTTATACAATTTCATTCGGGTATCCTTCCGTGTTTTATTTTTCAGGTACGTATGAATCGTTCCACAGATGCGTCTAAATTTTGTTAGCTTACTATCCCAATCAATATCAGTTCTATATGAGATATTACAACCCAGGTAATTAAAATGACTAACCTGATCCAAAATCTGATTATCCACGACTATCTTAGTCCTTATAGAATACCTGCCCTTAAACGCCATCGTTTTAAATTTTATAGCAGAGATCTGTAGCCCATAATCTTGTATAATGCTACTGAACGTAAATATTGCCCGCTGTAACTGGTCTTCTGTTTTCTCTATCATTACTTTGTCATCTGCATGAAGCAATGTATTCCCATGAATATTCCGCTGAAGTGATATTCCCGAGTCAACATCATATTATCGAGTCAAATCCCGAGTTATATTATTTGTCCATCGCCGAAATATTATTATTATTATTATTATTATATTTGTTACTTTTTTATAAGTTTTTGGGGCTCGACAACTAAGGCTTTATCCCAAAGACGTTCCCACTGTTCAAACACAAAAATCGGTACGACCGACCATCGTAACAATGTTTTGAACGAATACACTGTACTACATAATAAAACGGAGTAGTGAATTAGTTGTGCAGTAATACTGTTTAATTTTCATGCACTGATTTGTGTCCGCAGCTAATAGCGAACCGATGTACTGTTGTTTGACTTCGGGCGCTTTATGTTCTTGTCGTGTTCAGTGGAATTTAAAGCTCTACAGTATACTGCAAACAATATCAAAATCCGATTAATATAAAGCACGCCCTCATACGCAGTGATACGCTTACATAGGCCTGTGTTGTGTACAAATACAAGTACTTTTTAATCTTTCGCTTGTTGCATTTGTTTTGTTATTTTGCATTCTTTCCATACCATTAATCCCAAAAATACTGTTCTGTACCGAGTATAAGACTGTCTTAATTTTACAGGAATAAATTTGAAGATTTTATTTATAATAATTAGTTAACACTCTTCTTCTTCTTCTTCTTCTTCTTCTTCTTCTTCTTCTTCTTCTTCTTCTTCTTCTTCTTCTTCTTCTTCTTGAACCATGTCAGATTCCCCTGACGCTGGACAATTACATTGTCTGTAGCTGATCTTTGTTATCGACTATTCTGAATATTCCTGTCCACTCGCGAGTCTGTCTCCCCTACTGTTCCTGTGCGGTATTCTGTTTTACTTTCCAATATCAGTTGGAGCATACGGTATCGATCACCTCCCAGTATATGTTCAACATATGTCAGTTTCCAACACTTAACGCCTTTTCAAATCTCTCAAACTGCGTTTGCTCTACAGTAAGACCACTCATTGGTTTGCACAGCTGTCTACCGGCATACTTCTGTGTAGCCACAAGTAGAGTGTCTCCGAACGATTGATTGTAGCAATTTCCAGCTTTCATACACCGGCCACACAGTGCGGAACGTGACTTAAAACTTTGGCAAAGTTGTAAGTTGATGTTACCATTACACATTGGTGTGTGTGTGTTTTTTTTAAGTTTGTACAGACTAATTCAGTCATCCACTTAACCTCTTTCTCTTGATCACTAAGTGATATAGCATCTCAAATATTATAGTTTTTTAAAAAATGGTTTTTACTTTTATTTAAGCAATCTGTTAATAGATAACAATTAGCATAATTGTTGACAGAATACGTAGCACGAAGAGAAATAGTCCAATGACTGGTTCCGAATTAGTATTTAAAAATAACATATTATGTACAATGTATTTAGAGCAGTGGTTCCCAAAGTGTGGTCCGCGGACACTTTTAAGAAAAAAATGGAATATACCGTAATTTTCTCCGATTTTCTTATAGTCTAAAATCTAAATTTTAGAATCTTAAAAAAAATTAGTAGAAGTTCCAGTAATTTTTTTTGTTTTGTTTTTGTTAAAACTAACTGTAATTGTAAAAGTCATTTCAAACTAATAGCTTTAATAATGTCTTTAAACCATGTCGTGTAGCAGATCTGTTTGTCAGCCGAACTGACTAGAGCGCCGCATCAAAGCAGAACTGATCGTGCTGTTTTAGTCCACGCATTGTATCTAAGCAAAACGTTTTTCCATGTAGCTGGTTTTACGCCTAAGTAGCTGGATTTCGACACGTGTGTCTGAAAAGATAGAACCGAGGTTGACAAAGTTGAGAAATAAACTTTATGTCGAGAGTGACTTAATATTGAAATTATCAGACATTAAACCTAATATTGGAGAGTTAATTGTTCAAAAGCAACTTCATTGTTCACATTAAACCATATTTGATACCATTAATATTATAATTTTTCAAGTTAAGATAATTTTTATTTTAATACATTTTAATTAAAATATAAGAGTTTGTATCATTTTTACGGTTTGTTTTATTTCACAACTCAGATGTGGTCCGTGAAATTTTTAATTTTTTTAAGGGGGTCCGCTGACTGAACAATTTGGGAACTACTGATTTAGAGTGTTAAAGTCTAAATACAGCATAAAAGAATTGAAACAGTTGTGAATCTCAACAGAGGTATGAAGCTGCGTGGTGGGGCGTAAGTGAACTGCTTGACCTTGAAGCCCTTATTGTTTTCGGCTATGAACTAGTCGTGTACAGTCCGCTGTTATTGTGAGCCACTTCTGGTTAATCGAGTTCACTGACCATACAGAATATGACGAGGGTGAAGTGGGTACGACAGCGCCCCGAGTGACTAACTAGCGTCTACGCGCAGATATAACGTGTCGGTAGCCGCAAATCTGGCATGGTGGGACGGAGAGCGGGAGAGAGGCAGACGAATGTGTTTCATTGTCCGCGATAGCCTCAGAAACTTAACGTAATCATATTTTAATGTTTATTATATTATTCTATTTAATAATAAAAATTTAAATTTTCATCTAGTACCTTAATGTAATTTTAATTCCTGGATTTTGTTGTCCATGACGTGTTGATTATAAAAATTCGTTTGTTTTTTATTTTTATATTACATTTTATGTTTAATTCACTAATTTTTACTATACTGCTAAGCCACTTACTAAATTACATTTTTTATAGTGCGCGCGCGCGTTCGAGAGAGTGAGAGGGGGAAGAGGGAGAGAGAGGCGACCGCGCGTTTGTAACATTTGTACATATGCTAAAACAAAACCTTAATATCAATAATCAAATAAATATCCTCAAAACAATTATTTCTACTGGAATTTCAAAATCGAATTTTTGGATGATCACAGTAATGTTTTTATAAACACTGTTTGTAATAAATAAATCTCACTAAGCATTTCTAATATATATTTTATTGTGCATATTTTTGTAAGGATCGCTTCGCCTGATATTAAAGAAGTAAAAATACGGAATTGTATTGGCTGCTGTAAAACACTCAAGGTCCGTTTTTTACCTACAGAAATTTAGAAAGTCTACCTACGTTTGAATATCACTTATTTTGTGCTAATAAAATAAAACAATTCTTGCCTTTATGCAGCTTATGGTACGGTGCTTTCACTCAGTACTTTAGGCTATAATAAGCGCGGTAAAATGTTCGGACGTCTTTGTTAGAATTTGTACCACAATCAGCTAAGCTCCCCACCATGCCAGATTTGCCATGCCCACGAGTTTTATCTGCGTGTAGACGCTTGTGAGTGACTAGGCAAGCTCTTATGAAATAACAAGGGCAGAGGGCAGCAGCAGTAGCAACAGTAGTTACAGTTGTAACACCAATAATAATAAGACTATTGTTGCGCAACAAGCTGGTACTTAAGTGAATTCTTGGGCTTTCACGGCCGGCGTAAATATTATTAAAACGATTGAATTCCGGGCTATTAGGCCGTGGCCTCATGTTTGAAGGACCAAACGTTTCGACCTCACCGGCGGAGGCCATCTTCAGTGGTAAAGACTACCAGCAGGTTGTATTTGAAATACCTACCGGGCTGTTTGGCCGTGGTCCAAGGTTACATTCAAACCAAACGTTTCAGCAGCACCACTGGCTGCCATCTTCAGTGGATATTCGAGTCTACCTAACGGAGAGTGTCGTACGTCAGGCCCACACCCACCACCGGGACACCCACCACACCCACACCCAGGCCGGGGAGCCTTCACCACAGTACTGTGGTCCTGACGTACGACACCCCGCGTTAGGTAGACTCGAATATCCACTGAAGATGGCAGCCAGTGGTGCTGCTGAAACGTTTGGTTTGAATGTAACCTTGGACCACGGCCAAACAGCCCGGTAGGTATTTCAAATACAACTGACACCGGCCGTGAAAGCCTTAGAACAATATTAATATCACCAGATGTTCGCCGTAAACAGCTCAGTACAGAGGCAAACAAATTTTACACTAATAGACGGGTCCCTTATATATATATATATATATATATATATATATATATATATATATATATATATATTCTCATTGCAACAATGTCATATAAATTCAATCCCTTATATGTAGCTGCAATGAGAATATATATAATGGACCCTTCTACAAGCAAAAACAAAAAGAGGTTTGCCTCTGTACTGAGATGTTTACGGCGCACACTGCTGGTACTCTGTACCACTGAAGATGGCGTCCGCTGATGAAGCCGAAACGTTTCGTTCTTCAAACATGAGACCGGTCTAATAGGCCGGCATTCAACCGTTCCGTTGACCGAGTGACAGCCGGTATAAGCTGTCCCTCCTCTGCTTGTCATTGTCAAGTAGAGGTTAGGACACTCTCTCGCCCTTGGGGTGAGAAATTCCCCCTAAAGACGGATGACCTTCCATTGGTCAACGACGTAAGATGTGGGAGGCAAGGAGAAACCACCACATTAAGGATCCTTATGGATATCTCAACAGGGAAAACTGGTCTCTTTAGTCTGGTAAGACAGCCAGTTTATGGGAGAATACCCAGACAGAAAATCGGGCTGGACGTTAAGCCTGAAGGTGGCAGCCCCACCATACGTCTTACCCTGCGATATGCTAGTAACATATCCAGGGGACATATTCACTACTAAATTGCCTCAAATAAGGACTAGCCGGACGGATTCTTGGTTTAATCCTTGATGATGATGATGATGATGATGATGATGATGATGATGATGATGATGATGATGATGATGATGATGATGATTATGATTCAACCGTTCCAATAAGCTAGTACTTGTTCAGGAATAAGGTTAGTGATTTCAGTTTGACCTGTTTGCATATTTATCGTGAAAGACGAACACCCTACTAGGTGAAGTAAAGACAGAATAGATGAGAGGGGTAAGAAAGAGAATTATACAAAAGAGAAAAGACAAACGGTAGTGTTTAAAACAAAGAATTATGTCACGTAACGGTGTTACTTTGAAAGCGATAATAAATTACCCGTAATGTTTGGCAAGCGACGGGGACGGCAAGCCCAGGTAGCTGTGACGCGCGTACTGACATTTTGTGCTCTTGCAGCAACACTGTTGTGATTATGACTGCGGGTAATTACTGAAACCGCACGCAATATTCAGAATTACCTCAGCTGAGCCCCGCTACGTTTCAACGGGCAAATCCTCTATTCGGACCGCTTTCATCGTAATTTTTTTATTGCTTGACGCTTCGGTTCCTAGAATCCGGAATCGTCGTCCGAAGCTAAACAACACGAAACAACTTACAATAAAACATTATAAAAAATACAAAGCTTTTTAAAAATATATAATCACTTGGTACGTTTCACACTTTTTGTTTAACTCTGACAGCTGTTTCAGCTTATTAAGCTATTGTCAAAGAGATGAGTGAACAACTAAATTAAACAGTTAAATAAAAACTGTGAAACGTACCAAGTGTTTATATATTTTTAAAAACCTTTGTATTAATATGTTTCACCAAGTGCCCAACGAGTCATCAATTAATATTATACAAAATATTATGAATCTAAACATAACTACGGCTTAAAAAACTTTTCACAACAATATAAGTCATGCACACATTAGGCAAAACATATAAAAATAGAAATATAAGACGAAAGTATAAAATAGTATATATATATATATATATATAACTCAAGGTCTGAGGATTTGTTTCTTTGACTGAATACAAATCTACACCGCTACACCGACTGTCACCACATTTTGCACAGGTAACCTTTGACGCAAGGCGAAAATCGCTGTCTAACTTGGAATTTGATATTCTGCCCCGTTCGCACGATTTAGGCCCTTTTAATTATGCCCTTTTGTTGACGCGTATAAAGATAACAGCACCATGGAGACCAGTATTAATTACCATAGTAACAACTAAATAAACAAATATTACTTAGTGGCATCGGAACTGTACCTTTATCCGTTCCTGCAGTACGTTTTCGATGTTTTTAATGTGGGATTGTATCGATATATTACGATGTATAAAATAAGAAGTGTACTAACTCTTCTGCCGTGCATTTTGTGCACACTGTGGTTTTATGCCGTGCAATTTCTGCACACTGTCACTTTTCCCGTGCATTTTGTACACACTGTGGCTTCTGCCGTGCATTTTGTGCACACTGTGGCTTATGCCGTGCATATTGTGCACACTGTGGTTTATGCCGTGCGTTTTGTGCACACTGTAGCTTCTGCCGTGCATGTTGTGCACGCTGTGGCTTATGTCGTGCATATTGTGCACACTGTGGTTTATGCCGTGCGTTTTCTGCACACTGTAGCTTCTGCCGTGTATTTTGTACACACTGTGATTTCTGCCGTGCATTTGGGTACACTGTGGCTTCTGCCGTACATTTTGTGCACGCTGTGACTTCTGTCGTATATTTTGTGCACACTGTGGCTTTTGTCATGGACTTTTGGCACACTATGGCTTCTGCCGTTCATTTTGAGCACACTATGGCTTCTGTCGTACAGTTTGTGAACACTGTGGCTTCTGTCATGGACTTTTGGCACACTGTGGCTTCTGTCGTACATTTTGTGCACACTGTGGCTTCTGTCGTATATTTTATGCAGACTATAGCTTTTGTCATGTACTTTTGGCACACTGTGGCTTCTACCGTTCATTTTGAGCACACTATGGCTTCTGTCGTACATTTTGTGCACACTGTGGCTTCTGTCGTACATTTTAGGACACACTGTAGGTTTTTCCGTGCATTTCGTGCACACTGTTGACTTTGCCGTGTATTTTGTGCACACTGTGGTTTCTCCCGTGGATTTTGTGTACGCTGTGGCTTCTGCCGTACATTTTGTGCGCACTGTGACTTCAGCTGTGCATTTTGGGCACACTGTGGCTTCTACCGTGCCTTTTGGGCACGCTGTGACTTCAGAGGTGCATTTTGCGCACAATATGGCTTCTGTCATACATTTTAGGACACACTGTGGTTTTTTTGTGCATTTTGTGCGCACTGTGGCTTCTATTGTGCGTTTTGTTCACACTGTGTCTTCTGCCGTGTATTTTGTGCACACTGTGGCTTCTGTCATGGACTTTTGCGCAAAATGTGACTTCTGCCGTGTATTTTGTGCACACTGTGGTTTTATGACGTGCAATTTGTGCACGCTGTCGCTTTTCCAGTGCATTTTTTACACACTGTGGCTTTTGCCGTGCATGTTGTGCACACTGTGGCTTATGTCGTGCATATTGTGCACACTGTGGTTTATGCCGTGCGTTTTGTGCACACTGTGGCTTCTGCCGTGTATTTTGTACACACTGTGATTTCTACCGTGCATTTTGTACACACTGTGGCTTCTGCCGTGTATTTTGTGCACACTGTGGCTTCTGCCGTGTATTTTGTGCAAAGTGTGACTTCTGCCGTGTATTTTGTGCACACTGTGGTTTTATGACGTGCAATTTGTGCACGCTGTCGCTTTTCCAGTGCATTTTTTACACACTGTGGCTTCTGCCGTGTATTTTGTACACACTGTGGCTTCTGCCGTACATTTTGTGCACGCTGTGACTTCTGTCGTATATTTTGTGCACACTGTGGCTTTTGTCATTGACTTTTGGCACACTGTGGCTTCTGCCGTGCATTTTGTGCACACGGTGGCTTCTGTCGTACATTTTGTGCACACTGTGGCTTCTGTCATGGACTTTTGGCACACTGTGGCTTCTGCCGTGCATTATGTGCACACTGTGGCTTCTGCCGTATATTTTGTGCACGTTGTGGCTGCTGTCGTACATTTTGTGCACACTGTGGCTTCTGTCGTGCATATTGGGCACACTGTGGCTTCTGTCCAGGACTTTTGGCACACTGTGGCTTCTGCCGTGCATTTTGTGTACACTGTGGTTTCTGTCGTGGGTTTTTGCCACACTGTGGCTTCTGTCGTAAATTTTGAACACACTGTGGATTCTGTCGTGGATTTTTGACACACCCTCCTTGCCTCACAAGACATTTAGTGGAATTTATAGACCGTCTGTAGCCCAATACAAATATGTCGTGTAAAGTAATTGTACTGAAGAAACCCCGAAGGGTCAAGGAAGAGTTGTAGTATTGAGCGAAAACAGGTCATACAGCTTACACATCGAAACTAATAGTAATTATAACGACAATTACACGTAACAAAGGGTAACAACCAATAGCGTGCATAATCTCTACGTCGCGTCGTGCTAACAACAACAAACAAATCGAATGACATAAGCATTCATGATTCAAAGAGTTGTTCACTGACAGCTTTTCTTTTTATTGTCCAAAGAATACACACATACACAAAAACTATAAGTAAAAGTTTGAATGTCTGCACGTCTAAACATAATGACAATACCGGCACGAAATTTACTGCTGGCAAGAATTGAGATCATTAACATGAATCGTTAATTTAGTAGTGACCGTTGATCAATAAATTTTAATAATGGAAATTTTAGTGAGGATCGGTCAATAAGTATGACACAAATTTTATATCATTTCTTTCGACGTTTCGACAATATTTATTGTCATCGTCACTACCTATGTACGGATACAAGAGAAAATATCAAACACAATATATCAATTAATTGTGTGTGTGTGTGTGTGTGTGTGTGTGTGTGTGTGTGTGTGTGTGTGTGTGTGTGTGTGTGTGTGTGTGTGTGTGTGTGTGTGTGTGTGTGTGTGTGTGTGTGTGTGTGTGTGTGTGTGTGTGTGTGTGTGTGTGTGTGTGTGTTCGATATATATTTTACATCTATGCTATACGTATTAGACATATAATTGTAGACATGTATATGTAAAATTGTTATCTGCACCAATTCTAATGTACATTCGGCTATTACTGCTTGTATAATTACTTACAAATATTATTAAGGAATTATTGCATTATCAGTATTTTAATTTGAAATATTGTATGAATTATGTTCTGGGGTATTATAATTTTTTCTATGTATTTAAGAAAAACAACATGTAGGTAACGGAAAACAACTCTCTCAAGCATACACGCACTCACACAAACACGTTCACTCAATGAATTTATCTGTTGTTTATGATATTTTCTCTTGTATCCGTACAATGGTGCTGATGATGACAATAAATATTGTCGAAACGTTGACACAAATAATATTGAAAATTTGTTTTATAGTTATTGACCGATCCTCGCTAAACTTTCCATCATTAAAATTAACATCAATGTATTAAACACTGAGCCTGTAGGGCAGAAATCTCAGTTGACACTACCACTTAATGTTGACATTAATGATACAGAGAATGCAGTGCAGACAATACAGACGGTTATCATGTTATTCATCGAACCTGCAGGGAACAATTTATGCCTTTTCAGTCTGCAAATGTCTTTACTATTATCCAACAAATTAATAGCTAGGAGGTTAGGATGATATTCTAATAAATAGTATGTAGTTTCTGCTAAGATGCACAATTTCGTCTTTTATAGTAGGAACCTTTAAGTCTCACTGAATAGAGTTTTTGGAAACAAACCATGAAGCATCGACTATTGATCTCAGAGTTTTGGACTGAAGGAGCTGTAGAATCTCTATGTTGCTCGTACTAGCAATGACCCCAAGTTTAATGTCGTCGTAAGTCCATACCGGTTTAAGAACACCTTTGCGAGGGTCAGTTGAAAAGTTCGAGGAGCGACATCTGTAGCTTAGCGGTAAAACTAAATTTTGTTCGTGGACTGCAAAGATTTGTGTTTTATGTGAACTCCTGTTAATTTACAAATCTATCTATCAATTTATTCATCGTTTAAAATTGACGTGTCATGCGTGTTCTGAAAAACGGACAAAGTCAAACATCGTGATTCTTTGTTAAAAATTGTTTAGCGCCAACGGAAATTCAGAACGAAATTGTAAATATGTCAGGAGATGCTGCGACTTTAAAACCAAGGGTTTGTAAGTAGACACTTGATTTTAAACGTGGTCGTACGAGCACTGAAGATGATCCCCCCACACTGGACGCCCAAACAATGCAACAACTCCATATGCGGTAGCCATCTTGCACCACGTTTTTTCACACCAAGTTCTTGAGTTAAAGTATGATGCACACGCTCATATGAGATGCCTATGATTTCAGCAACGTCATCCACTCCTCAATCTGCGGTCTTCCAACATCCTATGAAATTGTTTCAATAATGTCATTTTTAGTTGCACTTTTTGGACGTCCACTACTGGGATCGTCTTCAGTCCTTGTACCACCACGTTTAAACTCGAGTGTGCCACACTTACCGTTGTTTCTAAAGGCGCAGCATCTCCTAACACTTTCACAATTTTGTTTTGATTTTCATTGGTGCTAAAACGTTTTTAACAGAGAATTCGTCACAACACGATGTTTGATTTTGTGCATTTTAAAAACACGCGTGACAGAAAAATTTCAAACAGCTGGTAAAAAGTGAATAAATTGACAGATATATCTGGACATTAACAGGTGTTCATGCGAAATATACGTTTTGCACCACACAAAACATTTTAGTTCTACCACTAAGCTATAGATGTCGCTCCACAACCTTTTCATCTGACCCTCGTATATATTAAAAGTTTGTTGACAAGCCTTAACCTCGATTTTCTACCTACCAGCTAGTAGATATATCTGACTTTGAAGTTAAGATCAGTCTTCTTGGAGGTTATGTGTTTCTCCCACGTCAGTCTCCTGTCCTGGTGCATCCCAATGTACTTAACACTTTCAGCTTGGGGTATTGGTTGACCGTTAATTGTTACTACAGGCCGGTTAGCCTTAAGTGTGGTGAAGGTAACGTGTACTAACTTGGAGGAATTGACTTTTATGCGCCACTTATCAACCCATAACTAAACGCTGTTTAGTAACTCTTTTAGCATAAGAGACGCGATTGAGGAGTCGGAATGTGTCACTAGAATTGTCGTATCGCATTAGGAAAAGGGTCACTTTCTTCTTCAAAACGTTTTCTACAACAGAATACAATTTCCCAACACGCACACACTTACAACTTTTACCGCTAGGTACTGCTAAAACCCTACTATAATTTTGTTGTGAACGAAGGGCAGAAAAAAAATTTCACAGTAGTGAAAAATTCATGATTTGTTCTACCTTATAATTTAATCTACTTTAAATTATAAGTAAAACACTTTGCTTGTATCAAGTAGTCAATTGTTATGTAATTTTTAAATTTCTGAATATTATTTGTTTACAATACTGTAATATAATTCTTTACTGTTGGTTCATCCCTGCAACGTATGATGAAAGGCGAGTGTAACAATGACACAGACGACTGACCACGGATACAGTAACATGCTATACTATTACAGTCAGATACAGTAATATAGAAATGTTAATAATGTTGCCTGAAGACTTTTACTCAAACTATGCGGAAGCATCAAATTTTCTGTCTTTATATGTAGCGATTTTCGAACAACATTGTTTAAGATATCAGGACTTCGGCTTGCCGGGTCGTAAGGCCGTGGTCCAGAGTTGTTATGTGCAAACGTTTCGGCCGTGCCTTCGACGTCCGGCCATCTTCAGTGCAGAAGGCTGCAACACGCTGACCCAGGTTCTGCAGTCAGTGACCACTGAACTGTGGTTAAGGCTAGTGGCCGTGGGTACGACACCCGTATTTATAAACTTTTCGAGTCCGCACGAACGCGTTGTCTGACACTACCAGCCAATCAGAAGAAAGGCAAATTCTTATTGGTTCGCCACAATTCGCGTCCAAAGAGCACTCAATAAGAGGGACTCATCCCTCCCCTCCACCGATTCGTCTACCCTGAGCTGTTGCCAAGGTAGGCTGCGTCGTTCGTTTTCTTGTTCTTGTGCCTCGAAATCTTGGGCCACGAAATCCCACCTGGCGCTTTGGCGCAACCTTTACCTACCGAAACCGAGACAGTGTCTGCTGGGACGAGTGCCATGGACACTGAGGAGTGGCAAACTGTGAGTAGCCGGAAACGGCGAAACAGTGGCGACTCCGCGGGGTCCGGGCGGTCTTCCCAGCTGGGTCCTGCCACGGATAGACCCGCTACGGCCACCTCACCACCTACCCCGCCCCGGCGGTTGCCGCCTCTGATCTTTGACCGGCCTACTGACTGGGATAAGGTCATGCGGCGACTTCACCGGGCCGCTCCTGCGAATACCCTGACTGCAGTTTGTCAGGGTGGCCGCTCCGTCAGAATTGAGACCACGACCATCGACAGTTTCCGGCTCGCCCAGAAACTGCTGACTGATCGTGGTATCCCTTACTACACCTACGCCCTGCCGGAGGAGAGGGAACTCAAGGTCGAGATCATCGGCATCCCCGCCGATGTTCCCGAGCCTACAATCTCGCACGCCCTTGAACTTTTGGGCTTTACTGTCAGCTCTGTGACTCCTCTCTTCTCCCCCGGCAGACGCATTCCCAGAAATGCCTTCCTTGTGAAAATCCTCAAGGTAGGGAATTTCCAAGCCATTTACCAGGTAGACTCTCTCTTTTACCTCCGGGTAAAAGTTTCAGCTTTCGAGTCCCGACCCGGACCCAAGCAGTGCTACAACTGCCAGCGGTACGGGCACAGCAGTGTCTATTGCCACTACCCGACACGCTGCATTCGTTGTGGTGAAGGTCATCACAAGGGCGATTGTCCTCGTGAACGTACCGCCACTGCCACGTGTGCAAACTGTCGTGAACCTCACCCGGCAAGCTCTCGCCAGTGCAAACACTATCATGACGCCCTAAAGCGTATCACCAAGGCCCAAAAGCCTATCCCACCTGCCCCCAAGAAACCCTCAGCCCCTGCATCTGCCGCCCCGGCGGCCCCAGTTCCGGCTATCTCGTCTGCGCCTGCAGCCGCCGTAGTCCCCCCGACCTGTCCAGCGCCTGCCGGAGCGCTCAGTTACGCGGCAGCCGCCGCCTCCGATGCATCTTTCCCTCCTTTGGCCTCGTCGCGAAAGCAACCCGCGCCAAAGAAGAAAAAGTCATCGACCACCATCCTCACGCAGCACAAGCCCGCTGCAACTAGGTCAGCATCTGCCCCAACTCCCAAAGAGCCTCGGCAGCCTACAACTACACCTCGGCCCGATAATGGTATCATGTATCGAGTGCCCCCGCCCACGCCGCAGGCGCCATCGACGGAGGAAGGGTCCTCGGACCCGACCTTTGCCGATCGTTTGCGTGTCTGGGTTGAGACCCTCATCCCTCAAATCTTGGCTGCCAAGGACGTCCAGTCTCTGCTAGTCACCATTCTTACCTCTCTCATGACTCTCCTGCCTCTCAATGTCTAGGCCTCTTCGGCTGGTGGCATGGAACGCGTGTGGTGTTCCGTCTCGCCGAGCCGAATTGGCTAACTTTGCCACTGAATGACCTAGATGTCATCCTACTCTCCGAAACTTTCCTTACCCCTGCTGCTTCCTTTCAGCTTCCGGCGTACACTACATATCGCACGGATAGGCCCCGGCTACAACCCCCCGCTCGTCCCAGCGGGGGTACTGCTATTCTCGTCCACACGCGCATTGCCCATCGTCTCTTACCCCCTCCAGATACTAGGTATTTGGAGACGACGGCGGTGGCCCTCTGGATCGGGGATCGGGAGGTTCGCCTAATTTCGGCGTACCTTCCTCCCGGGCCCGGAGGGCCTCCGCCGCCTGAGGAATGGGACGCCCTCCTCGACCACGAACTACCTACTATAGCTGCCGGAGACTTCAACTCCAAGCATCCCTCTTGGAACAGCCGTGTCACGAACCCGCGTGGCCGCTCGCTCTACAGCTACGTTCAGCGTCATCTGCAGGTCTCAGTTATTGGTCCTGACTCACCGACCCACGTGCCCACTAGGGGCCTTCCGGATGTCCTTGACATTATCGTTGTCAATAGGACCTGGCCATTCCTATCACTGTCAGTGCTGTATCGGACCTCTCGTCCGACCACGACCCGGTACTTATCACTGTTCGTCCCCTGTTGGACACACCTCTCCAACCCCCCTCTCGTCCACGGAGAGTCAACTGGCGCTCCTATCATGACGAACTCCAACGAACAGTGCCATCTGACCCCCCGGCCCCCATCGCCTCTACGGCTGATGCGGACCGTATGGCCGACTATCTTCAAGAAGTCGTTACGTCCGCTATGGACACACACACCTATCTTGTCCCAGAGACAAATCGCCGGTCTCAACTACCTGAAGAGGTGCTCCTCGCCATCCAAACTCGGCGCCAACTCCGCCGGAGATGGCAACAAACCCGGGATCCTGCTATCAAACGCAGGCTAAACGCCCAATCTGACCTTGTCAAGCAGCTTCTGCTTGATGCCACTGCACATCGTTGGGACTCGTACCTCGAGTCTCTTGAAGTCCGGCCCGAGTCTGTCTGGCAGGCTGCGAGTCGACTTAATGGCGACAAAAGGACCCGCCATCCCCTCAGATCACCGGACGGCATTGTGTACTCCGCGGCCGGCAAAGCTGAAGTCTTTGCCGCAACCATGGAGGAGCAATTCACCGTCCACGGAGGCGTCTGCGACCCCGTCCACTCGGCCGAGGTCGCAGACTTCCTATCTGGATATTTTTCCCGCCCTCCAGCTGACATCCCTGACCCGTTCGACCGGGCCGATGTTGTCTCGGCTATTGGTCGACTTCGCCCTAAGAGGGCGCCCGGCGATGATCGTATCGGAGCGGCGGCGCTACAACACGCTCCCCCTAGCCTCATCAACTTGGTCCACGAGCTGTTCAATGGATGTCTCCGGCTTCATTACTTCCCCAGCCTGTGGAAGCGTGCGAAAATCATCATGATCCCCAAGCCTCGCAAGCTGCGTATTGACCCCTCAAACCATCGACCCATCTCACTGTTGCCAGTCATATCGAAGGTACTCGAGCGCCTCCTGCACGGTCGGTACGCGCCTCTGCTGGATGGTTTCATTCGGCAGGAGCAGTTCGGCTTTCGCAGGGAGCACTCGACGACCCTTCAACTCGTCCGGGTTGTTACCCATTTGACGGACGCCTACAACAAGCATCTGTCCTCCGTCGCTGTATTGCTCGACGTGAGTAAGGCCTTCGATCGAGTCTGGCACGAAGGCCTTCTCTACAAACTGGCCCACTCCCCCTCCCTGCCTCATTCGTTAATTTTCTCCGATCGTACTTGTGCGATCGTATCTTTAGGGTATGCGTACTCATCCGTCCGACCAGTCGCCGCAGGCGTACCTCAGGGATCTGTCCTTGGCCCCGTTCTGTACCTCGTGTACACGAACGACCTGCCTGTTCAGCCTGGAGTCACTCTCTCGCTCTATGCGGATGACGCTATGTACCACGCCAGCTCAGCGAGTCTTGATTTCGCAGCTGGCCTGGTGCAACGTCAGCTCGCCGTACTTCCGGACTGGCTACGGAAGTGGAGGATGGCGGTCAATGCGGAGAAATCCGAGGCGATCGCCTTTTCTCATAAATTAACTTCCCGCTGCCAGTCCCTCTCCCTTGAAGGGAGCCCAATCGAGTGGAAACGGACTGTAAAGTACTTGGGCGTCACTCTTGACCGACGCCTAAGCTTTGCACCTCATGTCTCTCTGAGTCTCCAGCGCGCCAGAGGCGTCAGAGCCAAACTATTTCCCTTTCTCTCTCATCGGGGTTCAGTGCCTGTGCGCACTAAACTCACCATCTACTTGCTCTTTCTTAGGGCAATCCTGACTTACGCAGCCCCCGCCTTTTGGGTACTACTTAGCCCATCCGTTGTCGCCCGTTTGGAAGCTTTCCAATCCCGAACCCTCCGCTACATCTCCAACTCTCCCTGGTTTGTCAGAAATGATACCATCAGGCGAGGGTTGAAGGTTCCTTCACTTACCGAATTCGTTCGGTCCCTAGCCCTCAAACTCTTCTCCCGAGCCTATGTCTCGACCCATCCCCACATCCGTCGACTAAGCACAGATGTCGGCCCACCACCTAGACGACACAAACGCCCCCGAGCTTTGCTCGACGACCCCCCATAAGCAGTTATAGAACATCTGCCCAATCCCCCCGACCTTGAGTACTTTCACGCTCCTCCTCCTTCCTTCTTTCTCTTGTCCGTGCTGGCGCTCGGCGACAGACTAGAGGGGGGTCTGCGCTCGCCCTAGGTGTGCTTAGTGCCGCCTCTGGTGGACGCTGCCTCCTCCTACGCTCTCTCCCGTGCGCCGACATTGCCGCTCGGCAGCCCTCGGAGACTTTCCTGAGCGGTTAGGGGCGCCCTACCCGTTGTGGGAGGGTAATTCCTGCTTCTCAAGCGAAAGGTCTTCGAGGTCTCTCCCATTCAGCCGTCACGGGTCTCTTCGAGGTCCCAGGGTCCATGAAAAATCGAACATCCTGTCCCTCCAAAATAAAATTGCTGGAGGTTCCATTCCTTTGAAAGCGCGAGATCGCTAGCCAAGGTAACAGCAAGGCAACATGCAGTCATCGGGTATCACCCGGACACTGCGACCACCGGAGCACGACTAGCTGCTGCTCCGTACACCACTGGACCACTGGACCACTGGACCTCCACCGATTCTTTGCAATAGATGCGTGTTTCTGAATCTGGACAGACTCCATTTGCAGGCCAGGGAAATACGCACTCACCTACGACAGAAGCCTCGCCTCTTCAAAGAGTATGCAATCGTCGGCATTGGTTAATGCGTGCTTCCCTATAGCAGACTTTTCCGCCTACCTCAAACGAAGTAATGGCGGTGTTCATCAAGGCGGGCATGGACGCTGCGTCTCGTAGTTCCGATGTACAACTGGCCGCATGAGCAAGGAACCCCATACACTCCGCACAACGAGATCGGGTCCCTGACATCCTTCACTGGTCGCAGAAACTGCTGGATTGTCTTGGTCGGCTTAAGATTGAACTCACGCCGGGCCGGCTCAGCAACCTTCCAATACGATCGACATAGGGCAACACAGCGAAGCCAACATTCTCCTGAGACGCCGACTCCACCAGCCTGGCCGTTCTTCTCGGCCGGACTGTACGTCTCACCTCCCCGACGAAATATCCGTTTGCCTGCAGCGCTCGTTCGAGACGCCGCGGCTCTTCGTTCAGATACCGGGATTCACAGACCCTCTTCGTCCGGTCCACCAAGGTCTTCGAAACTGCCCGTTTCTGACTCGGATGGTGATTGGACAGCTTGTGGAGGTATCTGTCGGTGGGTGTTGGTTTCCTGTATACTTTGTGGCCCAGGCTGCCATCGGCCCTTCTAAGGACCCACACGTCAAGGAAGGCCAATTGATTCTCCACTTCTCTTTTCCGCGGTGAACTAGATCCGCGGAAGAACACTATTGAGGTGTGCCGAGTTGTTTCTCTCCACTCAAACGTTCGCGCGCAACAACCCTGGACCCCGTCCTTACAGCCCCGACAAGCCAAAGCTCTAATAACATTGAAGCCGGCCGTGAAAGCCTGAGATAGAAATTGTTTAAGATGTTTTTCACATCTTAGCTTCCAAACTTTACGATCTTTCCAGTCATCATGCTTCAGATTTCTCTGTGCCATTGCATTCCTTATATCTCCTATCCCAGTCTTTAGTGGCGTCCCTCTTTTTCTTCTTTCAAGAGGGGTCCATTCTAGTCATTTATTTGGGCCATCTATCATTGCCCATACGACACGCATGCCCGTATCATCTTCTTAATCTTTTTGCGGCAATTGTCATGTTGTCATCGAAACGTTACGTTATAACATTGTAAAGTGGCAGAACTCTTTAAGCAAACGTGCGCGCCGTTATGGAGAAAAAATTTAAACGAGAATACAAATTTAATACGTACAATATCTGTCTGTCTCGTATATGACGCTGCTGCCACATTAACATAACTGGGTGTAGTAGGGATGGGGTGTGGGCAGCGTGATATTTAGCGATAAACAGGACAGTAAAACCACCCTGTGACACGCATAACTCCGACACGCAGGCGTCGTCGCTTCATCCCTTAACTCCACAATTATCCGTCCCTTGACTTATACCCATTCAACGGAAGCTTTCGTTCTCTACCCCCAACCCACAACGCTACACACTTTTTCTGGCGTTTAAAAAATGTTCTTCTGTCAATATGTTTTTATACTGTCATCCATCAGACAACGTTGGGGACAGAGTGATTCTGTCTATCCGTTTGCTTTCTACTACCCCTCTCTCAGTCTCTCTCTCTCTCTCTCTCTCTCTCTCTTTCTCCCCTATTTAATCTAATTTTATTTAAATCTTTCTCTTTTTTTAGCGAGGGTCCTACAGTTTATGCCGCATCCCGCATTTCGATCGCCATTTCTCCCTACCCTTCCAGTCATCATTGGCAATAGCTCAATCTCTCATCCTTTTCCTAATTCCTGTTCTCCATCGTGTTGTCAGTCTTCCTTTCCTTCTCCTGTTTTGTGATGTGTAAGTTAATGCTTTCTTTGTCTGGATTTTACTCTTTCTGCTGTTGTAAATACGCGCCCTGTTTTCCTTCTTATATCTTCGTTTCTAACACGTTACATTCTAGAAATATTACACGCTCTTCTTAAGAAGTCCATTTCCACAGTTTCTATCATCTTTTTCTCTTTATCTTAAAGTTGCCAGCATTCGCAGCCGTAAGTTAAAATGGACTCCACAATAGTTGTGTAGATTGTCAGTTTAGTTTGAAGTTTCATTTTGTTCGACAGAAGTAATGAGTTTAGCAAACGAATAGCCTTTTTTCCTTGTTGTATCCTATTTTTGGTGTCATTTTTTTTTGTTTTCCATCTTCTGAAATGATGCTTTTTCCAAATATTTGATAAATCTTTCTATCCTCCTTTCATTGTTCTTTGCCAAACACCTTCATGTCCTCACGCGTAGGCAAACAATGATACATACGGAAGTTATGTATCATTATAAAAGTTAAACGATTCTTATAATATATGCCTTTAGGAAAAGTATTGAGATAGAAATAAATGCTTCTTCCAAGATATGTGGTACACGATTCTGTCACAAGTGTCAGGTATGTATACAAACATACACGGTAAATAAATCTTTCATAACATAAATCTCCTATTTCATGGATACTTTCATAAAATGGAAATAAATACAAAAATAACATGTATTTCAAATATCATGTTACTGATATGGTGTTACGCAACGGAACTTTCTCGAACAATGCAGTGTGGCGTTCTACGTGTTCCTCGGCTATCCCAGCAGAGCCCGGCTGTAATGGATGTGTGCGTACGTCTTGCTGATTTGTGAGGAAAGACAATTACGTGACATTTGTCATGCGTCAACAATCGAGGCTATTCCAGACCCCGCCGGTCCACCCACACTGTCTTCAAGGCCAGACACGACCATCGATGTATACTATATGGATCGCGTGCTGCAATCACTGAATTCGGTTCGACCGCTGCACCAGTGGGAGGCAAGAACACTGCGTATGCTATTCCTGTACCTGTACAAAATCTGACTTTATTGCTTTGTTTTAGCTTCTGTTCCTTTAGCGGAGCATATTTTGCGTTAAATTGTATAGCTACACCATTTTAACAATTATGGGAGGCTTTTAATACTTTTCCAAAATAAACACGTTTGTTTCACTGTAATATTTCAGTATTCTGACACATTATTTCAGTTTATCGCTAAGTTCTGTTGCGTTCATAAATACTTATTTATGAACACTTAATGTTGAAGCCAGACGAATAAAGATAAGAATAAAGGAAACAAAGAATAAAAGACGTGAGCCGTAAACTTTCAAATGTTTATTGCGTAAAAGAAGCTGGCGTATACGCTCGCCATGGTCGTTAAAGTGTTCAATAAGCAATGCTAATTTAAATTAACTTTTTTTATTTTTTTTTTATTAGCTACGTACTAACTGTATAAAAATTGTTTACATTAAACTTTACTAAATAACATAAATTTATTTAAATAATTAATGCTTGATGCCTTTACTTGGTGAAAATCCATTGTAAATTATAGTAAAAAATAAAACCATAAAATAGTTTGTGATTTCCACTCGTCAATTTATTAAAATTATAAAACCATGACAGCTGTTTCGGCAGCACAGTGCCTTCATCAGATGGTCAGCTTACACCATCTGATGAAGGCACTGTGCTGCCGAAACAGCTGTCATGGTTTTATAATTTTAATAAATTGACGAGTGGAAATCACAAACTATTTTATGGTTTTATTTTCTACTATAATAAATTTATTTAACTATTGGCGGACACCAAGCAATATCGTAACACAAGATTTTGTAAAATACTGTAATGTCCCTATTAATTTGATAAGTTTCACTTCATGGCTGTCTTCAGAAAAATCATTGTTTGAAATATGTTTTCCAAACACTGTGCAGGCAAAGTTTTTGCAAGCTGATATAATCATTTTTTTTGTATTAAGTTTACTGTCAGATATAATCAATTAAATATACTGCAAGAGTACACAGGATATGAAGTTCGTTTAAGTGGAATACTAATGATATATAACATTTTCTGATGGCCATAGACATGTTTTAAATTGATTTTGTTCTTTCTTTGTAAAGTAGTCATATGTTTTGAACCAAGCTATGTTTAAAAAAGTATGTTATGTCAAAATGTTCACAATTTTATTCTCTTTTATGTAATGTAAATATGTCTTTTGCGTATAAGTGCACAGGTCCACTTACATTACATTTTATTTAATACATTTTATTAATAACTTCGAGAAAAATTAACATTTCGTTCTGAAACTTGGACAGAGTATTCTCATGGTTATAAGCTACATTTTCCATATAATTAATTCTCCACAACTATAATTTTTGTATGGTTTTTTTAATGAAATCAGTCTTCTTATATTCTCGTTATCTCCTAGAAAGTAATAAAATTTGTAGATTAAATTTGTAGATTGTTATGCCTTTGCAGAATCGGACATAGTTTCTGCCTGATTTCAGTCTATCTGTGTTCTCATCTATGACGTTGCTAGAGTTTCCATCAATCAGAAGGTCTAAAAATTATTTTAGATGGTCCTTTGTCGTGTGCACATCACCCAGTTTCTTTCAAAGACTCGTCATAGAAAGACGTACTCGCTGTCACGAGTTTTTCGTGACAAGACAGGTCGTTTTCCTTTAGACTTGGAAGTTGGTTCACGGTTCGAGTTCTTCGTAACCATTACCACTTATAGAACTCAAATAATAAATAGATCATTCTAGTGCTTTCCCGCGTACAGTGGAAGACTTTCGTTAGGGGCAAAATATCTGCCGAGATATTTTGATAGTAACGCGAGAACAATTCAAGAAGCCGGAGTCTGTGTAAGCTCAATACACGATCTATCCCTGAGACCCAGTTTTAATCCCTGAGATTAAGTAAATTTAAATTATAAACAATAACAGATCATGTCGCAGTGTGCGTGTGTCCAAAGACGTGAATTGTCAGCGTAGTAGTCATCGGTCGACGTGCAGAGTCGCAGCGGTGCAGGTTAGCAGCGTGCGGAGCGTCGGCAGTCTACGCAAGCTGTCGGAATTCAACGAACAAGTAACATATATGTAAAACCAGCAAATAGACTAAATTATTGAAAGACAAATTTTTAATAAACAATTTTATATTATAAAGTAATAAGACAATAGTAAATGTTAATGTTTTAATTTAATAAATTTTCCTACCTCCAGATATAGACTCTGTTGTAATAATTTCAATATAACCTAGCTATGCAGTTTTAATTTGTATCGTTGCAATACATATATTTTACAATCTTTAAAACGTCTGATGACGATCTAATTAATTTTTTCCGCTTGACACAAAGTCAGTAAAATGATTGTAAACGCTCAATTTATTGTCATCTGTTATCAATTAGACAAAAGTAAAAACAAACTGTTATAATAATAAAATCTTCATAAGCACAAATTTTCAGTAGAACTGCCCTAAATGTAATAATTGTAAGGTGTCAGAACAAGTGCATTACTGACTAAATTACTCGTTTAGTACACATGTTAACTTAGCCCCAAACGCTTTACTCTCCCAATGGTGGGGGAAGCTCGTACGTGCTTCGGAACGTTTGCTTCCGTTCACTTTGCCTGTCAGCACGCGATCCATATAGTATACATCGATGGACACGACATTGTTTCTAATGGATGCGAGAGCGCCTGTAACAGGCGCTTGTTTAACACGTCATCCAAAAAGTGACAGCTTATTCTGGCATCTCAGCGGGGTATAAATGTAAGCATCCAGCGCGGTCAGTTTAGTTTACGTCGGGTGATTACTCAATCCGTTCAAATGGTTATTAGTGAAAAGTGATTATTGTGCTGCGTGGCTCTATTAGTTGACATTATTATTACGTGTGGACAAATCTATTAATAACTGGAAATATTGTTCGAGTTGATTGCAAATTGTTATTTGTGATTAACTAAAGCTGGTAATTAGTGACTTCATTGGTGTCTGTATTTTGTTTTCCACTGTACCATACGACGATCAGTGAGACCGTTGAAACAATACTAATTCGTACACTGACAATGTAATTTGTCAAAGTTTACGAAGAATTTTGTGCGAAACTGTCTTAAAAGAAATGAAAACTTTATACGTCCTGTAGGTTTCTGCTAAAGCGTCTATTCTACATTGCAACTAACACTTTTGTTTAATAAAATAAATAAAAAAACAGTTGCCCCTACACCTTTTTGAAAAGTTGATAATGAATTTTCAATTATTGAATTAAATACTTTTAAGGTAATACATTTTTATTATTTTTAGTATTATATTAATTATTATTAATAATATTAAATATCCAATAATATAAATGTCTAACAAATTATTAATACCTGAGAATATTTTATATAAATACAGCATACTTATTAGATGTATTAACATAATTTTGTTAGATATATGTTACCTATTTCTAATAAGTATCTAATATAATGGTTAGATGTCTGTGACTGAAAACCAAACTGTTTTTGTGGTTTTCAAGTACGTTTCCAAATACAGAAAATAAAGCAACGAGTTAAACAATTATTGTCCATAATTATTGCCTATGCCTGTTATATATGTTATGACTAGACGACAATGGCTGTGACTGTGGCTATACACGTGTATGGCTTAAATTATATTGTCCGATAGTAACACAACTACAGCAGACTACTTGTAAGTAAACGCTTCTTAAAATTATTATATTTTGAAGTTTCTAATTTAAAATTTAAGAATAATTTTGTACAAGCCGTTTACGTTAGTAATTGCGGAAGGGTTTTGATGTTATAAAGTGTTCTTAAAACAGTTTTTATGCCATCCAGTAATTGTTTAATCTATTCACGTTCTTTATCTTTGTGCTTTTATGAGATACCCGTTTTATGCTCTATATCACTGGTTACCAGTATAATGCATCTGCTTCCTTAACAAATTGTTATCATTTATTCAATAATGATTCTTTGACTTTCTGGTTTAAGTGAATAAAATGTGTTTGTTTACAAAATATTTGTATATTTGATATTTATAAATATATCTATTTCTTATTAAATGTGTTTATCTATAAAATTTAACTTCCAAATTTAATTTTCCTCTTTTATTTTGGGCTTTTTACTTTAGTGTTAGGTGTAGGTCTGGTTTAGGTGTAGGGAAACGATTATTGTGTTGATTAATGAAAAACAATAATAAAGTGACGCTTATGGTTGTTTGTTGGATAAATTTTACTTGAATTATTGTCTGAAGTGCTTTTGTTGATTTTTAACTATTATTTGTGCCTAATTAAAGTTTGTAATTAGTGATTTCACTGGTGTCAGTTACTCTGTTTCTACTTTACACCACTACGATCCGCGTGACCGTTATAACAATATTTATTGTAGTTATAAAAGTATATAATAACTACAGTAGTACAGTTGAAGTACATCCTTGAGCTTCTCAATAATAAGTTCCGTCATTGATAGAGAAACATATTTTTCACATGTGTTACTATCGCATACAGAAAAGGTATAAACTGCTTACTATGTGCTTGACTAGGCCATCGGATGGTCAGTGAACTCTAAACCGACGGAGTAGACTAGAAAAAACTGGGCCAATCGATGATCCAACTGGAGCTTACGTATGTGGGCAAGGGAAACAAGTTTATGACTGCGTCTGCGAGCGTCAACTTTAGCAGTGAAATTAGAATTAATAGCGTTGCGGTTACACCAATTCCTTTGTAAACATTAGGTACTTTACAGTAACAGTGTTCTTAGAACAGTCCACGTTGTGAAATTTACGTTAAGTGGCGAGTACTGGATCTATCCGCAAACCAACGTGATCTACCCAACTAGTATCAACTAACCACACGAAACACGTCTTAGAAGCATGTGACAGGAATCTCTATACCTGCACACATTTGGAATGAAATTAATTATTCAAAGTTAGAACGAGGAAAGAAATACAGTAGAGCATCGATTATCCAAACCTCTCAGGACGAGGGGCCGTTCAGATAATCGATATTTCGGATAATGGATCGTACATTGAAAACATTATTTCTCTTTACAAAAAAAAGATTTTTATTACAAAATAATTTCTAACATACGTTATATAATTACAGCAACCTGTATACTGTACTGTAATGTATTACTAAGGCTAAAAATCATTCAATTAAAACTGAGTGTAATTTAATAAAACCCAAAAGTTAATTTAAACAAAATTAGAATTTAATGACAAACACTGTACTATAAAATTAATTAAAAATTAAAAAACAAAACAAAATATACAGTACCATGGATTTACACTTTTTTGAAGAATTGTTCTATCACTGCCTGCTTCAAACCGATACCCCGTTTTCTCGCTGATAAAGACTGAAGTCGCTTAAGATTCATAAGCTAAATACAGTCTATTTCGTGTTCTGTTTCGGCCCACTTTAGAACAGTCACAAGTGAGTCTTTTGCTGCCGTGGGTGGTTTCGCATTAGTAGCATTGTCGCCGTCTTCATCTGAATCTGTTTCGTTTTCATTACGTTCATTCGATGACTCAACTATCTCTTCATCGGTTATAACTGTACATTACTGTAATAATTTATAGTATACAATTTTTAATGTTCAATAAATATCCAATACGCCTACACGTGTCCAATACATTACTCTACAGTACAGTACATAATTGTACTTTTTATTGAGTTCCGATAATAGATCGTTCGGTTAATGAATGTTCTGATAATCGATGCTCTCCTGTACATAAGCCCGCCAACATACAGGAAAACAGTGAAACAAAGAGAGAGTAGTGTAAAATGGTGGCAAAGTAGAGAGCGAAATTGTGCATAGGTGTGGAACGGACGTTTATTAGAATTGTTCATGAATAAAACAAGTGTACACCGTTTCCGCCTCATAACAACGGTCGGACAGCAAAACACTTGTACGTCATAATTCTAACGCATTGCCTGAATCGTATGAACGTCAGATTATACACGCAGTGCTGACAACTCTGAGAACAAAAATTATCGTTTTCTCTTTACGAATTCCCGTTTCTGTTGCTTTTAGAAAGTAAGTTTACATCTGTCTTTTATAAAAACACACACACTCTAATTTATACGCAATTTATCTTGTTTTATTGTTATGTGACATCTACATGTTAATTCCTACACGCAGAGCTAACATAATGACCTACAGCTTTATTAAAAAAACTTCTTCTTCTTCTTCTTCTTCTTCTTCTTCATCATCATCATCATCATCATCATATTCTTCTTCTTCTTCTTCTTCTTCTTCTTCTTCTTCTTCTTCTTCTTCTTCTTCTTCTACTGGCGTTACGACTCAGTATGGATTTTAGCTTCTTCAACGACATTCAGCCCACTGATTACAGAGTCTTCTTCAACTTATTATCCCCATATACCTCACATCCTCCTCAACATCCCCGATCTATCTCTTCCTTGGCCTTTCTCTTGATCTCCTGCCTACTGTTCTCCATTCTAGAATTTTTCTGACAATTCTGTGTTGTTCCATCCTTACTGTGTGTCCCAGCCAGGCTATCCTCCTACTCTTCATAAACCTTACTATATCAGGTCTGTCCATCAGATTATTTATTTCATGATTCCTCGTATTGTCGATAAGCTGTTGTTATTTTGCACCGGTCCAAAAATTTTGCTCAGAATTTTTTGTTCGAATATTTTTAAATATTCTTCGTCTTTTTGTGTTTATACCCAGGTTATACATGCATACGTTACAATCGCATAACACGTGGACCACTTGGACTGTGTGGACCAACCAGTTGGTCTAATTATGCTTTTGTGTATTTTTAATTTTATTGGTTTGTTCAGTGCTTTCGACTTTGTTCGTTTTGAGCAGGCGTAGTAACATCGGTTACAACTAGGGATTGTGGCCTGCATCTCATTGCTTGTAGTGTTAGTGGGGTTTATTTGTGAGCCTAGGTGGGAGACGTGCCATTCTGAAGACGTGCGAAGTCAATTTACCCTTTTCTCAATCGATTTACATTGCAACTAGTTAGAAACTGTCAAGCAATTTTATTCTAATATCTATGTCAGCAGTGTGTAGAATGTGCTCCCATTGGCGCACTCCTCACTATAGTTTACACTTCGGTCATGTGCGGATATTACTTTAAACAGTTCACTTTCCTACACCAGTTCAAACGGTCTCTGTCTCTGCAATCGCCGAGCAGATCGAGCATTATAAAAGAACAGTGGTACTTAATTATTCTTATGTTTATGAAGCCTCTGTTTGTATTTAAGCGCAAACCGTTTGATCTCATCATCAGTAACTTGACTTACTTACTTGACTTAAGTCCTTAAATTCCTAGGTGGAACATAGGGCCTCGACGAAATTTCTCCAGCTTGTTCTGTCCATTGCCAGCAGGGCCTTCACCTCCCTCCATGTCTTGTTGACACCAGCCAGCTCTCTTTCCATAGTCCTCTTCTAGGTATCCCTCGGTCTTCCACGTCTGCGGCTACCTTGCGGATTCCAATTCAGTGCCTGTCTAGCGATACTTTCTGGTGGTCTTCTCAGGGTGTGACCGATCCACCTCCATTTTCTTCTCTTTACCTGTAGTTGGATGGTACTCAGACTTGTAGCCTCCCATAGATCTCTGTTCGAGATGGTCTTGGGCCACCAAATTCTCATTATATAGCCTACCTCAGGCAACGGTTTATGAAAGTGTGTAACCTTGTGGTAATGTCCTTTGTCACTTTCCAGGTCTCACATCCATACACCAACACCGATTTGACATTTGAGTCAAAGTAAGCATAAGTATTTTCAGGTCTCGATGGATGCCACGTTCCTTACATATTGTGGTGCATCAACAGTGCTACGAAGTGCTTTATTTTGTAAAGTTTGGATTAATTTAGTGTTGGATTTCATTGTGAAACTCCAAAGTTGCACACCATCAACGCACACCGGTTTCGAAACTTGAAATTTAGCCTGGCATTATATTCTGTGTAGGAGATCTTATTGCGCGCGTCTCTCTCTCTCTCTCTCTCTCTCTCTCTCTCTCTCTCTCTCTCTCTCTCTCTCTCTCTCTCTCTCTCTCTCTCTCTCTCTCTCTCTCTGTTGTTCACACACGCCTACACATACACAACAACACACAGACTACTTTCTAACAAAGAGACTTTCGCGATCACTCGTGCGAACCACAAAACACGTACAATAGGAACAAATTGATTTCCAATTTCTGGTTCTTATTCTGTTCCCCTCCCTTCGACGCACTTCATTCTGAATCACAGTGAACTATCGACATTAAACGTTACAACAATGCGCTACACGTATATTTCGTATGTTTGTACAGTAACGCGAGAGTTACAATTGTGTAACAAATGAAACTACTGTGTATGCATTGAACAGAAACTTGTAGTAGATTTTTTGTACCATTTCAGCGTGACATTTGTTCTGCAAACATTTGCACCGGTCACTCAATTGTGTTGTGTTTTTTTGTTTCTATGCTTTTTATTAAAAATTTAAAATTTTCCAAATAAACAAAATGTTTATTTATTATTCCCAGCATGTCGACAAATAACATGAAATGTATACTGTTTAAAATCCACCGACTAACATTGATTTAAAAACGTTATTACTAAAAAAAAAAAAAACTTTATTTCAGTCTTCAAGTACTCTTCAAAGGCAGACTTAGCTCTCAAGCTCAGTTATGTGTCATCTAGCTTCTTTGGTGTAGGTTTTTTTTTGTATTGACCATCTAAGGACCACATGCCAATTCCAATTCTTTATTCTTTGTTCTTTTCTTTTTCTCCAATATTCTTTCATCTTTCCACTGTGTCTCTTTTTCCTGTCTTCAGTCCACTTTGAGCCTGCGTTTTTCTCTCTCCTACCCTCGACTCCTTCCATTTTTAACACTTTTGCCCGAAGAACTTCTCTTTCAATTGCTTCTTCTGCGTGTATATTACATTTTTTTGTAAAACCTTTTGGACTTCTGTAATCCAGATGTTGACTTCTTCCGCCACAGATATTTGAAGATCTGCTTTGCGTACATTTTTAATAAATAACATAATAATAAAGGGCTCGATTTGCCAAAAGACGATGGTACACTCACGATGTAGAAGTTAGTTGTTAAAAAGAGTCTTCAAAGCTGGTATGGTCTATCAAAGATCAGCGATACAGTGATGGCGCTGGGATAACCTCTAGAATACATGTTATCTTTTAACACAGGTTGTGATCGATATTTCATAAAGTCGTACAATAAAAACTCGTAACACTAAGTCCACTTGGAAGTCGCACTTACCGTCCACTAACTCAGAATTTGAATTTCTGCGTTACACTAACTGAGGCCAGCCGCACCTGAAGCGACATTTTGTTTCGCGACAGAACCGTTTCGACGCTTCGTCTTGCAAAGCGTCGCTTCGATGGAGAGAGGCTACATATATTGTCTTACTAAAAAACAATTTCTCGTCAACTGTTCTTTTCACCTCTGAAAGTGTGTGGTTCGTGAGTTGTGACAGGCATTAAAATAGAAGGCATAGTATAGGTAAGTGTAATATGAACTGCCCGCCTTGTCTGGTTATAATCCAGCACATGTGCAGTTCAAAACGTCGCAAGCTGTTTTGTTGGGAGACATAAATTGAAGGAGTTGGTCTTTGGTCGCGAGGAGTCTCGCGACGTCCCTAGACAATGTCGCAGCCAGTGTGTGGCGCTGTATAGATCCTAATGGCAGTAGAGTCATCTGCGACGCTTAGTGACACAATGCGCCAAAACGGTTTTGTCGCGAAACAAATTGTATCGCTCCAGTGTGTGGCCGGTCTCGACCTCACAAAATTTCAGTCCTAGACTCGCTTACTCACAAATATTTATGGAAGCACTTTTTTGGCTGACGGCCATTTTTAATCGGTAGCGTTGTTAATATCAAACGTATTTCTCCCACACTATGATGTGGCATCCTCGGTGATAAAACGTCCTCAATTGTACGACGACATCAATTAAACATGGCTGTCAATTAATAAATTTTGTTACCGATCAATCGATAAACTATGTATAATTTTATTTTAAAGTAACAACTATAAAGCACACACATACACAATAAAGAAAACACTACAAACTACTGCGTTGATTTATTTAATTTAAATTTATAACCATAATGCCCAAATGACAAATTATTTAGTCCTTTCTTTTAAGTTTACGAAAGATTCTATAGGCCTATATCCATAGGCCTATATCAGCTAAATTTTTAGAAATATACAAAACTGACAACAATACATAAAGTACATTTGTAAATATAGCTTACAAACGTTTTGAAAGTGGTCAAAAATTTGCATGGAGTGTTGACAGATATGAATTTTGTCAACTTATTAAGATAGCAAGTTTGTACTTAAGTAAAATTCCTCGTAACATGATGCCCAGTATAGGCTATTACACTATTACGTTAATTTATTTAAAACTTTGAGTTCCGTTTTTGGTCCATAGTGTCTCTAAAGTTAAAAAATTTCATACTTAAGTTTTAACGATGAAGGATTTGCGAGGATCGGTCGAAAAAGTATAACACAAATTTTAAATAATTTGTGTCGACGTTTCGACAATATTTATTGTCATCATCAGGACCTGTGTACGGATACAAGAGAAAATATCATACATAACAGATCAATTAATTGAGTATGTGAGTGTGAGCATGTGTATGTGAGCTTGCTTACGCCTGCGCGCGCGCGTGTGTGTGTGTGTGAAGGAGTTGAAAAAGTTTGTTTTACATCAACAAAATAATTGCATTCGTTATATATTGTTTTCCTTAAATACATCGAGAAAATTATAATACCATTACGTTATGCAAAATGAACCCCAGGTCGGATTACGTTTTCAACACAGGTCCCGATGGTGGCAATAAATATTGTCAAAACGTAGACAGAAATAATTAAAAAACGTTTCGTAGACAGATCCTCGTAAACGCTTCATTGTTAAAATTTATTGATTTCACCTGTAATTGTCACGATTCATCCGGATCCTCCCTCCACGTGCCGTGCCGTGGTCATTTCTTGTTGCTCCGCGTATTTTATCTTTACTAGTAAATCCAACTAATCACTAGAACGGGCCGCTCCTGAAAGAAGAAAAAGTGGGAGGCCGCGAAAGATTTGGTTGGAAGGCATATGTAATGCAAAGGCACAGAGAAATCTTAAGCATGATGATGGTTGGAAGCAAGATTTGGTTGGAAGGCATATGTAATGCAAAGGCACAGAGAAATCTTAAGCATGATGATGGTTGGAAGCAAGATTGGGTTGGAAAGCATATGTAATGCAAAGGCACAGAGAAATCTTAAGCATGATGATGGTTGGAAGCAAGATTTGGTTGGAAGGCATATGTAATGCAAAGGCGCAGAGAAATCTTAAGCATGATGATGGTTGGAAGGCATATGTAATGTAAAGGCACAGAAAAATCTTAAGCATGATGATGGTTGGAAGCAAGATTTGGTTGGAAGGCATATGTAATGCAAAGGCACAGAGAAATATTAAGCATGATGATGGTTGGAAGGCATATGTAATGTAAAGGCACAGAGAAATCTTAAGCATGATGATGGTTGGAAGCAAGATTTGGTTGCAAGGCATATGTAATGCAAAGGCACAGAGAAATCTTAAGCATGATGATGGTTGGAAGCAAGATTTGGTTGGAAGGCATATGTAATGCAAAGGCCCAGAGAAATCTTAAGCATGATGATGGTTGGAAGCAAGATTTGGTTGCAAGGCATATGTAATGTAAAGGCACAGAGAAATCTTAAGCATGATGATGGTTGGAAGCAAGATTTGGTTGCAAGGCATATGTAATGCAAAGGCACAGAGAAATCTTAAGCACGATGATGGTTGGAAACAAGATTTGGTTGGAAGGCATATGTAATGGAAAGCCACAGAGAAATCTTAAGCATGATGATTGGAAAGACCGTAAAGTTTCAAAGCTAGTATGCGAAATTAAGACCACTAAGAAATTAAGAATTCATTCATACTTAACGTTACATTCCGATATGGGTTAAAATTTCCACTAGTGTGACACCCGGTATCCGGCTAGATTTTAACAATTTTTTTTCAATTATTTATTCTTTTTTTAACCCTGAATGTACTAAAATTTCAAAATTTTCAATACTGTACAATATATTCAGATTTTGGTTAAAACCTCCTTTAATTCGATACCAAAGGATTCGACGATTTTTCACCCCCCCTTACAGTTTTACATCTTGCCTTCTACTTTTCTAGAGTTCAGTGTCAAAAACAATAGTGTTCTGTAGGGTAAGAGTATGGACACGCACGCCATGTTTTACGGTAATCTGTTCGTGCACTGAAAATTTATCGTGAGATATACTCCAAGTAGATAGACAGACAGTGCATTTCCGACAAATACCAAACGGTCGGATTAAGAACTATGTCAAGCAAGCTATTAACACATGGTTCATAACAGGCGTGAAATTTCTACGACGAAGATAGACAACGCCTGGTGCCTCGCTAAGAAAAGTGTTTCAAAAATGACGGAAACTACATAGAAAAGTAGTTTAAGATGTGTACTTCAAATAGCAATAAAAATGTTTTGTAAATATATTCTTAGTTTTCTTTAATACCCTATCGGAACTTAGTTTCTGGATAGGCCTCGTACATAACTGATAATAATATATAGGCCTACAGTTTTTGTAAACATACATTACAAACTTTATGAAAGCGATACAAAATTTTCAAGAAGTGTTGAGACATATTAATTCTGTCAAATTATTAAAGACGCCGAGTTTTATTTTAGACAAAATTTCTCATAATTTGATCCCCCAAATAAACTTTTACAATTTTCATATATTTTTGAGTTCCGGTTATGCCCTGTGATGCCTCCAAAGCTCAAAAATTGTCTTAATAAACGCTATATTCTGAAATGGGTTAAAATTTCCTTCAGTCTGACACCATGCTATTGATGCACACCAAAATTTGTCGTGAGACATGCCCCAAGTAGATAGACAGACGGTGCATTTTCGACAAATACCAAACGGTCGGATTAAAACTGAGAGTTCGCTTCGCTCATCCAATTAACTGGACGTGATAAGACCAAAAAAGCACCAAAAAATAAAATTACATGTAGGTACAAAACACTGGTCATGGAAAAAGACAATATTATTACTAATACAGAAGCTATATTGCTACTCGCGTAGACTGGATTATATTGCACCCTCCCTGGGTGCCAGGGCAGACGACGCCCCGATTAGTCCAAGAATAATAAGCAACGAGTTTCCTAAGTTCCACGCACGCACGCACACAGGCCAGGTATATATTTACAGATAACGTATTTCATACACGCACGGGTGAATTGAGCACGTGTGCGTGAGTGGAGTCGGTCACGGTGTAGGGAACAAAGTATTGGCAAGCATTCGGCCTTCTAAATTGTCGTTTGGCCGGAGTCAGTTGTTGAAGTGCTACTACTGCTGCTGCTGCTGCTGCTGTTAGCTGTAAAAATAGAATCTATTCTTCTTGGCGGCCAAACCAACACGACCCAATTAAATGTGTAAGTCACGTATCGGAATATCGGTTTTATATCGTGAGTCATACGGGGGGGGGAAGGGACCGATCGGTCGCGTCAGTTCACCGGCCTTCAAATATTATAAATTATGAATTCTTAAGTTAGTAGTGACCGTGAAAGGTTTTGCAAGTTCTGGACAACGAATAGACAATTGTTATTGTCATCAACAGGACTTGTGATACTGGCAATACAGAATTAATCGAACACGTAAACAGACTAATTTATGGAGTAAATGCGTGCGTGCGTGCGTGCGTGCGTGCGTGCGTGCGTGCGTGCGTGCGTGCGTGTGTGTGTGTGTGTGTGTGTGTGTGTGTGTGTGTGTGTGTGTGTGTGTGTGTGTGTGTGTGTGTGTGTGTGTGTGTGTGTGTGTGTGTGTGTGTGTGTGTGTGTGTGTGTGTGTGTGTGTGTGTGTGTGTGTGTGTGTGTGTGTGTGTGTGTGTGTGTGTGTGTGTGTGTGTGTGTGTGTGTGTGTGTGTGTGTGTGTGTGTGTGTGTGTGTGTGTGTGTGTGTGTGTGTGTGTGTGTGTGTTTATATTACACCGACAAAAAATTATTTACTAATACAAACATATTGTTATACTTGAATAGATACATAATATAAATAGCCTATCCTTTACTTTTCCGAAATAATAATTTCATAATTATTCATAATAATTTATGTATATAAATGATATTTAATATTTATAATAACTTTACGTCAAGATGTTTTTTCTTATTTGGAACATGTTTCGGGACACTTAGTGTTCCCATCCTCAGCCTTCTTAATTTTGAATCTTGTGGAGTACTTATGTGTTGGTTGCTTGTTGTTACGGTTTCTTCGCTATTTTTTTCCACTACACTGTTTTGAATTGCTTAATAACCTCACTTTTGTTCTGTTCACTATTTTCACTGTAGGCGTATTTACCTTGTATGGTATTATTAAGTCAAACATTTTTTGCTACAGTCTATTTCCTGATGTATATAATATATTTAATATTTATAATAACTTTACGTCAACCGACACACAAGTAGGCCTACTCCACAAGACGTGTATATATGCTCGTGCGACGGCTTTCACGGTGAATATATGTTATAGTGGGTTTTTGGGTACATCCGTGTACATGATGTTTATACTGCGACGTTCCGTTCCGTAATCCCGGAACATTTTCAGTACGCCTTGATAATGTTCCGGGATTACGGAACGAAACGTCGGCAATATAAACACCACATACACGGATGTACCCAAAAACCCACTATAACATATATATTTTTGTGACGTTATTCAATTTGTTTCTTCTGCAAGTAGTAGACCTATAATTTCGTATATTCTTTTTAACATCTGACGCACGTTTTACTGAAAAATATCAGTGTCATCAGACGTTTCTAAGTAAATTAATAAATTATTAAATATATTAATAAATTAATAGTTATTATTAATTTACTTAGAAACCTCTGATGACACTGGTATTTTTCAGTAAAACGTGCGTCAGGTGTTAAACGAATATACGAAATTATACTACTTGCAGAAGAAACAAATTGAATAACATCACAAATTTATACAATTACTGCAAGAAACGTCGAGTTACATATATATATATATATATATATTTGCCATTTCGGACAACGTTTAAAGTCGTTTTTCGCATCCTAGCTTTCAAACTTTACGGCCTTTCCAATCAACATGCTTATGAATTCTCTGTGCCACTGCATTCCTTATGCCTTCCAAACAAATCTTCTGGGGCCTCCCACTTTTTCTCCTTTCAAGAGCGGTCCGTTCTAGTGATTACTTGGATTTACTGGTAACGATACGTGGAGCAACAAGATATGTCCACGGCACGGCACGTGGAGGATGCGGATGAATCGTGAACTCAACGCAATTACAGGTGGAGCTGACGTAGTGATATATTACGATGTCACTACGTATCCCCTGTATTGGACATGTTGCGCAGACGGACGGGAGTAGAATTGTGAGAAGACGTTCGAGTAGAAGCCTTTGCAGAAAAGAATGGAAGGTAGATCCAGGAAGAGACGGAGGGATGGGGCGCAGGAAGTTCTGAAAGAAACTGAAGTAAGAAACCGGAGAGGAATGGCCAAGGAGAGGGCAGAATGGAGGATTGTTGAGAATGCGAAAACCCGTAGGGGGTTTGCGGCTTCCAATCGAAAAAAAAAGAAGAAGAATAAGAACACAGACAAGAACAACAAAAAGACAAAAACAAGAACTACACGTTATATCTGTTTAGGTGTAATGTTTCAGCACAGTTGAATAGGGTGATACGTAAAGAGTACAATAATAAAACAACAACGATAAATATGTTTCATTAAGTGCAGCATTCAAGGCGACCTTATTTCTTTCGCATAATCCAAACATATATGTATACTTGTGTATTTGCAGGAGAGTATAAAAATTGCACTAGATATAAGATACTTATGCTTCAGCAGTAAAACATCATGGTTTTACGTCGTTTACGAGAAATAATAATAGAAAGATTATGAAATATTTACAGAGCAACGTATCACCGTTTCAGAAACGAACTTATACCAAATATAAAGCACTTCCCATCATAGTATAACACACCTGTTTTCAGAGTGTTAATAATTGTTTATAGTTATCGCGTGTATCGAACAGTTCCTCCTTTCGTCAGAAGAGTATTACGATACCGCTTTTGCAAGTCTTAAACTTACACTAATAAGTATGCTCCCTCACTATTCGGAACGACTTACACTCATTATTAGTTATATTTCAGTATTGCATAATCATCTTCTCAACACGACATTGGCAAGGTGCTGCCTCTTCCTCCTTCAAAAATTCTCCAGCCATCTCCTACTGGGTCTACCCACACACGTGTCCTATAGATTTGTATTTCTAGACTTCTGTAGTCAATATGGAATCTGATATTCTTTCTAACTGTGTTTTCCGCCGTTGTTTGTAATCTTTCAATATTTCATTCAAGTTAAAAACTTGTAACTCTTCTCTTTTGGCCTCGTTTCTTATACGATCAAGTGTAGAACACCTTTTAACTGCTCTTAAGAATGCCATTTCCTAGGGCTGTATTTTAATGTCTTGTTTCTTGGTTGTTGTGTATAATTCACACCCATACGACAGTACAAGGACCGCCATAACTTTGTAAAACTTTAAATTTGTATCTCGACGTACCTTGTTTCTAAAGACACGGTTGACTGTCCCACAGATCGTCTGCAACTTACCTAACTTAACATCAATACCATAATTCCTATCGTAGCCAATATAATTTTAAAAATAATTAAAGTGGCTCTCCTGTTCTAGAATTCGATCACTAATCATTATTTTTATTCTTACCGGCTCCTTGCCTCGAAATGCCGTTATCTTTCTTTTTATAGTAGAGATTTTCATATTGTATTGTTTGCAAATCTCATGAAGTTTTGAAACAGATTTTTAAAAATCAGATTCTGTATTTTGAAGTACAAGGAATTCGTTAGCAAACAACAGCACATTCAGATATCTGTCTCATGATAACTTGATACCAGGTTCACTAGATGTTTCCATTTCCTTACCAGATCGTCCATAAAAAAGAGTAGGTAATATACTACAACGATACCTTTTGTGTTGTGTTTACATTCATACAACATTACTGATACCGTGTATGTATAATTGGAGTTCAGGTGTAATTATAATAATAGTAGTCCTTTTAGGAATCGCAATATGTTTTCATTTATTTATTCAAACAAAAAAAATTAAAAAAATAATAATATAATAATAATATTTACTTCGCCATAAAATATTCATTAGATATAGTTTCAAGATTTCTTTGTGGCCGTATACTCATCATAAAATTAGATTTTATATCTTATATCTTATATTAGCAATTTTATGTAAAACATTTCTTCATTATACTATAATTTCTCGACTACTCAGTCTGAATGTGTGCTTTATAAATTTGTTAATATTTACATTATTATTCTTTACTTGACATACCTTTTACGGCTTTATAATCATTTTCAAAAAAACTAATTGAATATTTCTAATTACTTTACTTTATATGCTTTCAATGAAAAATTTTAAATATTAAATCAATTGTTAATTCTCCAAGCAAGGATTTAAATTATCTTTAAATTGACTGTTCATCATTAAAGAAAATTCTTATTACAAGTAAATTACATTCTCTTATCTCTATCTACACAATTTTTCCTTAATTTAAAATATTTTTTTTATTAATGTCTTTATTCTTTTATAATTATAAATTGGTTTTTCGTCACCTCAATTCTGCAGATTGCCCCATGTCCTCCAGCGATCCGTCGGTCCTCTCCTACTGGATGTCCTCTTGCGTTTTCCGGTTCCAATGGTCGTCCTATCGTCTCTCGTCCTTCATGGTCCCATCGGCTGGCTGTAGAATGGAATGACGTGTTGCTCTGGATCGGCTGCTGTTGTTATATAAACCGCCTCTATTGCTCTGCGTATCGTTCCTCTGCTGGATGTTCTCTCTCCATCTGTCCTAAACTATAGAGTGTAGATGTTTGTCGTTGTAGGCTGTTTATAGACGTCCGATAATTGTAGTTACAGTTATTTTTTTTGATTACTTGAACTAATATGTTGTCCGTAATACTTTATAGTTTATAAATAAAAGATACTGTCGATATTGGACATAGCGTCTAACTATGTCTGAAATAATTAAAATTTCGCGTCGCTGACGGACATAGCGTACCGCTGCAATTGAAAACTGACTGAAGAGTATTAAAAATTCTCTTATACACACATATATACACATTATATGTAATTATCATAATGATCGCATCATTAGTGTAATTACTATGTGTAACGTTCCGGGCTACGTTACAAATCCAGGGAACCCATCATAATTGACGCTAGCCAATTATACAGGCTGCCTACGTTGTAACGAACTGAAATTAAACTCAACATAAACAACAATAATATTTACGCTAATTATTAGGACACAAGGGGAAGGTATTTCACTGATTATGCACTCACTTCAAAGTGTAATAAGATGACATCTCTTTATTAACAAATTATATAAAAAAAGATCCCATAACATAAAAATTTATACTGAAATAATTAAAAAGGGTTTTATGTAAAACAAGGGATCATATTAATCATGTAATTTACCTCGGATCCGAGTCTGCTTTAAATATAGTAAAGACGTCTGAATTATACTATGCTCATCTAAAAGCTTGCAAGATTACATTAACCATTTGAAGAATGGTATTATTTATTAAAGGGATTATAATTTACATTTCAATAATAACGTTACAACGTATGATTTTCACTACTACAGTTTACATTTATTTGGTTTTATTTATTGCTTAGAGAAAATTATTGTCTTTGAAAAGTCTCTTTCATCTATAAAAGTTATGTTTCAAATGTAATTAATTCTCGATAGCCAAGCTATCGAGTCACCTCTAAAATAAGCTTTGCTGTCCTCGTCCTGGGGTGTGACTCTTCGGAATTCTGGTAGTCGGGGTAGTCATCTGTGTCGTGTCTCTGGTGAATATCTAATAGCCGTATTAGTGAGTAGATTGATGTAATGCTGCATGAAGTTGGGTTGATCCACGCCGGTCCTGGTCAGCGTCGTATGGGTTGTAGACGTCCGTATGTGCAATTTGGCAGGTCACATATTCACATGTAGAGTTGTACTGGAGTTTACATCTTAAGTAGAGACGTCACCTTGTTTACGTGTTGATAATTTTTCTTATATTACTACATTTCTTGAACAAACTTTTTCTACATCATATACATTAAAAATCACTAGCTCCCCAGGTTTTTTGTGGTAGCTAACCGTTATTTTAAAGTTTACATAACACACTTTTGAAGAGCCCTCGTTTGGAAGTGTGTACTGTCTGAACGCCGCATCGTAACTCTTAACTTGATACGACTGGTACATAACAACGAAGCGGAGCGGGTACTCCGCCATAATATAGTTCCAACTTTTATTTAAACAGACATTTTTATAGAAAGATGAAACAAATTATTTAGACTTATTTAGTTTACAGGGATTATTTTAACTACTACTTGTGCCTTCAAATTATTAATTACTTACATTACGATTTTCAAATATTTCTAAGTTACAGACGGTTCGCTAAGCACGTTGTGTCCGGAATTAAACAGGTCAACGCATGATGATTTACTAAAGGGTTTACTGTAATATTATTAACTATTTACAATACGATTTTTATTACTTGTTTAGTTAGATCTTTTTCCATTTAAATCTCATACTTATTCTGAGTTAGTACAGGGGAATTTGGTTTAATTGTGCGATTTAAAAAATACTTATTTGCTTTCTAATTTTTTATTATTAAATTTTTTATTACCAATTAAATCGTCACATATGCTTTAAAAATCGCACAGAATTCGCAATGAACGTCATAATTACATAGAATTCGCACTGCACACGTGTCTGATTTTTATGCATTTTTAGAAGTCATTACACTCTTTCTACTATTTATGGTTCGTTTATAATTAAATAAAACTTTAATTTAGCATCTATTTGGGGTGAGATTGCAAACTTTCAGGCTTTAACAGGCTTCACGCACACACACTATTTACTTGCGTACACGCTCTCAACGGCAATCGCGTGATGTTCCTGTTGATTCATGTTTATAAGCCAGCTTCCAATTTCACACCTGCTTGTCTATTACATATTACTAAAATTAATTTAAATATTTATTTTATTTCATATATGCGCATTACAGCATATGCTTGTATCGTCGCAATACTGCACCCTTGTCTGACACATTGATTGATAGATGTTTGTTGAGATATCATAAAATTATTTTTACAGCTACCTCTTGTTCCATTATACAGGCCTTGTGTAGTCCATATAAGTTGTTGTGAGTGTCCCCGTTCTTCTAATATCTGCCACAGCATATTTCTATCTACTCTATCAAAGACCTTCTCAAAATCAACGAAAGCTATATGCTGTTCTATATTGAACTCGCGACCCTCAATTCAGTGTTAGATATTTTTTGTCAACTTTCAGTCAATTTTAGGACATCGCAATTGATCATTTACTTTTTATATAAAATAACAATTGTAAATAAGGAACTCAGGATTTCACGGCCGGTATCTGTTAAACGATTGTCGAACTGTTAGGCCGTGCTCCATTAAATTTCGGCCTTCCTCGGTGCTGCGGGAAAGAGGTAACAGGTCGTGGACAGGGCCGAAAGTTCTGGATGTTGTTTTATTGTAAATTTCGTTGTTAAATTTGTTGTACAGTTTATCGGCAGTGTTGTTATCATGGACCGACTTTGCGATAACAACCGTTATTTTAATAACAATGGACCACGGCCTAACAGCCCGACAATTGTTTCAGAAAGTAAGTTCCGTTTTTAAATATTGCCGCGGTATCAATGCCGTCACGATGTTACGCATCCGCGGCCAGTTTGTTGATTCGTTACCAAGCCAACAACGCCATTTCTAAACAACTGTGCACTGAGTAAGCTTCGTTGGACGTGTTTATAATGTCGAAGAAATTCGAGACGCCCGCCGCGTGTGAAAGTATAGGTATGTGATTCGGTTCATTCAAGAATGCGAAAGGCATTAAAACGATTAAAATTCACCGTCAGATTTTTGACATTTGTGGAGAAGAAGCAGTGAGCGATTCAGTAGTACCAAGATGGATACGACTTTTTTGCTTAGTCCTACACAGAGTAAGCGACGTAGGATGCTTACCCGCGATGTTGCGATGAATCATGGCATTAAACACACACTGTCGCTACAACGCAACATCTCCTCACAACGTTCGGCTGGAAAAAATTTGATCATCCCCCGCCTTACAACCTAGACCTCACACCAAGCAAATATCACATTTACAAACATGAGAAATCCTGCTTGGTGGCCAACGATGTCAAGCAAGCTATTAACATATAGTTCATGACAGGCGTGAAATTTCTACGACGAAGATAGACAACGCCTGGTGCCTCGCTATGAAAAGTGTTTCAGAAATGACGGAAACTATATAGAAAAAATTTTAAGATTACTTCAAACAGCAATAAAAATGTTTTGTAAATATATTGTTAGTTTCCTTTAATACCCTATCGGAACTTACTTTCTGAATAGCCCTCGTACATAACTGATAACAACATTATAAAGTTTTTGTAAACGTAGGCTACATAACAAACTTTATGAAGGCGTTTAATGAAGAAAGTTGTGTTAGTGGTTAAAATCACAAGCAGAATTATCGTGTGTGTGTGTGTGTGTGTGTGTGTGTGTGTGTGTGTGTGTGTGTGTGTGTGTGTGTGTGTGTGTGTGTGTGTGTGTGTGTGTGTGTGTGTGTGTGTGTGTGTGTGTGTGTGTGTGTGTGTGTGTGTGTGTGTGTGTGTGTGTGTGTGTGTGTGTGTGTGTGTGTGTGTGTGTGTGTGTGTGTGTGTGTGTGTGTGTGTGTGTGTGTGTGTGTGTGTGTGTGTGTGTGGTAAATAACACAGTTGAAAGGAAGCTTAGGAAGGAGTTAGAAATATTGAAAGAAAGAGAAAAAGGGTTAGAAAATTTAATTAATACTAAAATTAAATTTGATAATGAAGAAATATTTTATAACATAATTAAGAAGTAAATGATAGAGGACAGATAGATAAGATTAAGAATTAAATAGGATAGGACTAATTAGTTTATTGTAAAATAAGGATGTGTGACTGGCCCACATGTGTGGAGAGAAATACTAGGTTTAAAAGGATGCAAACGCACACACACTGAAACACAAGGAATTTGCTAGAAAAATATGTAACTGTCCAGATGGTGGGACAGGGCTGAGGGTGGGGAAGGGACATTGAATTATAGCTTGTTGTGTGTGAGCAGGATGGAGTGGGGTGAGTGTGAAGGGGTTTGTTTTCAGGTTATTTGTTTCATGTCCGATCTGACGATGAGCTGTGAAGCTTGAAAGCGCTAATCGGAATAATTTTTATATAGTGGTGTGCAACAGTGATAATTCTGTTTATGAAGGCGATTCAAAATTTTCAAGGAGTGTTGAGGAATATATTAATTCTGTCAAATTATTAAATGCATTGAATTTGTATTTTGAACAAAATTTCTCATATTTTGATCCCCCACATAAACTTTTACAATTTTCATAAAATTTTTAGTTCCGGTTATAGCCTGTGATTCCTCTAACGTTCAAAAATTTTCTTAATAAACGCTACATTTTGAAATGGGATAAAAATTTTCTTCAGTCTAACGCTATGCTGTATATTTACAATTCTTTCACATTTTTTATATATTTTTCGGGCAGTGGTGTCCTAAAATTGTTTAATTTCTAAAAATGTACAATATATTGATATGCTGGTTAAAATTCCCTTTAATTTGGTACCCCAGATGCATTTTTGCAATTTTTTCACGATTTTGACGCCTTACATTTTTTTCTTCTGTCCCTCTATTTGGGGGGGGGGGATCGATGTCAAAAACAATAGTGGTCTTTAGGGTAAAAGTATGAACACGCATGTCAATCCAAGAAAATCGGTTGACGAATTCAAACATTATCGTGAGACATAAACTGTAAACAGACAGACAGACAGACAAATCCCAAACGGTCGAGTTAAAACTGAGACTCGCTTTAATTCAACGAACGGAACGTAAATTTAATTAAACGTCGTTTACCGTTCGTTAAATTACTGTGCTTATCTGTTAATTTTATTCGAAAAATAAATTCATCTGTTTAAAACAATTGTAGCTAAAAGCGTAAGAAATGTTTCGTCAATTTATAATAAAATATAATTAATTTGCAGTTCAAACAAAAGGACAAAAAGGTCGTCAACATATTCAGAAAGATTGCCAACCATAGAGAAGATAATCCTCTTGTGCTAGTTCGAAACATTTAGTAATTCCAAAAGTTTGATTTGATGAAAATTTACAGTAATAATAAACTAATTTCTGCTGTTTTAAAACAAACACACAAAGACCAAAACAAATTTGATTTACTTGGTGTTTACAAACTAAACTCCTCAGGATGTAACAAATTCTACATAGGCCAGACAGGACGTTGCTTCAAACAGAGATTCAATGAACACACGAAGGCACTACACTCCACCACCGGATCCACCTTTGCAAACCACCTCATTGAAGCAAACCAAACACACAAACATAAAAAGCATATTCTCACGTACACACAAATGGCCGAAAACTAGGCACTCTTGAACAACTAGAAATATACAAACACGCTAAACAATAAAAACAACATCCTAAACGAACAGACACAATTCAAATCGCACATACTATTCGAACATATCACACCGCACACACACAACATCGATCTTTCTAACGACGGCACCGCCACCAAGAACAAGACGGACAGCGCTCCTAGTGGCAGCTTATAATAAGCAAAAACTGGTTCAGGCTATAAGGTAAACATTTTACATTTTTTCCAATAAAAAACTTAGTGTCAGTGGTATTATATTTATAATTAGTTAATCAACGGATACGTCATGGACGACAAAATCTAGGAACTAACATATTTCTTCATAGCATTACTATCTACATAACTCAATAATTGCTGGGACATCTCATACACAACCTCTCTACACGCCTCATTGTGACATGTATGTTACAACTACTTTCCCATTGTACATTAACTTCATAATCCTCCGTCATATTTGTAGTCGGAGGAACCGAACTAATAGGGCACACACTTAACCTACGAAAAAGATTGGAAGAAAGAGAATGAAATAGTTACATGATTGAAATCTCGTCGAAGTCTGCAACAGGAAGTTTCTACTAGTTGCAATCAAGTGAAAGTGCGGGACGCAATTGACCGACCGGGTAAAAACATCATTTCGTCGCAACTGACCGAGACCAGGAAACAACGAATTCATACTAAAACACTATTACACCATATTACTTATTTCCTGTTGTTATTATACAAATACAGGCTAAGAGAAATGTAGCAGTCCGCTTTCTTAGTAGCAACGCCTTAAGTTTGTTTACATTTGCCGGGATGCAGTACCAGTAAATTGATAATTGCCTACTCTAATTACGAGATTCTGATTAATTCCGTCATTACGGTGTTTGTATACTAATCGTTATTTCTTCTTTCTGCTGTGTTTTTTTTTCCAGTTTATGGCAGACTTGTAATCAATTGTAGCGAACATTGAACAAATTGACTGACAAAACACATACGTGATTATGAAGAGTTGACTATTGGACAGCCCTTCGTGTTTTTGTTTACAGACTAAACAGATACACAAATTACAAGACTAAATCGCAAAACATGTGAACAAATGAACAAAAGTCACTTCCACTTGCTGCTGGCATGATACAATAATTCAATATATTAAACACTGGGGCCTATAAGGCAGATATAGTGGTTGCCATGAATACAAAAGATACAGATATTACAGTACAAATAACACAGACATTACAATACAGAATACACATTATTTGTTGAACCTGAAGGGTAGGTCTAACAATTTATGTCTTTTAGTCTGTAAATGTCTTCACTATTATCTAACAAATTAATTGCGAGGTGGTTAGGATGGTATTCTAATTTAGATACGTGTTTCCTGCACAGACGCAAGATTTCTTCTCTCACAGTTGAAACTTTTAGGTCCCCGTGTATAGAACTGTTGGAGACTAACCATGGAGCGCTTAAAGTTTTGGACTGAAAGCGCTGTATCATCTCGATGTTACTCGTACTAGCAGTAGTCCAAAGTTAAATACCGTAAGTCCAAAGCGGGTTAAGAATTGCTTTATATATTAAAAATTTGTTGACAAGACTTAACCGCGATTTTCTGCCTATCAACAAGTAGATATTTCTGACCTTGAGGTTAAGTTCAGTCTTCTTAGAGGTTATGTGTTTCTTCCACGTTAGTCTCCTGTCCAGGTGCATCCCAAGGTACTTGGATAGGACTTTCAGTGTGGGGTATTGATTGACCGTTAATTGTTACTGGAGGGCAGTTAGCCTTAAGTGTGTGGAAGGTAACGTGTACTGACTTGGACGAATTGATATTTATTTTTATGAGCTGATTTATGCTGTGTTTGTGCAAGCGCGTGCACATAGCGCATATAGGGCATATGAGTGTGTCTGTCTGGTTAACTTCAAGAGTGTAATTATCCTAAGCACTGAAAGTCACATCTGTGTAATGCTTTGTACGTCATATTGTACACAGCGAATGTTGTTGCCCAAAGCGTATTGTGTTGCCGAGAGGTCTGCCTTTATTGTGGGAGAAGGTGATTGTCACTGTTAAAAATAACACATCGCGCCTTCTAAATTGTTTCGTTATAAAACCTATTTTATAGGTTACCTATTTTCGTTATACCTATTTTGTTTCGTGATTGGCTATATTTAACCTGTAAGTGATATTTTTAAAATAATGATGTAACATTTTTAAAACGACCCCCGTATAGCGTCGTAAATTCTTACACTGTCTGTTCTGTGTCACCTGCCGACTTGCCTTATCGTGTCTTCCAGAAAAGATATAATTTTTGGTTACGTGTATGTATTCAATCTGTTTAATAAAAGGAACTGGCATAATTGATAGCTGAATATATGACACAGAGAGAACTAGCCCAATGCTACGATTATTGAACAGCGACAAGTTACAGACAGTACATTCAGATTCTTAACGTGTAAACAAGTCCAGCGGCAATGTTAGTTTTAATCTTCTTGTCTACAGACTGGTGTCTAGTAGATTTATGGCTTGTGGGTTTGTAGGCGCTGCTAGCCGAGGGTTGGAACACTCCATCGGAATGGCATTTGCTCTGAGTGACACTTGCTCGGAATCTACATGTGTTATCAACGAAATGATAAAACACACGCACGCACGCACGCACACACACGACATAGGTATATACCAAATAAACAAGTACTTTGTCTACTTCATTCTACCAGTCCTATTTAATTAATTTACAGAGAAACTTCGAGTCATACTGGCCGAACCCCCGCGTGCTTGCATAATATATTTAATAACAACAAAATAATAGCAGCAATGAAATAATAATATCTTTATTGTTACTAGTAATAGTTATAATAAAACAACGCATATAATTAACGAAATAATATAATTATAATGTAATATGATATAATAATTAAAATTAATTATATTTAATTGTAATTAATATAATTAAGAATATCATTGGATTTCGTTGTCCATGACGTGTCCGCTGATTAACTAAATATAATTAAATCACTACCTATAAGTTTATGGGTAAAAAACTTTTGTGTTCCGAGTCGGTAGTGATTTAATTATATTAAGAATATCAATAGAAATCTAAATTGTCTGGAATTTAGGAGCCGAGAATTTGGTTAGGCTAACTAAAAGAATTGAAAATATAAGTTTTTTTCAATTGCTTAGTTGAATCTCGTCAATATGAACGTTCTTTTTTTTTAATTAACTGTTAGATGAAGTAAAGGACTTATTGTTGGGCTCATGTAGACAGGCTGGCCACGTAACAGTTTTAAAACTTATCGTTGGCTTCTGTGTAAATGAAACTGGTTAATACCATACTACACTTCCTGGAATCATTATGAATTTCCTAGAGCTATTGTTTCTCCGAGCAAGTGTCGCAACTTCGTTAGCCGTGCCTCGCTGGACCGTGCGATGGTTTCGTTGACCCCTGCCTAGCCGAGGTCGCTATGGATGGATTACAACGAGCTGTATTTCAACTTCACGAGGCAAAGTGAGATGGCCTTCCGTGGCTGTTATGCGGTGCGGACGAAAGTAATGGTAGACTATTACTATTTGGAGCAGGTGCCGCGGGACCTCCGGTATTTGGAATGTAATATTTCGAGAGGGCAAACACAGAGGTGAGGAGCTTATTGCTGACGAACCACGGAGCACGGAGGTTACGGCACACGGCATTTTGTGTCTTACGGCAAATTATGGCATGCTACAGTGTCCAACATTTCCTTCGACAGACAGATTGCATACCTTTCTGACCCCTTTACGTATTACAGCTTCCACGTTTGCAACTCCAACCTGAAACATAGCTTTTGGGTTCATGTAGATATTTTTATAATTTGTAGAGACTGATTCTTTTTCTTTTCCTTCTTTGCAAATATAAGACTCGAAACCTGTTACGTTGTTCGTCGTTACAACTGATCTTATTACCTCCACTTTTTCATCGCCCGTCCCAGACTTCTACTATTTTTAGACATATATTTTCCACTCACGTGTGGTAGGTCCATACGTTCTACATTATCAAACCATTTCTGTCTATATTCTCTCAGCATGTCATTCAGTGGTCGGACAGCTAACTCATGCCGGACGTCCTTATTGCTTTTCCTATCTAACCCGGTGTACCCGGCTACTGATCTAAGGAATTCCTTCATATCTGCACTTTGCAGTTGACTTTCGTGTGCATTCGTCATTGTCCATGTTACATTACCACATAGTGAATGGACGTTACCGTGTTAAATTTTAATAACGTCTCTTGTCTAATATAACTCCTTTAGGTACGCTTGATAGTGCCATTCATCCTATTCAAGCGTTCTATCTTACTCCATACATTAATCTTCCCAAGATACGATATATTCATCCTAAGAAATTAAATGACGAAACATGTTCAGTAATACTATTTTCAATAATTATTTTTGAGAAGAAGAAGAAGACTTTTTGAAATTAAACAATTACTTTAGCATCCTAATGTCTAAAAATTTATGTTCGTAATTAACATATCTGCAGCATATGTTATCTGTAAATATGCAAACTCTTCAAAAATACTACATATTTTGTTAAATAACGCATAACATATAACTTATGCACTCTCATAAGTGATTGGCTACACAATAACCAACGAGTTATTGATTACTAAACAAATTTATGGTAACAAAATTCAAAAGTTCGCTCACCCGTTTGAGTTAATAAAGTTTAGTTTCTTCGGCTGAAATACGTTGTGTTCGGCACAAGGAAAGTCAATACAGAATTTAGCATTTCTGAGAAGTCAACACAAAAACTGCGTTGAAGAAGGGTGGTGTGTTGAGTGGAAAACTAAATTCAGACGAAAAGTGTTTGCTTGTGTGTGTGCTCCGAAGTTTGCCAACAAACTTTATCAATTGAAAGTTCGTTTACGTAAGAACCAATAATTGTCTGCGCATAGACAAAGGAGAGATGTGTGAAGAAGTTGTCGAGGGAGGGGAGGGGGGACTAACCGATATCTTGTAAACACAACGAGCTGTGAGCTAGAGATAAGGCACTACCAAACTGTCGCAAAGGCGTTTCTTGTCAAAGGGTTTTATTGGCGTAAATACTTCGGAAGAGACTTTGATAGTAGACAACATTATTTGCACTGTAACTGATGTCCATTCGGTAGGCTCTAATTTATACTATAAAATTATTATTGGAAATGTTTGAATAAGCTGTTAATATTAGTTTGTATTCATTGCTCACAGCGGTTGTTCCAAAAGTCATGTAACTCAGAATTTGAAAGTGTACCTCCCCACAACAGAAGATATGTAGTGAAATTAAAGTTTTTGGTGTTGGTAAATCTAAAACATTTTTACAACTTCGCATATTTTCTTAACAATGAGTTTTACCCGTTGAAGTAGTCATGGTAGTCAACGTTTTTTTAGAGAAGTATGTACGAGGCGTGTTCAATAAAAGAGCGAACTTTTTTATAACGCGCCGACCAGCACACGGTCATGTTCCAACAAGTGGCGCTGACAAGCGGCAACTTTCGGAAACACGAACGCTAAATTGCACGGTAACATTGATGCTATTCGAGCTACAACAGCTGGTGTAAACGTGTATACCACCTCTTGCCGGATTTTTAAAACAGTGAAAAAGGAAGATCTTGAAGAACGACGTATTTGTGTTAAATTTTGCTTGAAAGTCGGTAAAACGTTTACAGACGCGTTGAAAATGCTTCAGCAAGCATATGGGGAAGACTGTGTGAGCCGAACGCAGTGCTGCTACGAATGGTTCAATCGTTTAAAAGCGAGCGATCGTTTTCATCGACTGATGAAAATCTAATATTTGGAGGACCTTTCGCGTTAACAAACATTGACGCTGTTCGTGCTATGATTCGAGAAAAATCACCGTTCAACTGTCCGAGAGACTACTGAGGAAGTGGGCATCAGCGTAGGATAATACCACACAATTTTAACAGAAAAGCTTTGCGCTACAGATAAGGCACTTCCAAAATATCACAAAGGCGTTTGTTGTCAAAGGGTTTTTTTTGGCGTAAATACTTTCGGCGAGATTTTGATAGTAGACAACTTTATTTTTGTACTGTAACTGATGCCCATTTGGTAGGCCTAAAATTATTATCGGAAATGTTGGAATAACCATCATATCTCCGCCGCGTTGCTGAAAGTTGCCCCGCGTTTTTTGGTCGATGATCAGAAACAGAACAGTGTTAGCATCAGCCTGGAACTCCTTGACCCGGCCACTCTCGATGAAAACTACCGTTACAGCAGATGACACTTGGATTCACGACTTTGGTGGTGTCGAAACCAAAGCACAATCATTGCAGTGTGTAGGGAAAGGATGATCGCTCCTGTTAAAAACCTCGCATTAATCGGTCAAACATGAAGTTGATGTTACGATGTCAACTTTTTTTTATTTTTTATTTATTTATTTATTTATTTTTTTTTTTTTTTGCTGGAAAGACTTTGTCCGTTACTAATTCGTTCCACGTAATAAGTCAGTAAACAAGTAAACAGTAAATCAGTACTTAAGGCTTTCACAGCCGGGGTCAACTGTGTTGAAATTTAATTGACTTCTCTGCGAACTGTCCACTACTGCCGCCACCGTTGGAGGCTATCTTCAGTATAAACGACTCGAGAGCTGGTACACATCTTTACCAGTTCACCACAGTGCTGTGGCAAAAGAACCGTGGTTAGTGGCAATAATCTTTTGCCACAGCACTGTGGTTAACTGGTAAAGATCCGTACCAGTTTCCGAATCGTTTTACGCTGAAGATGGCCTCCACGGTGAGGCTAAAACGTATGTTCATTGCGGCAGTGGTGGACCACGGCCGGAGTGAAGTCAATTAAATTTCAACACAGTAAACAAGGAGTACCACACGGTAGTTTTAAAGCGTTTGAGGGATACCGTACACAGGAAGAGGCATGACCTGTGGAAAAACCGGAGTTGGATGTTGCACTCCGACCTCACGCCGGCTGATGCTTCACTCCTTATCTGTAATCATCTGACAAAACATCAGACAACCGCCGTCCCTCCGGCCTACCGTACTCTACACTCTTGGCCACAGCTGACTGTCTCTTCTTTCCAAAATTGAAGACAACCTTGAAAGGACGTCGTTTTTAAACCATAAATGAGCTTCAGGAAAATAGGGTAACAGCGTGCCAATCCCGAAATCTCTTTTCAGGAAACAACCAAACATGGGAGAAACGTTGGGAGAGATGTATAGCCAGCAGAGGCGACTACTTTGAAGATGACAATACTGAATAAAATTATAATTAGATTAATGAAGTTTTTACTAGAAAAGTTCAGTATTTTTTGAACACACTTCGGAGAGTTTAGAGACATAATTTATGCATAAAATGATATACTCCCAATAACAATGCTTATTAATTCTATTGTTACAATATCTGCAAACAATCTCTAACATGCAAACGTAAAAATTATTTCATCTTAAGTTACAATAACGAACTAGGAACGATATTAAATAAAACAAACCAAACATGTGCTTACGCTGATGATGATGTTGTGAGAATAGCTAGATCAAGATGACGCCCGACGGCTCGTTGAGGTTTACAAGACGCTAAATTAAAAATCCGCTGGAATGGGACTGAATGTCATTATCATCATCTATCTGTCCAGGATTAGGCAGGTTGCCTGTTCCGGCTTCACCATCTCCGTCTCGGTCTGCCAACATTTCTTCTTCCGGTTGGCTTGTAATTCAGGATTTTTCTTGGAATTCTTTCTGGAGACATGCGCATAACATGCTCTTTCCATCTTTTTTTTATAGTTTTTCGCTAGTTCCGTTGGTTGTACTTTTAATTCCTGTCTTATATCTTCGTTCTTTATGTGATCTAATCTTATACAACCTTTCACAGACCTAAGATATTTCATTTCAGATGTTTCCATCTGTCTATAATCTTTCTTTCTTGGGGCCCATGATTCGGACCCGTATAATAGCATGGGGACTGCCATCACCTTATAGAATTTTATTTGTGTTTCTTTCGTGGTCTTTCCTTTGAGTGTTCTCCGTAATTTCCCACATATTCTTTGGAAGTTGTTTGTTTTATTAAGAATATCTTCGTCTTTTTCATATGTAATATCACATCCTAGGTAATTGAAATGTGATACTTGTTCTAAAATTTTATTTTCAATTAGAATTTTTGTCCGAATCGAATATTTTCCTGGGAATCCCATGGTCTTAGTTTTTTTTTCTATTTAAATGTTCAAATTATAACCTTTTGATAACAGATTTAGTTTGTGGATAGCCAGTTGTGGGACTGAATGTAAATCACCAAAACTAAGTACATGCTAATTTCTGAAACAGAAAGGAAAAGGGATGTGTGTAATTTATGCATAGAGGGTAAGTCATTCGATGCGGTTAGTAAGTTCAGTTATCTGGTTAACATGATAGATAATGTGAAGGGTGCATAAACACGGCAATACATGGCATGACATAAACAGGAAATAGTGCATACTATGCAAGATCTTAAGGTTACAAGGCCGGCTTCAACACTGTTGGAATCATTGTTACCAGCCGTCCTATTAGGCCGTGGGCCACAGATGTCGTTGTTACTAGCCGGGCTGTTAGGCCGTGGGCCACAGTTGTCGTTGTTGTCAAACGTTTCGGCCCCACCATCGGAGGTCATCATCAGTACGGCGAAGTGTACGTCGGCACCACGATGCGCAGCGTCCGCACACGGTTGCTGAACACAGCCGCTGTTGTAGCTTGAGGCAGCCGGAGAAGCCTGCGGTGGTCGAGCGTGCACTCTCCAACGCTGAACATCGCGTTTCTTTTTAGGAGATCAAGATCTTGTCCTCCGAGATCTTGCCTAATATCTTCGCCTGCACATGAAATCCGTGGAAATCTTCAAACGCGGTTCAGTTGCGATGAATCGAAGAAGAGGAAGCTTCCTGTTGAATAGGATCTAGCATGCTGTGTGCCCCCTCCCCCAAGCGAATCAGATACCACTTCATACTGATTAGTCGATGCTGCTTTCCAGCTTAGATGGTGCTGGTACAAAAGTGGGCCTTCTCAGGCAAAACACATAGTCTCTATGGCGGCTCTTCAGCCGTGCCAATCTACACTCAAACGTTACAACTGTGGGCCACGGCCCTACTATGTTAGCAGTACACTATTCGTAAGCAAGTTCGTTAGTCAGAACATAAAAATAAAAATTAACATAAAAAATACATTAACATGTACACAAACAACACAACCACAACTCCAGATAACCACATTACCAGGTTATTAAATAAATTTCAGACACGAAAAAAACAACTAATGAACACAAACGTGAATATATACTTCAACAGACAATGCCAAAAACATAAATTAACACCTAAATACATCAACATAAACACAAACAACAAAAACATGACTGCACAAAAAACAATAATACAAGCACAAAGGTTATGGATACAAAATGAAATTAATCAATTATACAGTAAGAAAAATAGCATAACATTAGACATATATAAACTACACTAGCGGTAACAAGTTTATTACATCCAATTACATGCAATAATAAATACAATAACATAGAAAATAAAATAAAATTTGAAAAAACAAAAAGGCTATTACAATCAACAAAAAACTCAACACATTAAAACAACAAAACGAAAATCAAGAACAAAAAACAAAAATAAAGAATATTTTACCCTCGAACCATTAACCTAAGCAATATAGAATTTAACAAAAAAGAAACAGAATATTTAAACAATATGTCAAAAACTAACCTAACTCAATACACAAACAAACACCTAGAAAATTTAATAGCAGAAACAGAATTTGCCATTAACCTAATAGAAGACAATATACAAGAAGAACAACGAACAAAAGCAACACACATAATTAAAAAGATAATCACTAGTGAAATTAAAAACAAATATAAACAAAAGAAGGACAATAAAACAATAAAAGAAATTAAAAATAAAGTAAAGAACAATAATTTAATATTAACTAAAGCAGACAAAAGTCAAGCAACAGTAATCATTGACAAAGTACACTACATCAGAAAAACCGAAGACTTCATCAACAATAATAAATGCTTACAACTAAATAAAGACCCAACAGAAAAATATCTTAAACAAACAATAAAACTAATAAAAACATTTTCAACAATAAAAATACCGACATATATATAAATAATAATCCAGAACCACCTAAAATGAATAGCCTAATCAAAATACACAAATTAAACAACCCAATACGTCCATTAATCAACTTCAATAAAGCACCTACATACAAAATAGCAAAAATAATAGCACAAAAACTAAAAAGTAACCATCTAACAAATAATCATCATAACATAAAAAACATATATGAATTAATAGACAAACTAAAAATAATAAAAATTAATGAAAACACATTTTTCACATCATATGATATCACAAACATGTACACTAACATCCCAGTAGATGAAACAATAGACATAATAATAAACAAACTTAAAGAACAAAATGAAGACACAAATTTTATAACTGAAATAAAAAACACCCTCCAACTAATATTAAAACAAAACTACTTTGAATTTAATAGCAAAATTTATCACCAGCAAGAAGGTTTAGCAATGGGATCTCCATTATCCAGCATAACAGCAGAAATATTCCTACAACACATAGACACCAAAATACAAAATATTATAAAATCATTTGATCCAAATGGCATATGGATAAGATATGTAGATGATGGGCTATATGTATCAAATAACAAAAACACAAATGCAGAAAACATACTAAAACAAATCAATAACATACATCAAAAAATAAAATTCACAGAAGAAAAAAGAAAACATAATAAAATCAACTATTTAGACAATACCATCACAAGAAATAACAACCACATACAATATGCAATATACAGAAAACCAACTTCTACCAGCATCATCATACCTAACCATTCTGACCACCCACCACAACATAAAATGGCAGCATTCTATTCGCTGTTTAACAGAATGTACAAAATTCCCCTAAACAAACAAGAAACAGACAAAGAAAGAAATATAATATACCAAATTGCTCATGAAAGTGGATACAATAAAAATACTGTAAACAAAATAGAAAATAAAATAAAATATAAAATAAAAACTGAACAATTAAGAATCAATCAAAATGAACAACACATAAACAATAACAACAACAAAAAATGGGCCACATTCACATACATAAATAATAAAATGTCAAAGCTAACAAAATTATTTAAAAACACAGATATGAAAATAGCATACAAAATTAATCAAAATAATTTACAAAAGCTAAATGACCCACACAAAAAAGGTAATACAACTACTAACGCTATATACAAAATTGAATGCCAAGATTGCAATAAATGTTACATAGGACAAACAAAAAACAACTGAAAAAACGTTATTTTGAACATCTAAAACCATACAAACAACCAGAAATATATAAATCCAATTTAGCCACACATGCAATAAATACAGGACATGAATTCCCAGACATAACCAATATGACACTAATAAAACACATACCACACAAAGGGACCATAATGAACATTTGGGAAAATTTACAAATATACAAACACAAAACAAACTAATACCCGAACAAATACAAATCAATACAAAACAAGACACAATTTTCAAAGCACTCAACATCGAAAAAAACACAAAATACTAATACATACACCACAATCACACACAAAAATACCACTTTGAGATACCAGAAACCAACAGGAGACCACAATGGCGACAGACCAACACATAGGTACTTCACTAGACGCAAAATCGCGAAGGCTGAAGATGAGAGCACAATAACTCTCGAAACATGTTCCTAGTTAGGAAAATAAAATATCTTGAGGTAATTTCAGTATAAATAATAAATATATTATATAAATCAAGAAACGGACTGTAGCAAAAAGAGTTTGAAAAAATAAAAATATGTGACACTCGTCTGACGGGTTTCCTTATGGAGGTGAGTCGTGGACATTAGCAATTCAAGTAAGAAAATACACAATAAACATAATAAAAACATAATAGAAAAAAGTTGTGTACGTAAGTAGAAAAACAAAAATAAGCGTACCAGATGTTGAAAGAGTGAGAGAGCAATGCGAAGGCAAGGTAGGATCAGAACACTACTAGAAACAAGAAAAACCAGTTCACTAATATTTATAAGAAGCGATGATTACACAGATGATTTGTTTATTTATGCAGAGAAGACGGCATGGAACCGGGCGTATGATGTTCATTCAACTGCCACACAACGCGGAAAGCGCACTTGTTATTTTTCCGACTAAATAAACCGACTGAATGACTCACGATGTATGTTTAATCACGTGTGTTTGTGTGCGTGTGTGTACTCGCGCTCGTCTAGCGAAAAACGCCATGTGAAACGTGTCTCGGTTTAATTTAATCTTGTGGAATTCGTGTCTAACATCGTTTCCTTGAACTTAACATTTCTGTTCTGCTGTTCTCGGCTCTCTGTTAAGTGCTCGTTACCAACTTGGCGGGGGCGGACAAACAGTTCTGTGTTGTGCGCACATACCCACGATTTCACCATCATCATCTTCAAGGTTTAAATCAAGAATGGTTTGTTCCGATATCAAATCGGCAAATATTACAGCTGGTCACTCCAGTGCTTCCTCGAACGTCCCACACCTCTCCGTCCCCTCGGATTATAGTTCCATAGTTGTTTGGGGATGCGGCCAGTCATCCATTCGGCAAAGATGTTCCCATCAATTCAGCCGATACTGGGCGATCCTGTCGAGTATACTCATAATATTCAGTTTCTGCCGTATATCTGTGTTTCCTCTCTACGATCATGGAGATTATGCCCTGCCACATGGCTGAGAAATCTCATTTCAGCCGCTTGGATGGCCTGAACTTTCGTTAAAGTCCAATTCTCAGACCCATAAAGAAATGTGGGAAGAGCCACCACCTTGTAGAATTTCAGGCGTGTTCCTTTACTTGCAGACTTAAGGGTTCGCCTGATGGTCCCGCACATAAAGTTGAACTTATGCAACGTATTCACAACGTCGTTGCTTGTATTATAAGACACACTGTAGCCCAGGTATTTAAAATTGCTGACTTGTTCCAGGACAGTACCATCTATAACAATTTTTGCCCGTACGGGGTCAGTTCCACAAAAAGCCATCACCTTGGTTTTAATTGTGGATATCTGCAATCCAGAGTCTTTGCAGATTCGATTTAACCTATCTGCAATATTTTTCAGAGTCCCACAGAATAGCCTGATCGTCCGCAAACAACAAAGTGTCAATTGCAGAGTGATTTTATACTTGATCTCGTATTTTCAAATTTAATTTCATAATCTGTAGCAATGGTTTCTAACTTGAAAGAGCCTAAGGTCCACAATTAAACTCAGGAACCTACCTGCGTGCTCCATTCTAAGCGATCAATTTACTAGTAACAAAAAAATAAAACAGGCAGTATTTAATAGCAGTATTTCCTTGGATGTGACTTGTCTTATGTTGGTGAGATAGTTGTGGACAAAAAGATGGAGATGTTTAATAACGTGTGTGGAACGATAAGAAGAACACTGAATGTAAAGGTCAGAAGAGACACTCTTTTGAAATGTTATGAAGTGACGGCAGTCCCGGGCGGCCTTTTTGGCAGTGAGACTCGGACACTAAATCCTGATACACGCTAGTGAAAAGAGATTTTGACGATCAGTACTACGAGTATCACGGAGGGACCGGCTAAGAAATGATGATATAAGGAACATACTTGGAATAACAACCTAAGCAAAAGGATAACGCAATACAGACAGGATTAGACAGACCATGTTGAAAGGATGCATAACAACAGGATACCAAAAGAAATTTTGGTTTATAATCCGAAGAGACGGTGGAATATTGGAAGACCAAAGAAAAGATGGTCGGACCAACGAGTATGCAATGGGTCGTAATGTCCACAGCCTGAAGAAGAAGAAGAAGAAGAAGAAGAAGAAGAAGAAGAAGAAGAAGAAGAAGAAGAAGAAGAAGAAGAAGAAGAAGAAGAAGAAGAAGAAGAAGAAGAAGAAGAAGAAGAATTCAATTGTAAGTAAATAATAAGAAATAATTGACACATTTAACATATCTCTCTACACACATATCTTTAACGATACAATCTTTATTAATATGTTTTTGAAGTCTCCTTCTAGTACAAAAAGCTTCAAAAATGTCTAGTATTACAAAGTTTCACTCGTACTACAAGGATACACATTGTAATATGAGTGAAACATTGTCATACAAGACATTTATGACGCGGTCCGTATCGGATGAAGACTTTGAAAACATAAACATAATGGACACCGGCCTACGTGAGACTATAATGTTTATCATATCAGTATAATAATGAAGACATATAAAATCTTTACGTGAAATCTTCACTGTGAAAAGTGAAGTCGTTTAGCTGTAGACATTAAAGTATGGATGCGCACATAAAGCTGAAAACACTTAAACGTAACTTTGTGTAATAGATGCGACTGCTTACGAATTAAGGACGAAACGTGGGAGAAACGCGTCCGTTTTGTCTAGGCGAGGGACAGGAGAAAGTAGACCGGATCTTAAAATATGATGAAAAGAAAAGAGAACTATAGTGTATGAGAAAATGGTACCTGAAAATTCAAAATTTAACATTATTTTAAATGGTACGTCAGACTGCCCTTAATACAAATCACTAAGGCATGAAATGAGATTTCTCAGGCGCGTGGCACGGTATACTCTCCAAAATCATAGAAAAAATTACAGATGTACCGCATCATCATCATCATCTAAAGGCCATGCCTTGTCGAGTTGGCCACGTCTCTCCCTCCATCATTGTCCTTTTTAAATAGCAGTACGATAGGAAGTTCATCTCCTTTGAAGAATGCTCCTCTTGATCGTCCTCTTGGGATTTCCCCCAACACCTTCCTTCAAAAATGTTCCTTAAAAATTGTGTCCTAACACGTGCCCGATCGATTTTGCTCTTCTTCTTCCAATTATTTTTAAAAGTGATCCATCTTCGTCCACTTCTGCGAGGACTTGCTCAATACTTTTCTTATCCATCCAACTCGTTCTCCTCCAGACCCAAATTTAAAATGCAGATGTACAGCAGGAACTAAATATTATGAGTATACGAGGTCTGTAAATTAAGTAATTAGACCAATCATGTAGCAGTCAATATGGCAACACTGTAAGATTCTTTAGTTAACACAATTGGTTAGATAAACAGCTGATTGATATCGAGTATTAATATTTATTGTCTATTGTTGCCTCGTGAAAAGTAAACAAGCTTTTCGTGAAGTGAGTATTTGTTGTGCGTTATAAAAATGAGTGGTATCAAATACGAGCAACGACGTTGTGCAATCAAGTTTTGTGTTAAACTCGGGCACAATGCTACTGAAACATTTAGAAAATTGACAAAGGCGTACGGAGATGAAGCTCTGACAAGAGCATATAGGCTTTCAGATGGCTTAAAGAATTTTCAGATGGCCGGAAATCAATTAAGAATGATTCACGCTCTGGAAGACCGTCATCGTCAAGAACTGACGACAATGTGGATCGAATCAGGGACTGGGTGCGGTCTGACCGTCGATTAGCCGTCAGAATAGTCGCAGAACAATTAAATTTGAACCACACTACCCGCTAGGCTGCGGAAAGAGGGCCCGCGTGAGACCAGCCATCGTCAACATCTGACACTGCAGTATGTTAATTATGTCAACATCTGACACATAGCACTCTCGGTTAACGAGTTTTTGACAAAGAAAAATATACCTGTTTGAAAAGCCCGCTTGCTTATTCATCTGACTTGGACTCCCTGTGACTGCTTTCTCTTCCCGAGATTGAAAAAAACATTTCAAAGCACACCATTTTAGAACGATAGACAACATTTTAAAAAATGTAACCGACCGGTTGAAGTAGATTCCAGTTTCAGAGTTCCAGCACTGCTATGCAGAGTAGAAAACCAGTCTAAACCGCTGTGTGGCTTCCCAAGGGAACTGTTTTGAAGGCGATAGAGTCAGGATGTAGTTTGATTGTAACTAAAATATTTTACTGAATTAGTCTCATCACTTAATTTACAGACCAGGTACTCAACAAAGATGTATAGCCTGTATAAATAGAATGAAACTGTGACCCATTGGAGGAGTTTTCTGCCGCCGCGTCGCCATAAAATCGATTCCGTGCAGCGGTCATAACGTCCGTATGTGACGTATGATCTCGTGCAAATTAGTTGGGTGTGACCTGACCTAGATGCAATTGATGATAGCATAGGTTTCGTTTTAAAACACAACCGGCCCCGTCCCGCCTCGTGTGCTGTGTCTGTGTGCGTTTAGTTATTTATTTACTGTCAGCGCACGCTTAATATAGAAACGGGCTATACTTCTCTACCTATAATTTACCCAATGTTTTTCTTTTTTTTCTTGGAAAACGTTTTCTTTCCCTTTGGCACTTATTCACCGCTTTCTTCTTTAATCGTATTCTCTCTTTCTTATTCTTCTCTTTTCTTTAGCTTCCTCTTCCGCCACTTCTTACCCTTCTACTTATTCTTCCATTTCATTTTCTCCTTTGTCGTTGTCTTCTCCTTTTCTGCTTCTTCTTCTCCTTTTCGTCTTTTTCCCATTTCCTTTCTATCATTCATCTTCTCGTTCTTTTTTCTTTTTCTTCCCTTCTTTTTCTCCTTCGTTTTTCTCGTCGTATTTTTCACTTCTTCTTCTTCTTCTTCTCCTTCTGCTTCTACTTATTATTTTTCCCTTTTCCTTTTTCTTACTCTTCTTCATCTTCTCCTTCTTCCTCTTCTTCTTCTTCTGCACCTTCTGCTCCTTCCCCTTCTGCACCTTCCGCTTCTTCTTCTTCTTTTTCCTCTTGTTTTTTATCTTCGCATCATACAAGACGTATCTTGTAAGTCTTTTCAAAAATGTTGCCCAATAAATTTAATTTGTAATACACCCGATCGGAGTCATTTGACCGCAAGCAAACTTCAGTATTGTCCAGTCCAGTACATTTGTATGAGTAAGCAAAAAACAAAACGTATGCGACAGTATCAAACTTTATGATGGTAATTTAAAAGATTTGGTTATACGAAAACTGTTAATAAGGTCCCGTGGATAGTTGTATTTAAACACTGGAAACCGAATATCGAACACAAGATAACTCGTTACTCGCAACTTTCATGACAGTTTAAATAAACGAGACAACGGCAAACAATTCTTCAAGCTCCAACACAATAAATATCGCCTCATCAACATTTTTTACACTAAATAATTCACAATAATCACCTTAGACCAAACAGAAACTCACAGTGATAACAACAATTCCAGTAACGATCTGTGCGCTGTCTTTCCAGCGTTCTGAAATATTTTCCTTTTGTAATTTAGTACGCGTTCCAACAGAGAAATTATGCATAAATTCTTATGCACCCGTCTGTCATGCTTCTGCTTTTACAGCGGTGGACTTTAGTTGCATTTTGTACATTCTTATTCTCAACCATATGAGGATTGTTCAATAGAAACACGTTTAGAGGCTGTAAAGCATTTTTCATTCAACGATTTTAAAAGAAGTCTCCATTAACATTAAGGCATGAGTCCCATTGCTGCACTAATCTGTAGATTCCCTGATGGTAAAAATCTTGCGGCTGTTTGCGAAACCATTCGCTAACAGCAAACTCTACCTCAGCGTCCGATTTGAACCGCCGTCCTTTTAGTGATTTCTTTAATGGGCCAAAAACATGATAATCGCGCGGGGACAAGTCGGGACTGTAAGGTGGATGTTGTAAGACTTCCCACTTCATACGACAAAGTAGATCTTGAAGATGGAGTCGAGCATTATCATGCAGAAGAATGGCATTATTTGTGAGCTTCCCGGTGTGTTTATTCTTGAAGCTGACCCGTAAGCGTTTTAAGCTGTCTGCATATCGCTCAACGTTGATGTTGACACCAGGTTCTTAAAATCTAAAAGCACCACACCCTGATAATAAAAAAAATACGGTCACCATTACTTTTCCTGCCGAAGGTTGGGACCAACATTTTTTCGTCTTCGGAGATTGTGCATGCTTCCACTGCTTACTCCGACGTTCGTAGTGATAACACCAAGACTCATCACCGGCAACAATTTGGTGTAGAAAGGCATTACCTTGTTGTTGATAGCGCAGTAAATGCTGTAATGATATGGCCGAACGCAAATTTTTCTGCTCATCAGTAAGCAGTCGTGGAATCCACTGAGCAGCAACTTTGTGATAGCCAAGCCTATGAATGGTGGAATTAACAGTTCCCATGCTAATTCTCTAACTTTGATGCGCCTATTTTCGTGTAAAGCAGTTTTCAGCTGTCTCACATTTTCATCTGATACTGCAACACGTGCAGGTCCCGGACGGGCCAAATCTTTAGTGGATTCTCTTCTTTGTCGAAATTTATTGCACCATTCACCCATTGCCGTATGAGAATAACTATATCACCATATGCAGCTTTCATTCTCGTATAAATTTCCATTGGCTGGCGCCCCTCAGCGGCCAAAAACTAAATAACGCCACGCAGATTATCTTTGGACGGATTTTCTATCATAGATGCCACTTTTCAACCCAGTCACAACGCTTAGAAAAGAGCAAACTGCAAATATTTTTGACAGACGGGTCACTAGTACTTAAACAGACATTATAAACAAATGAATTCCGTTGCCATGGCGACAAAGTCACGGCTGCGCAGATCGAACGTGTTTCTATTGAACAAAATCGGATTTTTGAGTAGCAATTTTTTTTTATTCTAAAAATGAAAATATCAAGATCATTTTTATAGATGTATTTATAAAAAACAGGCTCAAGTGCAATACAATCATCTCTGTCTCCAGTTGTTCTTTTAACTTCCTAGTCGAAAGAAGTACTCATTTTCTCGAAGTACTTCTTTTGATCGATGTATTAGCGTTAAATTTCCACGTTAATGTAATAAGGAATGTAACCGACGTTGATCGGTAACAACGTACACACACTTCGCGGTCCTGAGACAGCCAAATAACTCTGTGCATATATACTCTTTCCGTTCTCAGTTCAATCCTGATGTAAACAAACCCTCGTGGCAAATCTGAAACCCTATTGTTCAGGGGCGTTGACACTGTTCACGCAGTAATGTACTACGCGCATGTTCAGAATGTCTGTATAGTCATGTGAGAGTTATCAAATCGGGGCACGTCGTCGTAAGATTTATGACTGTATTCTGAATCGTATTGAATTAATATGTTGCCCATCACAGCACAACATTAGCTGCTTGATATAAAACAATTTATTGAGTAGGCGTTAAATGAAACAATGGCGGACAAGTGGAGTCATTGTATGCAGCATATAATCAAGGAAGATGATAAGCTAAGGCAACTGGCCCACATTACCGACGTCTTTGTGGACAATGGACAATCCTATCAATAACGCGACTCAAGTGATGATACAATTTCAGACACAGCTATGGAAGGCACTGAATTACTCTCTGACAGCAACTGATAGTATTCGGTACACTAGTAATTACCACAGCTTTTATTTTCGTTTCAAGTAACCTTTACTTTTTTTGTTTGTTGCGATATTTAAACTGTTAATAAAAAAACCATTAACTGGTGTTTTAGTTAACAGTAAAATATTTCACTGTCGGTCTGACACTGTCACACAAATCTTACTTTGGTCAGGACAAATTATTACAAATTATGTATACTGTTTCCGTTCTTAGCTTAATCCTGATGTAAACAAACAGGTGTGGTACATCTGAAACCCTATTTGCTGCTGGAATTTGAGGCGTGTCAGTCGGACAGAAGGAGTACAGACAGGGTACATATAATATTGATACTGTATAAACACACGTAAATTGTAATAATTTGTCCTGACCAAAGTAAAATTTGTGTGACTGTTGTCAGACAGACAAAGAAATATTTTATAACACCAGCTAACGGCTTTTTTTATTAACCCTTTAAAAATCGCAAAAAAAAGTAAAGTTTATTTAAAATGAAAATAGAAGCTGTGATAATTACCAGTGTAGTGTATATTATCAGTTGCTGTCAGAGAGTAATTCAATCCCTTTCATATCTGTATCGGAACTTCTGTCATCAATCGAGTCAGCGTTATTATTGATAAGACTGTCCATAACGATGACGGTAATGTGGGCCAGTTCCCAGAGCTTATATTTTTCTTTGATTGTATGCTCAACACATTGACGCCACTTGTACGGCGTCGTTTCATTTACCTCCTTCTCTGTCAATTGTTTTACATCAGGCAGCTTATATATTGTAACGTTACATAACCCAGTCCCAAAAATGATGACTTAATTATCCTACAATAAAGGTCAGAAATGGGTATAATATACCTAGCTCTAAATTACTTTATATCACCAAACATTATACACTATATTTAATTGATATAAAGTGTAACAAGTGAGTTATAGTGTACCCAGTGAGTAAATAAGTGATTTTGAAGGGAGCATGTTACAGACTTGTGCTGTAGATGTAGAAACAATTGATTATAATAGTAGACTATGTTGCTACTAACCAGTTATGTATTTTGTTTAATTATTGTATGATTTGTATTGTGTAGGCAACTAAAATTTAGTACCTAGGTTTAATTTTATATTTAATAGAATAATTATGTTTGAATATAAGATAACCCAGGGTTAAAAATAAAAGAGTTAAATATAAAATAATAATAAAAAATAAAATAATACTGTATGAGGAAAATGGCAGAAGAAAATAGTGCAGTGTAAGGATACTATAAGAAATTAATAAATAATATATAAATTCAATTAAAGGAAATAATAATATTAAAGACCTATATCTAAGGTTATAAGAAAATAAACGGAAAAACCTTAAATAAATCAAATTGGATAATAAACCAAAGTTAAAAAGAATTATTTTTCTATAAATAAGAATAAATTTATAATAATTAAAAACAGCCTATATACTCAAAAGTAAATAGAGGCACCAATAAAAAATGATATAAAAATTGTTGGTTACTATGAGTAACGATATAACAACATATGAATTGATTGTTAAAAACGATTGGAAACCGTTCGGTTGAGAAAAGTGATGTCACAAAACTTGTATTAAAACCATTTTAAAACTTTCGGAAACGGTGCAAAAATAGAATAAAAATTAACTCACAGTATCCACCTTATGTTCAAACTCCTTCAGATATCAAATATAACGTGCTTTACCCGATAAAAAAGTGAAATAACCAATTCCAAGATCTGGCCTAGCTGAACCGCACTTCGAGTTTTTAGCGAGATTGTATCTTAGGGACCTTCAACGAAATTACAAAACAACTAGAACTACAACACTAGAAACAGCTCCTTTCAAGTAAAAACTTCGAGGAAAGAGGTAATATAAACGTTATTAATCCTTATTAACCAAGAAAACCTCATATCAAATTGTGGTGCAGTTACAATATTTCGTAAAATGATTCCATGTGTATAATAAAGAAATAATCTGCACTCTTGCGGACAAATCCGGAACTACATACTATGAAATAAACCAAAAATTCGAAATTTATTAATTTTTATCTTGTAAAGTGTAGTATATAATTATTCATTTCTGACCGTCTCATAACACAAAGAACTTACCCTTAACCCTGGGGAAATTAATAAAAATGAATTATATGTTGTTTAATGTCTAATCAAGGATAAAATTATAAAATCATAAAAATATATTTTATGATAATTCAAATGTTTACCTAACTAAATCGATCCAATGTATTATTGACTGGAAAAGATCGATTATAATATTTGTATACTGGAAGAAGAGGAAATCAGTGTATTATACAAATAAATACTCTGAATATTTTATGTTAAATAATCAATCGTGTATTCTTTATTGTAGAGGGTAGTTGTTGTAGATTTTCAGTAAGCCAAGAAGAGGACTATCCACCGGGGAGTATTACCGAACCGTGGTGTTTGGTTAACCTAACATTTTGAGGTTGATGTCAAAATCAGCTGATCTTATGAACAGCGAATTTTAAAAATAAGAAATTGTATAATCTGGGTGTAACAAAATTGTTCTTACTCTCTCTTCTAACTAAGATTAAACAACTTCCTTAATCTCTACCAAATCACACACACTCGATTTCTGTTTCTTTTGGTAAATTTCAAATCCGATTGATTTGAACATTAGTAAATATAATTCATAAGTGACGATCGCAAATAGGTATTTTGACTTTCGTTAATACCCGCGAGACGTTACAATATATGTTGTGTTATGACGGGCAACATATTCTTTCAACTGGCTCCATGGTAATTTAATAGAATTCAGAATACAGTGATAAGGAGGAAGTCTTAAAACGACGTGCCCAATTTAAGTGGTAAGGCAACTCTCACATGACTACACAGACATTCTGTACATGCGCGTAATACATTACTGTGGGAACAGTGTCAACGCCCCTGACCAATAGAGTTTCAGATTTGTCACGTGCGTTTGTTTATATCGGGATTGAACTAAGAACGGAAATAGTATATGTTTATACAGTACATTGTCAGTATTATATGTACCCTGTCTGTATTCCTTCAGTCAGAGTGACACGCCTCTAATTCAAGTAGCAAATAGCGTTTCAGATGTGCCACACATGTTTGTTTACATCAGGACTAAGCTAAGAACAGAAACAGTATACACTTTCAAATTCTGAGTTGCATGACTTTTTGAACAACCGATGTAAATGTATAAATATAGACAGACAGGTAAAGAAGTAAGTAGAGAGAGCGATGTGGTATTTGAGAAGAAGAGAGAGAGAAATTTTAAAATGTTATAACAGAGAGAAGTAACAATAGAAAAATGTAGAGAGGACAATGGAAAAAAAGCTTTACTTTTAATTAGAGGATGAATCATTGAGGAGATACATTACACGATTCCGATGAAACGTTTTACTGTATACGGATCCCATAAGCTTATTGGCTTAAAGCGTCACGTGACTTCGCTTCATTAATTCACCTGAATTGTTTTCTGTAAAAGAAATATCCTGGCAACGTGTTCTACGAAAGATTTGTAGTTTCCTGAAATTAAAACAGGAAAATTCGTAAAATACATTTTTACGCATTACTGAACAATCTTGAAATAGAACAAGGCAGAATTTACGCGAAACCAATCGGTTTCCTGTTTACGTCACCGATGCATTGGTTTGATTCAGTTGTTTTGGTTAAATCATAATTAAGCCCAATGCACTTTAATTTAATTGGCTTTTAAATTATGAAAGCGTATTACGAATACACTGCCATCTAAATATCTACAAAACACAGCACAATGTAAAACTGGCTTTAACCGATCGCTACCAGTTTTCTTTGGATTACGTATCTTTGGATAACATTAGCTATTTCCTCAACATGTTTTGCAACAAATTTCCTCTTCTAGAATTGATTACTATCAGATCTCAACTAACAGATTTAATTTGTCCATCATCGTCTCCACAACACGACATAGGAAACTTGCCGCCCGTTCCGCCTTCAAACATACGTACTCCAGCCATTTCTTCCTGGGTGTCCTATAGTTTTGTTCCTCCAGACTTGTTTATCTTCGTCTGGCTGTGTTCTTTGAAAGTTGTGAGTAAGTTAAATTAATTTTTCTATTATAGGGTACCAGCCTGTAGATGGGTAAGTCAGGTGGAGGGACTGCCCCCTTACGGGCCATGACTCCCGGTAATTTTTATTCAGGGTTGTCTTCCCCTAGCCTTTGCTGCGTCAGCACCCAACCGCAAGGCAGCAGCTGAATACAATCCTATAACAATAGGTCTCGGTATTACAGCCGACTAAATGCAACTAGATTCCCGCCTGTAATACTCCAAAGGAAAGCCGGTTGAGGATCGTTTCCCTTAGGCCTACGTCCTAATTTGGTTCTAGTAGCTATTGCTGCCCTCCACCAGGAATATTTATCGACCTTCCGATCCAGTCTGTACCGTTCTACGTGTATCAACAGGGTTACCTCTTGTAGGTAACACTCCACCACGCAGTACGGTCTTGGCTGGAGAAAGGTTAAGGGCTCCTTTGTGAGCTAACATCACTTCATCCGACCCTGGGAGTTTGTGAGGACCAGTACCCAGTCAATCCGGTACAAAGGTACTACCTCTCCAACTTCCGTTGACCCCATTTAATTTGTAATAAGTATAAATTTTTTCCAATTTGTCCTGAATACGTCAATGTCGACCACATTTACTAAACAATGCGTACGCAAAATTGTTTGTCTTCTATGCGGTAACGTTTGGCCCGGTTAAATATTTTAATGTTGGAGGCAGGGCAGTAGTGCTTTTATGCTTATGTAGGCCAGTTGCCTTAGCTTATCATTTTCCTTTATTATATGCCGCATACAATGACTCCACTTGTCCGCCATTGTTTCATTTACCGCCTACTCAATAAATTGTTTTATATCAAGCAGCTAATGTTATATTGTGACGGGCAACATATCCTTTCAACTGGTTCCATATGAATTCAATACGATTCAGAATACAATGATAAGGAGGAAGTCTTAAAACGACGTGCCCCGATTTAAGTGGCAAGATAACTCTCACATGACTATACAGACATTCTGCGCACGCGCGTAATATAGTACTGCGTGAACAGTGTCAACGGCCCTGACCAATAGCGTTTCAGATTTGTCACGTGGGTTTGTTTACATCAGGATTGAACTAAGAACGGAAAGAGTATACCTATCCCTTTAACTGTCTGTCCAGATAAACATCAATGTGTACGTTACTTTAGACCAATAACCTTCCTTTTAATATAACATATTTATTCCACGAATATAACAAATTAAACATATTTCAATAATTAGAATCCACGACTATAAAAAACACAAATTCAAGTAGAATGAGAATGTTTAGCTTATATTAAGCTACAAATTTTTTCATGTATAAAAAGTGCTAATACGTTATTACAGAAATAATGTATGTGCCATAGATCTTTTTTTATATGTATATATTGACGAAGTTATTCTTATCAAATGATAATAATTTCAATAGTTTAAATTAAATTAGTATTAAATAATTTTTTTTTACTAGGGAGACTGTGGAAAACTAATGTTCCCCGCAGGAGGGTCCGCACTCCTAGGGTGTGTGGGACTCGCACCCACCTAAACCACAAACCCTTGTTACCCACGGCAAGGATCCACCTCGGGACTTCAGCTTTCGTAATACTTCAAGGTGGTGCCATTTGTACTTCGTCCTGTGGACGTCCATGTCTTTTAAACCTTCAGCGGTTACACGTTACCTGTTTTCTGCTATTCAGTCAGCGGCCCTAGCAAGATCATCTTCGGCTTCCTTCTTTTGCTTTAGTACCTTTTCTATATAGGCTGCTACCTGATCCCAATGGTGTTCGCTCTCCAGCATTATTCCAATAATATTTTCGGGCGAGATCTGTCCCACTACATGTTCCAGGGTTTGCCTCTCCTCTTTCCATCTATCACAGGCGAAAAACATCTGCTTCACATCGTCTAATTCCTGTTTACAGAAAATGCAGTTTGGTCTGTCTACTTTCCCCATCCTATATAGGTAAGCCCGGAACAGGCCGTGCCCAGTTAGAAACTGCGTTATTATATCATTAATCTCGCCATGTTTGCGGTCAGTCCACTCAGCTGTTTTATGAGCGTAGCGGTCCATCTTCCCTTCGTGTCACTGGTCCATCTTTCCTGCCACTGGGCCATAGTACGGGCCCTGGCCTCCTTGTGAGCTTGTACAGTATCTACTTGGACCTTCCTCTTGTAAACCAGTTTCCTTTCCTGTGCCAGCAAATAACAATAATAATAATAATACGTTTTAACGATAGAAGGTTTAGCGAGGATCGGTCAATAAGTATACCACAAATTATTGACATTATATGTGTCGACGTTTCGGCAACAGTTATTGTCATCATCAGTACCTGTGTACGAACAATAGAGAAAAATCAAACACAACAAGAGCAATTAATTGTGCGTGCGTGCGTGCGTGCGTGCGTGCGTGCGTGCGTGCGTGCGTGCGTGCGTGCGTGCGTGCGTGCGTGTGTGTGTGTGTGTGTGTGTGTGTGTGTGTGTGTGTGTGTGTGTGTGTGTGTGTGTGTGTGTGTGTGTGTGTGTGTGTGTGTGTGTGTGTGTGTGTGTGTGTGTGTGTGTGTGTGTGTGTGTGTGTGTGTGTGTGTGTGTGTGTGTGTGTGTGTGTGTGTGTGTGTGTGTGTGTGTGTGTGTGTGTGTGTGTGTGTGTGTGTGTGTGTGTGTGTGTGTGTGTGTGTGTGTTAAAATCAGAAAGAGAGGGCAACCTGCGATTGTCGTGTTTTTTAAAGTCGGGAGTATGTAAACCTCCGGTCTGTTAGTTGTACAAACAGAAACAAGAAAACAATGAAGGTAGGAATGTACTTTCTTTGTGAACAGGCGATCTGCCCGCTCTCTCATTTAAGAAGAACCATACTGAAAACAAAAAAAAAACACTTTATTTCACTTTCAGTTACAAGAAAGGTGTTGTTTTAGTTTATACAACATATAGGAACATATCATCATTATCATCTTCATATCACGGCGTAGGCAAGGTGCAGCCTGTTCCACCTTCAAAGATCCTCCAGCCGTCTCTTCATGGGTCTACTCACACACCTGTGTCCTATAGGTTTGTATTTCCAAACTTGTTTGGTCAGTCTAAAATTTGACATTCTTTCTAAGTGGCTTTCTACCGTTTTTATATACCTTTACACTTTTATTCAAGTTAAAAACTTGTAGTTCGTCTCTTATGGCCTGATTCTTTACACGATCAAGTTTAGAACATCAATTAACTCTTCTTAAGAACGCCATCTTATTGTATTTTACTGTCTTGTTTCCTGGCTGTCGTCCATAATTCACACCCGTAGGACAGTACAGGGACTGCCAGAACTTTGTAATGTGCCGAACTGGCTTCGGCAACGTATTATTATTATTTTAAAAACGAGCGCCGCTGACGTCACGCACTGCCACACTGTTACGATAGTTTGTTGCCGGTCGGTTATACACACAAACGGTTGTGCAGCTACGCAATACAGCTGGCGCTGCCAGCCAGCTGTGTCTGTACATTCCTGCATTCGGAGGTTACTTGGCTGGACCGAAACGTTGTATCGGCCTCATTTCTGCTTGATCCTCCAACCTGTTCATCTGGTCTCGGCTGGCGGCAAACTTCTATCCAGGACTTCCGAACCTATCACTATGATAGGCTAGATAAAGTGTTGTTCCAGGTACGTGCAAGTCTGCGGGTTCTGAAAATATTCTAACCCCAAATATATTTTGTGTTTCAGCTTTCATTATGAGTTATGCTTGTGTGTGTGTGTGTGTGCGTATAGAGCAGTTTTTAGTTTGGGCATTAATGCTATTACAAAATCAAATTAAATTAAATTTAATTAAATTATGAATGTGAGAGTCGTGGGTCAAGTTGATTTCAATAGAGAATATGCTAATGTATCTTGCACTCAGCTGTTTTGATGTAATTAATAACTACGAAAGACACAGCAAATCAATTTGAATATTTCAATGAAACATTAAGAAAGTAATTGCTAGACGAGCTTAATACTGTTTAATCTGAATTAGTGGCGATGTGTGTGTGAGCTGTTGCTGCTTAAAGTTAGTGTTGGTATTTAATGTGGACGGCCTAAGTGGCGTGATTTTCTTTATGACACCCTCTACAACCTATTGTATGTCCAGGTGCTCGACCAAGGGCGAGATGGGTGTCAGGGGTGGACGAACATCTGTCCACCCTAATGGCAGAGACGATCTTATAGCCACAATGCCGTCAGTCGAGGACTTTTCCAATGCTAAGCTGCACCAGGGACTTGCGACACGACTGTGACATCACTGATCTGCGCCTATACGAACTAAGTACACCGGACAATCCAGGTGGGAAAATTCTGATTATCTATTTCTCTCTCTCTCTACAACATGTGAATGCACAGAAGCCGCCAGAAGCTCACTCGTGAAGTTCTGAACATTATACTCTAGCACAAACTCTCGTGTTCAATTATGTTATTGCATGTGTGAACATTACCACAGTACACCTAACGAAGTATCTTATAACTGTATAATGTGTAAGAAGTTACACACATACACACACATCCGCAGTTTGCTGTAAGATCTAACTTTCATCTAATTAAGACCATTAGGGAGTTAATTATCTCGTGCTATCATGTCATCTGGTCATGGCTGAGTTTTAATAACGTAGCGGGGGTTGTCTGATGCTGTAGATGAGAAACGATTTTCTTTCACACACATACTTAACGCTTAATGATTAAGGTAAGGGGTCGTTTGGCTGGTTGAGTTTCGGGGCGGTCACTTACATTCTCTGGTGTGAACTATGCTTGTGAATATGCTGGCAAATCTATGCTTAGGAGCTGAGATATTCCATTTACGTTGTCATTTATATTTGTACCTATCTATACATATTAGGGTTCCTTCATTTACTGTAGTTGAAATGGGTTTATGAGGAGGTTAGTGTTGAAATGAGGGATGTTTTGTTATTCATGTCGTATATGTGTTTGTGTGTGTAATTTTACTATATATATATTTTTTTGGGGGAATATGTAACGGATTTAAAAAAGAGAGAATAACCATAAATGTGCTTACTGAGACAACAGGCTAGCCTATTTGATATTATACAACACTGATGGATTAGTATTGCTTTATGAATGAGATTATTACTAACTTTGACTCATACATAATCAGGCAGAAATTTTTGCAATTAGTTTAATATCAACTCACTTACTTTGTGACATTATGAATTAATGGATATACATATATATACATATATATATATATATATATATATATATAATTCTGCCTTTAATGGTGTGCTCACACAATCACGAACTTGTCATGTATGTAAAATCTTGCAGGTTGAATAAAGCACACGCTTGTTGGTTAAAAGAGTTTTTCATTTGCAAGTCCTGTCATTCACCTGGGGGGACATGTCTGTAATTGTATTTGGGCCTTGCACACTTTTGCTTCCTCTAGGTTTTTTTACCTAGTTCTAAATATGATGTCTCTCCCCTTTTACAAAAAAAAAAAACTTAATAAAAATAAAATTAAATAAAATTCAAAAAAAAAATTACAAAACTTAGAAAAATAAAAGGGGCGTTTCAAATGGTAGTTCAGAGCGTGGTTGTTATGATTCCGGGTGGATAGTAGGTATTTCTGCCTTATTTTTCTCTGTTGAACTTGAGAAATTTTAGAATCTGGGGACTTATATTTATTTTCTTAAATGAAACTTAGTGTGGCTACAGACATGTCAGCTGGTGTTAGGACTTGCAAATTATTTCAAATTATTTTTGATTAGAATCCAAGTGTTGTAAGAAAACTTAATGGTAGTGTAATAAATTAACAGAATGAACAACCAGAAAAAAGAGCACATTTTATAAAATGAATAAGGGGTTAATGAAGTTTAAAATAATTTAATATGTGTTAGTGTTTAAGTGATTATTTTGTGATGTTGAGTGTAAGATGAATTTTGAAAGGGGGTTATAAGAATGTGATTAATTTTTTTTAATGAATGTGTGCTGATTGGTTGCACTTGCACATACCCTGGAGCTCATACGGAGTCTGGACATGATGAGGGCCGTCGGTACTTGTTGAGTTTGATTATGACTTGTCTCTTGGATTAGACAACGTGTTTGGTAGCATCCCAGTTATATGGTAATTGTTTATTGAGGGCGTTGCGTTGCGGTATCGTATTTTGAATGCGGTTATGGTCCGACCAAGGGCATGGATGTGATAGTTTATATTTTCGATTATATCGAATTTTATGTGTACTTTGTGTGTTGTATTTAGTGAGTTAGTTTGGTTGTTTTGTGTTGTGTTCTCTTCTGGGCATTTTGCATGGCTGTTTCTCTGCTTTTATGACACCCATCTCGTCGTATCGCTAGAGCATTCTGGAGCCACTTGTATGATCAAGTTCTTCCTGTCGTTCTCTTTAATTCTTGCTTTTACGTGGTGTGTGTGTGGATTGCGCGGTCATGTCCATTTCGGTAAATGTGGATTTGTTTGTAAAAGATGAGCTCGAGTGGGAGGTCCGGTTCCGGGGACGGAAGCCGCAGGAGACTGTTGTTTCATTAAGGAAGCAACTCCGTGAGGCTCTTGCCTCCGGTGAGGCACCGAGTGGGAGAGTATTACTTACGGATGTCACCGCCGAGGTGGAGCTGTGCTCGGAAAAATTTGTAGAACTGCTCGATTTGGCCGAAGGCCTGCAGTCGGCGGCACCCACCTCTACGGCTAGACAGAGGGTGCGCCAACGTTTACAACACGTTCTATGCCGTTTACAGAATGCTGAATCACAGGCTACCACCTCGGAATTAGAGAAAAATGTTGTCACTCTTAGGGAGCAAGTGGCGATGGCATTGCGGGAGTTTTCTCTCGGCCAGCGTCGCCACGTAGATCCGAATTCCGGTTCTTCTTCTTCTTCTGTTGAGACGGCAGCCAGGGTGGAACCCCCTGTGCATGTTCCTGCCTTTTCCGATATGGCCACCGCAAGCTATCACAAGCTTCCTAACCCGCTGTCGGATGTCATTCAGCGTCTCCCAGTTGTCGATGGTCTGGATCCTGAGGCGCTTTTGAGATTCTTGCGCGTATTTTTTCAGCTGGCCGATTTCCCTGGGCTGTCGGAGCGGACTTTGCTTGAGCTCATTTACCCGTACTGTCGGGGATCTATGGCTGAGCGCGTGACAAGTACCCTTAGGGATGGTGGTGGCATAGACCATTTCCATCGGGAAGTCCTGGACGCTTTCGTACCGGGAAGGTTACACGACCGGTTACGACACAAACATTTCTATAGAGTTCAAGCAAGCGGAGAGTCCCTTGCTCATTTCATTTCCAGTGTTAAAGACGCGGCCCGGATCCTGAGGCTGGGGTTGTCAGAGTCTGATGTCATTCATACTATTTTGCAGGGCGTGACGCCGGAGGAACGGTCACGTTTGACATTCGCTGCCCGTCCCCAAAGTTTTATTGATTTAGACCGGCTGTGCGCCGAGTCGACCACTATACAGGGTAATGACGATATTAGAGCCCGCGAGGCTAGGAGGCGTTCAGAACGCCCTAATTCCGAGCGACGAGTCGGGCAGCCCGGGTCTTGGGGTCCTAGGCCTGCGCCGGTTCAGAGCTGTGAAGTACGAGAATTATTCTGTTCTAGGTGTCATAGATCCGGTCACGTCGCGCGCTATTGTAACGATGCTAGACAGCGTCAAGGGACTTCCCGAAAAGGTAACCTTTCAAAAAACGTAAATTCTCGGGGAAGATAAGTCGGGAGTGGTCTTCCCCGTTAGGCTGTTCTCTTCCGGTTTCACTTAACCCCAGGCGGATAGCTAATCCCGGGTCATCCGGCTCCAAGGTCCTGCGAACTGTCCCCAACTACAGTTCAGTATGCCCCTTCCTGTTGGTCGAGTTGAAAAAGGGTCAGCTCAGAGCCTTGGTTGACTCTGGATCAGCCCGATCCATAATTTCATCTAGAGTATGTGAGGACCTTGAACAACAGGGCTTACTATTAGGGTCGGATCGGTCTTCCGTGGTATGCTGGACTGCATCGCGGGAAATTCTGCCCATCTCCCGGGTGGTTTCCCTGAGTATTAAAATCGAGTGTTTTTCATGGGTGTGGCGATTTTTGGTTTCTCCGGCTCTGGGAGTCGACTGCATTGTGGGTGCCGATTTCATCTCCAAGAGTGGTCTCGTTTTAGATCTTCAAGCGCACCACTGTTATTTTAAATTCAATCGGGAGGTTGTCATTCCTTTCCTTGGGTACCAGGGAGCTAAGGGAGGTGTCCAAGAGGTTGTGTGTCCCGATTCAGAAAGAGACCATCTCACCCCGTCCCAGAGGCATGCTTTAGATCATTTGTGTGAGCAGTTCCCCACTGTATTAACTCCCAACCTGGGGCTCACACATCTTTTGGAATATAAGATCCGTTTAACGGACTCCGCCGTAGTCCGCTCACACCCATACAAATTCGCCCCTCCAAAGATGGATGTCCTAAGAGAGAAGGTTCAAGAGTTGCTTAAACAAGGGGTCATTGAACCTTCCAACTCTAGTTATGCAAGTCCAGCATTTCTGGTGCCCAAGCCTGGAGGTAAACAGCGTATGGTCATTGACTATCGCAAACTCAATGCTAATATTGAGGTGGATTCAGTTCCTCTTCCCGATTTACATTCCGCGTTCGATTGGTTTAGTGGGGCCAGGTACTTCACCATCTTTGACCTCAATGCCGCTTATCATCAGATTCCTCTGTCTAAGGAAAGCCGCCCTTATACGGCATTCTGTGTGCCATGGAATCTTTATCAATATACTAGGGTACCCATGGGTCTGGCAGTGGGGGCTCAAACCCTCACGCGACTACTTGACACTGTATTCCATGACGTAAAATTTAAATTCATCTTTAATTATCTTGATGACCTCTTGGTCTACAGTAAAACGTTCGAGGAGCATCTGGGTCACCTGAGAGAGGTGATGTGCCGATTGAGGAGTGCTGGCCTCACTATCAATCCAGACAAGGTAAAGTTTGCACAAAGGAGTATTTCGTTTTTAGGGCATCTCGTCTCATATGGGGGTGTGACGGTCGACCCGGAGAGGACACAAGGCATCCGGGATTTTCCTCCCCCTAGGGATGCGAAAGGTGTTGCCAGATTTGTTGGCATGGTCAATTTTTACCGTAGATTTATCCCTAATGCCGCGGAGATTGCTGTACCTTTAAACGAACTCAGGAAAAAGGGTACCAAATTTGTATGGGGAGAGAGGCAACAGCGGGCCTTTGATACCCTCAAGGAGGCGATCGTCTCTCCCCCTGTGTTGAGGATGCCTGATTTTTCAAAAAAATTCATTTTCCAAACGGACGCGAGTTCTGTTGCGCTCGGGGCGGTTCTGTCCCAGGAAGTCGATGGTGCTAGGCAGCCGGTGGCATTTATATCCCGGACCTTGACCCAACAAGAGAGGAAGTCTTCAGTGTATGAACTAGAGTGTCTTGCTGTTGTGTACGCTCTAGATAAATTCAGGCGTTTCTTGGAACACGCTGAGTTCCTGTTGGAGACCGATAATCAGGCTCTCTCCTGGCTTCTCGCTCATCCCCGGCAGCTGGGTAAAATAGGGCGTTGGGTGGTCAAGATCTCATCCTTTAAATTCAAAGTGCAACACATCAGGGGAACACAAAATGTTGTTGCAGACGCCTTGTCACGTATGTTCTCCCAACCCAGCGAGGCCAATTCTGAGCAACCCTGTTCCGTTCTGCTGGATTTTCCTTTGGCTTTTACTGATGTGTTACCCCATCAGTTAAATGATGAAGAGTTGGGTCCTATCATCCAACACCTAAAAGAGGGTAACGTGCAGGTACCATATTTTCTGTCCAAGGGCGTCCTGTGCTGCCGAGAACGAAAAGGACGTGCCCCGAAGGTTGTGCTGCCTAGCAAGCTCGTGCCAATGGTCTTCAGCTACTATCATGATTCCCCAATAGGTGGCCATAAGGGAATTTCGAAGACCATTTCCAGTATTAGGAGGCATTTCATCTGGAAGGGCATGGACAGGGACATCGCGGCTCGTGTGAAAGCATGTCATCTCTGTGGCTTGAGTAAGCCTGCTCAAAACACTAAATTGGGTCTATTGTCATCTGATGTGGCGAGCAAACCCATGGAGAAGTTATTCATAGACTACGTGGGACCTTTCCCTCGTAGCAAGTCAGGTAATGCTTACCTACTTGTTTGCGTGGATGCTTTTTCCAAGTTTGTCTGGCTACTGCCCTTACGACAGGCAAACACTCGCTCAACTATCCTTATGCTACAGACCCATGTCTTTCAGCATTTCGGTTTTCCGTCCACCATTGTCTCTGACAATGGACCACAGTTCATTTCAAAAGATTTCCGGCGAATGTGTTTCGCTAACGGCATCAAACATGTGACCACTTCCCCGTACTACCCTCAACCGTCCCACGCGGAGAGATTTAACCGGAATCTCCGTTCAGCGCTTATCGCCTATCATGCTGAACAACAGGATTGTTGGGACCAAAATTTAAAGTGGTTGCAATTGGCATTTAACACGGCCCTACACGAGAGTCACAAGGCCGTACCCTTTGAAGTCATGTTTGGGTTCTCGCCGAGTTTGCCGTTGGACAATTTGTGGCACATTGATGATCTTCTGCCGAACGATCCTGAGGTCACGACTGTGGACAGATGGCGGGAGGTCCGGAGGAATTTGCTTCGTGCGCACGAACGCGTCCGTAGTCGCTACAATCAGGGGCGAATTCCGAACCCATTTAAGATTGGCGACTTGGTCTACTGTCAGAGCCATCCGATCAGCTCAGCCATAAATAGGAGGGCCGCTAAACTATGTTATCGTTGGTCGGGACCATACCGCATTCTTCGGTTTGTGTCGCCCGTCACAGTGAAATTGGGTGATCCCGGAGGGGATGTTGAAAGAGTAACCACTCATATTTCGAAGCTAAAGTTTTGCCATAGGGCATGAGTTAGGGATGACAGTTAGGCCCATAAAAAAAGGGGGGAATACTATTTGGGGTTCCTGGATCTCAGTTATTGGAATTGGGAGGCCTTGGTGGTCAGTACTCAAAGCGGGATCCTGCGATTCTTCTCTTTCTCCTGTTCTTTTCTGTCTCTTATATCTGCATGCGGACCAGGGCCCGGCGAGCATGCAGGACTCACACTTACATCTTCTCTTTCAGACACACACTCACTAACTCACACCTCTTCCTTCTGCCTTTTCGTTTTCCTGTGTTACTGAACTCACCAAGAGCGTTTTAGAATCTGAGATTTTCCAGGTTTCCCGCAGCCGTCGTGCTTGAGGACTTGTTTGTTTTGGGTCAACCATGTTGCCCTTTTGGGGTGAGGGTGTGCCGAACTGGCTTCGGCAACGTATTATTATTATTTTAAAAACGAGCGCCGCTGACGTCACGCACTGCCACACTGTTACGATAGTTTGTTGCCGGTCGGTTATACACACAAACGGTTGTGCAGCTACGCAATACAGCTGGCGCTGCCAGCCAGCTGTGTCTGTACATTCCTGCATTCGGAGGTTACTTGGCTGGACCGAAACGTTGTATCGGCCTCATTTCTGCTTGATCCTCCAACCTGTTCATCTGGTCTCGGCTGGCGGCAAACTTCTATCCAGGACTTCCGAACTTATCACTATGATAGGCTAGATAAAGTGTTGTTCCAGGTACGTGCAAGTCTGCGGGTTCTGAAAATATTCTAACCCCAAATATATTTTGTGTTTCAGCTTTCATTATGAGTTATGCTTGTGTGTGTGTGTGTGTGCGTATAGAGCAGTTTTTAGTTTGGGCATTAATGCTATTACAAAATCAAATTAAATTAAATTTAATTAAATTATGAATGTGAGAGTCGTGGGTCAAGTTGATTTCAATAGAGAATATGCTAATGTATCTTGCACTCAGCTGTTTTGATGTAATTAATAACTACGAAAGACACAGCAAATCAATTTGAATATTTCAATGAAACATTAAGAAAGTAATTGCTAGACGAGCTTAATACTGTTTAATCTGAATTAGTGGCGATGTGTGTGTGAGCTGTTGCTGCTTAAAGTTAGTGTTGGTATTTAATGTGGACGGCCTAAGTGGCGTGATTTTCTTTATGACACCCTCTACAACCTATTGTATGTCCAGGTGCTCGACCAAGGGCGAGATGGGTGTCAGGGGTGGACGAACATCTGTCCACCCTAATGGCAGAGACGATCTTATAGCCACAATGCCGTCAGTCGAGGACTTTTCCAATGCTAAGCTGCACCAGGGACTTGCGACACGACTGTGACATCACTGATCTGCGCCTATACGAACTAAGTACACCGGACAATCCAGGTGGGAAAATTCTGATTATCTATTTCTCTCTCTCTCTACAACATGTGAATGCACAGAAGCCGCCAGAAGCTCACTCGTGAAGTTCTGAACATTATACTCTAGCACAAACTCTCGTGTTCAATTATGTTATTGCATGTGTGAACATTACCACAGTACACCTAACGAAGTATCTTATAACTGTATAATGTGTAAGAAGTTACACACATACACACACATCCGCAGTTTGCTGTAAGATCTAACTTTCATCTAATTAAGACCATTAGGGAGTTAATTATCTCGTGCTATCATGTCATCTGGTCATGGCTGAGTTTTAATAACGTAGCGGGGGTTGTCTGATGCTGTAGATGAGAAACGATTTTCTTTCACACACATACTTAACGCTTAATGATTAAGGTAAGGGGTCGTTTGGCTGGTTGAGTTTCGGGGCGGTCACTTACATTCTCTGGTGTGAACTATGCTTGTGAATATGCTGGCAAATCTATGCTTAGGAGCTGAGATATTCCATTTACGTTGTCATTTATATTTGTACCTATCTATACATATTAGGGTTCCTTCATTTACTGTAGTTGAAATGGGTTTATGAGGAGGTTAGTGTTGAAATGAGGGATGTTTTGTTATTCATGTCGTATATGTGTTTGTGTGTGTAATTTTACTATATATATATTTTTTTGGGGGAATATGTAACGGATTTAAAAAAGAGAGAATAACCATAAATGTGCTTACTGAGACAACAGGCTAGCCTATTTGATATTATACAACACTGATGGATTAGTATTGCTTTATGAATGAGATTATTACTAACTTTGACTCATACATAATCAGGCAGAAATTTTTGCAATTAGTTTAATATCAACTCACTTACTTTGTGACATTATGAATTAATGGATATACATATATATACATATATATATATATATATATATAATTCTGCCTTTAATGGTGTGCTCACACAATCACGAACTTGTCATGTATGTAAAATCTTGCAGGTTGAATAAAGCACACGCTTGTTGGTTAAAAGAGTTTTTCATTTGCAAGTCCTGTCATTCACCTGGGGGGACATGTCTGTAATTGTATTTGGGCCTTGCACACTTTTGCTTCCTCTAGGTTTTTTTACCTAGTTCTAAATATGATGTCTCTCCCCTTTTACAAAAAAAAAAAAACTTAATAAAAATAAAATTAAATAAAATTCAAAAAAAATATTACAAAACTTAGAAAAATAAAAGGGGGGTTTCAGTAAACCATTAATTTTGTATCTCGACGTATCTTGTTTCGAAAAATACGATTGATTGCCCCACAAATCGTCCGGAACTTACCTAACTTAACAGCAAAATCATAATTCTTATCATAGCCAATAACATTTCACAAACAGTTGAAATGTCTCATTTGTCGTACAGTTTGATCATTGATTATTAATTTTGTTTTTATTTTTTTCGTTGACTCGAAATGTCATTACCTCTGTATAGGAACAGATTCTACGTGAAATGTGTAGAATCTCGTCAGGTGAAGTCAAACTGCACATGTTGTCAGATAAAATACCAATGGATAAGAGAAATGAACAAAAATGAAGGAAAGGAAGGAGAGGGGGAGAGAAAGAGTAAGAAAGAGAAAAAGAAAAAAGAAGAGATATAGACACGCAGAAAGAGACAGATAGGGATTGGGAGAGGGGGGAGAGAGCGAGAGAGCGTGAGAGAACGTTGCAAACAGGGGACACAATACGTTTACGAGTCGGGAGGGAAGCGAAGGCAGCACTGGCGCTATATTTATCAGTCAGTACAACAGGTGGGCGCACGCTTCACTCCGCTCTCTGCTATAAATACTCGGCCACTCCCCCCTCCCCCCGAAGCAGCATCAACCAAGCGTTAGTTTCGTATTGTTATACCCAAAGTGTGCACAATCTTGTTCTTACTCTCAACTGCCACAGGCGGAAGATGTCTCGGCATACATGTGGACAGACCTCTCACAGGGCAAAAGAGAAAGTAAAAAAAATAAAATAAACAGCTTCGATAGATCTTTAGACGACATGTAGTGGTCGCTCGTAAGCATATTGCTGGAGAATAAACCCCTCGCCTATAAGACCGTTCTGAAAGCAATCTAGATGTACGGCATTGAGCTACAAGTAACCCAAACATAGAGTCCTGCAGCGTTACTCAGGACTGGGTAATCAATGTAGGGATTCCTGCTAGAAATGTACAGAACTACATAATCGAAAAGTGGTACAAGATTCAAGACATCCACAACTGAATGAAGCTAAATGAAACCAGATCGATTGGCCAAACATTCAGCTCGAGACAACTGTCCGACTCTCATTGCAACAGACGAAAGATGTTCAACATCTACACGTACATCCGGACCACGACGTCTTCCACGATGGTGGAAACATGTAACAACAACAAAATAAACAACTTCAGCATACCTTTAGACATAAGTACAGGTAGCTTGAAGAAAGACACTGATGTACTGAAGAAGTCACTCCTCCTCTGTAAGTCAATTCTCAAATCAATCTGCAAGTAAGTTGTTCAGCTGGGGGGGGGGGGGCAAACGAGTAGTTCACGCATAGAGATCCTGCTGCGTTTCCGTTTCGAGAATATTATTCTCAGCATCGTAGTCAGTGCCCCGTGGTACGTGCCAAACCACGTCATACAGAAGGACCTCAAGTTGTCTTCTGTACGAGATGAAACTAAACATCGTTACTCTAGATCCAGAAGTAGACTAACAGCGCATCCCAACAAGCTGGCAAGAAAGCTGCTCTGGATGACGCAGGACACATATAGCTCAAGACAAACGGTAATATCGAACTTTTTGTCTTGATTTTAAATCAGAGTAAGGCAGGAGTGCCTACTGGAACGACATTTTATTTCGCGACAGAACCGTTTTGGCACATTGTGAAGCAAAGCGTTGCAGATGACTCTACTGCCGTTACGATCTATAAAGCGCCACACACTGCCTGCGACATTGTCTAGAAGTGTCGCGAGGCCCCTCGGCACTAAAGAAGAAGCTCCTTCAATTTATGTCTGACAACAAAACAGCTTGCGACATTTTGAACTGCGCATGCGCTGGATTCTAACCACACAAGGCAGTTAGTCCTACACGGAAAGTGCGTGCATTTTCCTTTTGTTCTAATTCTTGCATAATGTTGTGTATTTATTATTATTAATTGATACTGAGTATAAAATGGAAACAAGTGTAGGTGTAGTTGAAACTGAAACAGATGCAAAATAATGCCTGTCACTAACCCACGAACCACACACACTTTCACTGGTCAAAAACAGCTGACGAGACATTTTGTCGAAAGAGTTTTGTCGAAAGACAATGTCTCAAGCCTCTCTCCACTGAAACGACACTTTGCAACACGATGCGTCAAAACGGTTCTGTTGTGAAACAAAATGTCGCTCTAGTGCGGGGCGTCTTAAGGCAAGAGTGCTCACTGGAGCACCTACCTATCACGTGGCATGCATTTTCTTTTGCTTTAACTAGTAAGTTTTGCTTAATGTTACCAAATGTTCTTGTAACAGATTCCAAAAATGGAATAAAGCTAAAAATTGCTCGTCCTTCCTAGAAGAGTAGACGATGCCATAACTCTAAATATCGGTATGGAGAACCATACATGACTTCCATGTACTAAGATTTATAATTAAAATAATTTACTTGAATTCGGTTCGATAATTTCTAAAAAAAATTTCCCCCACCTACTAAATAGAGTTTTATGTTTGACAAATTGAAATGAAATGTTTCCGTAGAAACTACTTCTTTGTTGCCTATAACGTAGTACGTATATAAAACATTATGTGTGACTAAAAATTTCCATTGAGGCTTCTTTTCTTATTTTATCTTGTTTAGCCACACATTGTCTAAACAACAACCACCAATTTCCAAACATTGAAAATATAAAATTAATTAATAACATACAAAAAGGTCAAATTAACTAGCGATGATTATTTAAACAAAAATTACCATTACGGAATGGACACTAGTGCACCCGTGTGCACTGGGCTTGTGGGACTCTCGCCCACTAAAACCCCTCTTCTTCGCCACGCATGGGCCGTGGAACCATTTGAACTCCCATCTTCATGAGAATACCGTCTGTTTAATCGATACTAGTTGCCTGGCAACAATATCATTTTATTTTTAACAATTATTATTGTTTAAAAAGTTTAAATGCATTTTAATTTACTTTCGTCAAACTCATTAAATCTTTATCAAAATTAAAAGACCTTGAGTCCTCTACAACGCAGGCACATATGCAAAAAATTATTTGATTTTGTTTGAATTTGCGACCTTTATTGTTCGCCGTATAAAAAACAATAGACGAGAGGAAAATTTCGAGTAAACAGTGAAAATAAAAATTTAGGTATTAATTATAATGTATACTTCATATTAAATCTACAACAAAATAAATCGCGTTCAAGTATTTAAATTTTTAAAATTACTTTGAATTGTTTGTATCTCAGAAATTTTTGCATTCACTTCTGATACTGTTGCTAACACTGAACACTTTATAAGATCAATGTTTTAAATTGTATTTTTTTTACCACTACTACTGCAGTTAATGCAAGCCAAATGCAGTTCCGCTACATTTCAAAATGGGCGTTCTGTATAGCCTACATGCTCCCGGAAACGTTTCTCAATTTACCACTACTACTGCAGTTACTGCAAGGCAAATGCAGTTCCGATACATTTCAAAATAGGTGCTCTGTATAGCCTACATGCTCCCGGAAACGTTTCTCAATTTACCACTACTACTGCAGTTACTGCAAGGCAAATGCAGTTCCGCTACATTTCAAAATGGGCGTTCTGTATAGCCTACATGCTCCCGGAAACGTTTCTCAATTTACCACTACTACTGCAGTTACTGCAAGGCAAATGCAGTTCCGCTACATTTCAAAATGGGCGCTCTGTATAGCCTACACGCTCCCGGAAACGTTTCTCAATTTACCACTACTACTGCAGTTACTGCAAGGCAAATGCAGTTCCGCTACATTTCAAAATGGGCGCTCTGTATAGCCTACACGCTCCCGGAAACGTTTCTCAATTTACCACTACTACTGCAGTTACTGCAAGGCAAATGCAGTTCCGCTACATTTCAAAATAGGTGCTCTGTATAGCCTACATACTCCCGGAAACGTTTCCCAATTTACCACTAACTACTGCAGTTACTGCAAGGCAAATGCAGTTCCGCTACATTTCAAAATAGGTGCTCTGTATAGCCTACATGCTCCCGGAAACGTTTCTCAATTTACCACTACTACTGCAGTTACTGCAAGGCAAATGCAGTTCCGCTACATTTCAAAATGGGCGCTCTGTATAGCCTACACGCTCCCGGAAACGTTTCCCAATTTACCACTAACTACTGCAGTTACTGCAAGGCAAATGCAGTTCCGCTACATTTCAAAATGGGCGCTCTGTATACCCTACACGCTCCCGGAAACGTTTCCCAATTTAAAAGATAATATTAATACAAAGGTTTTGTAAAATATATAAAAACACTTGGTAAGTTTCACAAATTTTTTTTAATTAACTCTGACAGCTGTTTCGACTAACTTAAGCCATTGTCAAAGAGCGAGTGAATGAAATTACTGAACACAGGAAGTTAGAGGAGTGTAGGTGGTAAACATCTGTTTAGGGCGTATCTGGAACATCTGTGTTGTGATGGCGAGGGGGGAGTGTGTGCATGAGACAAGGGACATAACATAACACTACTCCACAACATACAAGAAGGTAATAAAATGGATTTGTTAGAAATTTTAGAAATTAAAAAAGCAATAAAAAATAACAAAAAAAATTTAACCAATGAACAGACTGAATTTTGTGTATCCCCTTTATTAAAATCTGTTATTTAGTTTAGTTTATTTTATATTATTTTGAATGTTCATCATTATTTTAAATTTTGCATTCAGTTTATATTTAGTTCAGTTAATTTTATATTTTGCATTCATGATTGTATTTAGTTTTTAAAGACACCAGACCTTCCCTTGTCTCATGCACACACTCCCCACCCCTCGCCATCACAACACAGATGTTCCAGATACGCCCTAAACAGATGTTTACCACCTACACTCCTCTAACTTCCTGTGTTCAGTAATTTCATTCACTCGCTCTTTGACAATGGCTTAAGTTAGTCGAAACAGCTGTCAGAGTTAATTAAACAATTTGTGAAACTTACCAAGTGTTTTTATATATTTTACAAAACCTTTGTATTAATATGTTTCACCAAGTGCCCAACGAGTCATCAATTAATATCGTGATAATATTAATGTATTAATAATTGATAATATTAATTTTGTAGGACAAAGTTAAAGTTCTACAAAGTTATGGCAGTCTCTGTACTGTGCTATTGAAGTGAATTCTTGACAACAACCAATAAACAAGATAGAAAAATACAGGCCTCGGAAACGGCGTTCTTAAAACGAGTTAGAAGGTGTTCTAAACTTGACTGTATGAGGCCATAAGAGAAGAGTTAAACGTTTTTAAAACTTGGATGAAAAATTAAAAGATTACAAACAACGGTGGCAAGAACACATAGAAAGAATGTCAGATTGCAGACTGGCCAAACAAGTCTGAAAATACAAACCTACAGGGCACAGGTGTGTGGGTAGGTGCAGGAAGACATGGCTGGAGGACCTCTGAAGGGGGAAATGGCAGCACCTAGCCTATGCCGTGTTGTGAAGATGCTGATGATGATCTGTTCCAATGCTGATAATGATGTTGTTCTAATGTCTTTATTATACCTTTCGTATAAACTAAAACAAGAGCTTTCTTGTAATTGAAAGTGAAATAAAAAGTGTTTTTTTTTCAGTCTGTTTCTTCTTCCATGAAGGAGCAGGCAGATCGCCTGTTCCCAAAGAAGGCGATGTTTGTTCCCAAACATTCCTACCTTCATTGTACAACTAACAGACCGGAGGTTTACATACTCCCGACTTTATGAAAGACGACAACCGCAGGTTGCATACAACGGTGGCAAGAACACTTAAAAAAAATGTCAGATTCCATACTGGTCAAACAAGTCTGGAAGTACAAACCTAAAGGGACAGGTGTGTTGGTAGCTCCAGGAAGAGATGGCTGGAGGATCTTTGAAGGCGGAACAGTTAGCACCTTGCCTATGCCGTGTTGTGGTCATTATGAATATTAATTAATGTCAGCTTCACAATGTTCTTGATGTACAGCTTGATTTACAAACAGTAGAACAGTTTACGTAAATTATTATGGAAATATAAAGGCTTCTGAATAGGAAAAAACGGAAAATAGAACATTGACCTTAAGCATCTCGGCGTGGTAATTAGAATTTCATGGTAATTATGATGATGTTAATGGTGGTGGTGGTGGTGGTGATACGACTGATGTGGATCATGTGCTCCAGTAACCATATCTCAACCTCTTCCTCGGTCGGAACACACCGATTTCATCAGATGTTCTTGTTTTAGTGTGAAAAATATAGCAGCCGTAACTATAGTACACAATACACGAGTCCTAAGACGTAAATAACCTTGAGCCTACCGTTACTTGGCAGCGAAACGTTACAAAAATCCCAGGAATAAAAATTTTCTAAGACTGGAATACACTAAAATTACATTTTTAATTGCATTAAATTCAAGGTAAATTCATTGCAAGAGGACTCCAGAACAGTGAACAGCCAAAACTGATTAGGTAAAAAATCAAATAATTTCATTTTGTTGAAATCATTCTGCATTTGAGTATAAAATACGTAAGCCTTAACTAATAAGTACAACTAATTAGATACAAATTCATTCTAATATTGAATATATTTGTTGAAATTTCAGCCCCTATTACTTTCATTTAGTAAAAATGTGAATTTTCCACATCAGTCATTCGTAAACATGGATCCTTAATATTATGTGGACTGTTCTTGGGGTGTTTAACACCAGGACAGGCTTCTCTTTTCAAAATGAGTACGATATGGGTCGATTTATTTTCATTGGTTTTGTGTGCCAGCGTTTAAGGCAACTTTGTGAGATCGCGACTAGCGAACGATCGAATTACCGAGCATTTTTACAATTGTTACAGTATATTTAGAATATACAATCTAAACGTGATCTGCTCTTCCTGAAACCGTTCCGGGCCTCCGAAAGCATGGTCTCCGTTATTACATTCAGTCGTGTTCTTAATATAGATGCATATAATTTATATAAAGTATTAAGGAGCCTGACTCCTCTGCAGTTCCAGCAGTCGTTACGATCACCTTTCTTGAATATGGGAATTACTTTTGCTACTGTGGGAATTATACATCAATTAATTTCTACTATTGTTATTATTACGTTACATCAGTCACGTAGTGAATATCCGAACGCAATGTATTAGGGTACTTTAAAGTAATGTTTACGTTACAAGTAATGGATAATTATTGCATATTTCATATTGCATACTCAGATATTTTCTCTATTTATTTTAATAAATTATAATAGTAATAATAATAATTATTATTATCGTTAGATAATATCGCCAGAAGCGGGAACACCGAGAAAATCCTGGAAAAAGGCATATTTAGAGTATTCGGAGCCATGGGTGCACCAGATCTCCGGGAAGGAAAGTGGTCGTATCCAGTAAATGTTAGTCATAGAACAATAACGAAGGACGCTTTAAAACCCATATACTGAAATCAATATTTCTTGCAGGTTTTCCATATTATTTAATTAATTAAATTATTATAATCCGTTAATTCGTATTAAAAACTGCATGTTTCATCGATTACCAGACCGAGTCCAACATCAGAAAATAATGGACACCCTGAAGAATATTGGGTTAGATGGAAAAGACCTAAGGATAGTAGCTACAATGTATTGGAACCAATCTGCAGTGGTTAGAGTAGATAAAGAGAAAACTGAAGAGGTACAGATTCTGCGTGGAGTAAGACAAGGATGTATACTATTTCCGCTTTTATTCAACATCTACTCAGAAGGTATTTTTAGAGAAGCTTTAGATGAATGTGATGTGGGAATGTCTCTGAACGGTCAAAGAATAAATAACATACGTCGAATGATACCTCATATTCGCAGATAGCTTAGAGGAGCTGCAACAACTAACGAATAGAGTGAACAGAAAGCAGCCGTCGATATGGTATAGACATCAATGTTAATAAAACGAAGCTAATGATTGTATGTAAGAACAAGTTCACAAACTGCACCCTTAATATAAACCAAAGGCTAGTTGAACGAGTAAGCCAATGTACATATCATGGTACTATAGTCAATGAACAATGGGACCACTATCAAGAAATAAAGAGCAGAATTGAAAAGGCAAGAGCAGTGTACACTAGAATGAGCAGTCTATTCAAAAGTCACGATTTAAAAATAAACACAAAGATGAGACTTCTACGCTGCTACGTATTCTCGGTCCTCTTCTACGGTGTAGAATCTTGGACTTTGACTGAAGCCACAACTAAGCAATTGGAATCTTCCGAATTGTGGCTCTACCGTAGAATACTGAGCATTTCATGGACAGCACATATAACTAATGTTGAAGTTCTAAGAAAGATGAAGAAGATAGGGAAGCTATTAACACAGTAAGCTTCAGTATCTGGGACATCTCATAAAAAATGAACAGATATTTTACTTATTGCAGTCCATACTACGGGAAAAGTACTTGGAAAGAGAGGAGTTGGGGGACCGAGAATATCATGGTTGAGAAATTTAAGGACCTGGTTTGGCATGAATACAACTGACCTATTCCGTACAGCAGTGCAGAAAGTTAAAATAGCCTGTATGATTTCCAACATCCGAAACGGATAGGAGCTATCAGAAGAAGAAAGGTACTTACTGCATTTCCAAAAAGTTTTTATACAGGATTGGATCGCTAGTCTGTAGCCCAAATCGCAACCTGAAGAGCCAGATTTATAATTAAGGTTTTTACACTGTAGACGGATTGCTTCAACCACATCCTTTACCTCTTCAGTAGTTGTATCACAGTCGTTTAAATTGAGATATATGTTACGCTGATAAAATAAATACTACAGGATAGATACGCATCGCTACACAGAATAGATACGCGGCGCGCGACACTGTTCCATCCACTTAGGCTAGTAGCACACTAGACGTATGATCCGCGGCCGAAGATCGGTCTGCTTCCGTCGGGCGACAGCGGCCTCATACAAACGATCTTCGGCGGCGTTATTCATGTAAAGTGTACTGTTTCCGTTCTTAGCTTAGTCCTGATGTAAACAAACAGGCGTGGCACATCTGAATCGCTTTTTGCTACTTGCATTAGAGGCGTGTCACTCTGACAGAAGCAGTACAGACAGGGTACATGTAATATTGATATCGTATAGACACACGTAAATTGTAACAATTTGACCTGACCAAAGTAAAATTTGTGTGACAGTGCAGACCGACAGTGAAACATTTTATAATACCAGTTAATGGCTTTTTTATTAACCGTATAAATATCGCAACAAACAATAAAATAAAGTTTATTTTAAACGAAAATAGAAGCTGTGATAATTACAAGTGTACTGAATACTATCAGTTGCTGTCAGTGACGTGTGTGTACGAGTTTAAAAATTTATTACTTTAAAACTACCGTAATTTGAAAAATAAAAATGGAGTGGCCCAAGGACAACTTGGAAAAGTTTATTGAATTATACAGAAGTTACCCCTGCCTTTTGAAAGTAGAATCCGAGGAGTATAAAAATAGAAATTTAAAAAATCGGGCTTATGTGAACTACCTGAGTTATGCAAAAGTGCCGTCTCTCCAAACGCAAATAACGATTTTGTTATAAAACAAATACAAGAAATACGCGGGTCCTTCCGTAAAGAACTTTAAAAAATTAAAAAAAACAATCAAGACTGGTAGTGGTGAAGAAGACGTTTATAAACCTTGGTTTATAAACTCTTGGTTTTTTCTTCTTCCTCGTTGAAAAGTATGTACACCGCAGTACACGCAATTGCACGAGTTCAAAATTTTATTCTTGAAGACATGGTGTTTGAAAATGTAATTCAGTAATTTTTAACAGTAAAGTAATGTAACAGTAGTGTAAAATGTAACAGTAATTGCTTGAAAACAGTACTACACGAACATAACACATCTGACAAAAGACCAACCGCAAATATTTTTAAGAAGTATTATGCTACCAGCTGGCGCGTCAATAAAACTTTCCAACCGGTGGAAGTTCCACGCGCCGCTTAAAAAGATATAAATATTGGACCGTACATGCCAAACCCGCAGACCTGGCGCGCACGCCGGGAATGCTGACGTCTTTTGTACCACGCGCCTGGAACGTACGCTCGGCGCGAGCTCCAACGCGGCATTCCCGGAGTGCGCGCCAGGTCTGCGGGTTTGGCATGTATATGTAAATGGGGCTACGTGTACTACCGACGCGCGCCGACTGTGAGCACAGTGAGGTTCATACCATACAAAACAAATGTATTGCGGAGTTGCCGATGTTCCGTCGGACCGAACAGACGCCTCGCTCTGGGTAGACAGAAAATACGCTCGACGGACTGACGCAGGCTCAGTCTGTCACATCTGGCCATTTTATATGAAAGTTACAACACGAGCGTTACGTCACCGATCTTCGGCCGCGGATCATACGTCTAGTGTGCTACTAGCCTTATAGGTTATTCTACGCGACAGAGTTGCGTAACGTTCTGGATTCTTCTCTAAACTGTCTTTGCCCCTTCCAGATGTTTACTCGACTACTCTACGAGCATCCAGGCTCGTTACCTCGCTACACTGCAAGACGGCGGAGGTATAAATACTGGATCTCGCAGCGGCCCAGTCACTCTTGATCGACGCCTAAGCTTCAGACCTCACGTGTCCTAACGTGTCTAGCGAGCTTGCGGCGTCAAAGCCAGACTTTTCCCGTTTCTTTCATTTCAAGGACCAATGCCAGTCCGCACGAAGCTCTCCATGTGTCTGCTCTTTTTTAAAACCACCCTGACATACTCAGCATTTTGGTCCCTGCTTCAGTCTGACGTTGTCCACGTTGCCTGGAAGCCTTTCAATTCCGCTACATCTCCGACTCTCCTGGTTTCTCAGAAATTATGTTATCAGGCGAGATGGGTTAAAGATTCCATTGCTCGACGAGTTTGTGCGATCTCTCGTGAACAAACTCTTCGACAGTGCCTCCACCTCAACCTTTCCCCACCTCCGTCACCTCAGCTCGGACAAAGGACCTCCCCCTGTTAAACGCAGGCTCACACGTGCCTGCATACGCTCATACAGCCCTTCACCCCATCTACCAACCTTTTTATTTTACCACCTCCTTTTAATATTCAGACTGCGTGTGGTTACATGCCGACAGATGGATCGGGGGGTTACGTCCGCTTTAGGTGTGCCATGCGGCGCCTTTTGCAGGCGACTTCTTTCCCTCCACTCCCTCGCATGGTCCGGTATCGCCAGACGACAGGCTATCGAGACTCTTACCGGACCGTTGGAACGTGTAACGACCCATTGCGGACGTGTAAACCTTGTCTGCCCACGCAAAGGGTACCCAGAGACTCCCCCACTCTTTCCGTGGCGAATCGCTCAGCGATTCAGCCAATCAGAATGCTGCATCTGTCTCTCCGCCAAATAAATAAAAAAAGAGATGCCCATCCTAAACAAAAGCAACATGAACGCTATCAAGTACTTCAAAGAGCGTCAGGCAGTCAGCGGGCTCGCCCGGACATTGCTACCACTGGGACAAGCCTGCGTTGTGTCCCCCTGCACCTGGACCCGGTCCTGGCCTAGTCAGTTATAGACCAACGATATTAGAGTGAAGTTCGGAGCGTTTCTTATTATGACTGAAGGAAAGTGATCAGTGAGTTAATTAGTACGAAATTGTAATAAAGCGAATTTATTATTGTGTGTTAAATTAATTCAACTGAAATTATTCTGTAAAAGGGCTTTGTTGGTGATTTCAAACTGTTATTATGTCTAATTAAAAGCAACCTCACTGGTGTCAGTTATTCTGTTTCCACTGTACCCACGACGATCTGGTGTCACCGTAGTAACAATTCGTTTGCCGCCTGCAATAATAGCTCAAAGGCAAAACGGTCAAGGTCCTATACGCCTTCATTTGGTACTGGTGAGTACTTCTGCTGTCCATCACGAATGTTTATCCAGTCTATGTCATTTAAAAAAAAACCTTAGGCAATAACTGTAAAAAAAAACAATAATTTCAACAAATATATTACTCAGGCTCAATATAATTGGATTAAAGACGAAATAGCAAATAATTACAGAAAAACTGACTACCTTAATCTGCATTTAATTAATTTACATCTTCTTTTAGCCAACACACTAGATTCTCATACCTGGAACAGTAAATATACTAATATTTTAACAGTTCTAAATAAACACAAAACAAATAAATTTAATAAGTCAATAAAAAACTGAATAACCTAAAAAGTAACAAACCTACTAAATATAACCAAAATTAACAAATTCCAAACAATAACAACACTTTTAACATTGAAAATGTTTATAAGGACGTGTCGCACATTTGCGGCCGATCGCTGGTGCGTGATCGAAAATGGGAACCGGTGAGTTTCCATAGAAACTACTTCTTTGTTGTCAATAACGTAGTACACATATAAAACTTCGCTAATGAATCCGACTACATTTAACGTATAATCTGTACATTGGTAAATGAAGAATGAATTCATTGATTGGTGAATGAAGAATAAATTCATTGATTGGTGAATGAACATAAATATATATATATATATATATATATATATATATATATATTTGAGATTTATTGAAGCATTTTCAATGCCCTTCTCTGGGCATTGCATTTGTGCAGTGCCTGTAAATTTTATACTAAATTTGTAAATTTGTCTACCATTAACTTCACTGAAAGCGAAATAGCAACTTTACAAACTTCAAATAAAACAAATCTAAAAAACGTAAATAAACACATAATAGAAAATATGATAATTGAAACAGAAAATGCAATTAACGACGTAGAGAAAGGAAAACACGATAATATTTTAGAACAGAAGCGTCAATAGAAACTATAAAATTTATCAAAACATATAACAACAAAAATCAACATATAAAAAATAAACAAAACAACATAAAACACAAATTAACAGCACATAACCTCACTTTAACCAAAGCATATAAAAGTAGTACACAGTTATAATCTCTAATAAAGAATTAAATGAAAAACTGAAGGATTTATAAATAATAATGATTGTATTTTATTAAAAAAAGATCACACAAATAAATATCAAACACAAATATTAAAGATACTTAAAAGTAGTAATAAAATTATAAATCTTAAAGAATCATATAAACATAAAATGCACAATCCTAGCGCACCAAAACTAAATTCACTAATAAAATTACACAAAATTGATAAGCCCATTAGCCACTTAATAAACGTTAAAACATCATCAAATTATAAAATATCAAAATTACTGTCACAAATATTAAAACAAAGTAAAACTTCAATACAAATATAATATAAAAAACAGTAGCAAACTCACGGAACTAGTAAAAAACATACAAGTAAACAAAAATACAAAATTGTATTCTTTAGACATTTCAAACATGTCCACATATACTGTATACCAATTGACGATACCATAAATATTATAACAAAAACAATGAAAACGACATATACATTAGGCAATTAAATAACAGTTTGAAAATTATATTAAAACAAAATTATTTTCAATATAATAACAAACTATACCAGCAAAACGATTTTCGATTAGTTTTATTCTCGATTACCACCAAAACTACACCACAATTATTCTCGAAGTAATTATTAAATTATTATTATTATATATTATTTCTTTTATATAAGAATACATTTTTTAATAATTAAAATACTACGACAGTATTAAATGTCAACTTCAGAATATACAAAAATAATTAATGAAATTTGAAAATAATTGTTATTATCAGCTGTTTTGTAAAAGACAATAATATTTTAATATGTATATAAAAATATGTTATATAAATGAATATAGAAACAAAATATAAATATTTATTATTTTAATAAATTAGTAATGTTACGACGGTCTACTTGATCGTCGTAGGTACAGTGCCAATAAAATACAAGACACCAATTAAGTCACTAATCACCAGCTTTAATTTTCACAGTTAAACAGTTCGTAATTAACAACACAGTCTCTTACAACAAATCAAATAAAAATTGTTCACGCAATAAAATGTCAACTAATATAAAACACAATTGTATTACAATTATACCCCGATTATAAAACACAACACTTCATTAATAACCACTTGAACGCATACAGTAAAATCGCCCGATAATAACTGAACCGCACTGTAATATATCGCAACTATAACTGAAACTGAACGTCGTTGAGTACTGGTATTTATACCACCCCGAATACTAGATTATTCCACATACTACGCAAGATGCTCTACACTACGACGTAATTGATTGCGGCCTTGACACAGTGCGTGCGGCCGCGCGAATTCTGTACAGTCTAGCAAATGCGTCGAGAATCACGTACGCCACACGCATTACATTCCGGATCCCTCTGGAACGTTCGATAAACACGTAGATTGTCCTGAGATTGTCGTGACAGTAATTTTGAAAATACTATCGGTTTTGGTAATAGTTTGCTTTTGTTCAGCTATTAATTCATTGTTTATTTTTGTGTTTAAATGTTAGAGAATTTAAATAAATGAACATTTTATTTATGAAGTAATCGTAAAATACAATGTGAAATACAGTGTACAATATTTTATTACAGTCTAAAGTAATTGTAATAAATAATCAAAATTATAGTCCACGTCCCCGTCGTGCACCCTGGGACCTTTTATAGCTACACTGTAGCTACAGATGCTAACGGACGTCTGTGAAGACCAACGGACGGAATGGTAGAAAAGATCTTATGATCCAATAGCAGGACGTGCGGAAGAGTCTTAGAGGAGCAGAACTCTTCAAAAACCAGGGTTCATCTGGCTCCGCATGATAGCACCCAGTAAGGGCCCCTGCCTAGGGTTACAGGTGAAACCCGGCAGCGGTCTCAAAGGCGGATGAGGCATCTCATTTCCCAACGGCAGAGAGAGCGAAAGAACCTAGTGGAGTAAACCACGAAAAACAATCATTTCGGACTAACAATCCGATCTTATCTCGGAATTTAATTCCTACTTTTGCACTCTATACAATTTCAACTGCAGTCTGGAAAGTCCGCTAAATGAAGGCACTACATCAGGTGGTAACTTGAAACCCAGGTTCAAAGTGGACTGAAGACAGGAAGAAGAGACACGGTGGAACAGAAAGTAAAGAATTGAAATTGGCATATGGTCCTTAGATGGCCGATACAAAAAAAAATTATATTCTTGTTCAAAATATAAAATATTATTTATTATTAATGTTAAACAACAAGCATAGTGTGAGCAAATATGTACGTATTTTTTATAACTAAACGTGAGGAAATTTTAATCGGTAATGTTATTCTCTAAAAACAACATGATACGAACGGAGAATGAAGTAAAGACAGAATACTGTATTGTTCACCGAACGTCTCGCAAAACATTCCTACGGTAGCTGAGATTTCTCTGTATTTTTAAAAATATTTTCTCCCTGACGAAATCGTATTTACGGCGCATAAAAACAAAGGCGTGTAATAAAATAAATGTTTACACCCAGTAGGCGGCGAACCCGTGCACAGCTCTGTGTGTGTGTGTGTGTGTGTGTGTGTGTGTGTGTGTGTGTGTGTGTGTGTGTGTGTGTGTGTGTGTGTGTGTGTGTGTGTGTGTGTGTGTGTGTGTGTGTGTGTGTGTGTGTGTGTGTGTGTGTGTGTGTGTGTGTGTGTGTGTGTGTGTGTGTGTGTGTGTGTGTGTGTGTGTGTGTGTGTGTGTGTGTGTGTGTGTGTGTGTGTGTGTGTGTGTGTGTGTGTGTGTGTGTGTGTGTGTGTGTGTGTGTGTGTGTGTGTGTGTGTGTTGAAGCGATGACAAACAATGTGACAGCGAATCGATTCTCGTTAATGACTTCGAACATCAGGTATTGAGTGGCGGCACGCTTTCAACACCTATCGAGTGTGTACAGTCAGTTCTGATAAAAACGATAGATAAATGTTAGAACAAGTCACTAAATGATAATAATCAGATCACGAGTTATTATCTTGCTCTTCATCATCATCATCTTCGCAACACGTCATAGGCAAGGGTTTTCAGAATTGTTTGGCCAGGCTGGAATCTGACATTCTTGCTAAGTGTACTTTCCACCGTTGTTTGTAATCTTTTAATTTTTCATTCAATTTAAAAACTCGTAACTCTTCTCTTATGGCCTCGTTCATTACACGGTCAAGTTTATAACACCTTTTGATTCCTCATAACAACGCCACTTCCGACGCTTGTATTTTACCGTTTTGTTTCTTGGTTACTGTTCACAATTCACACCCATAGGACAGTACAGGGACTGGCATAACCTTGTAAAACTTTAATTTTGTATCTTGACGTACCTTTGTTTCTAAAAGTAAGGTCGATTGTCCCACAGATCGTCTGGATTTACCTAACTTAACATTAACATCATAATTCCTGTCATAGCCAATATCATTTCTCAAATAATTAAAGTGGCTCACCTGTTCTAGAATTCGATCAGTAATCATTATTGTTGTTCTTATTGGCTCCTTGCCTCGAAATGCCATTATCTTTGTTTTCATAGTGGAAATTTTCATAATTTATTGTTTGCAAATCTGAAGAAGCTTAACAAGAGGGTCACATTTTGTATTTTGGAAGTGCAAGCAATCACATTCACCAAACAATATCACATTCATTTATCTGTCTCGCGATAACAACTTGCTCTTTTTATTTTTTTTAATGAAATTGTACAACTAAAATTGTAGTCGTATTTGGTCTAAACACGAGTCGATCTGAAATCATCATAAATTAAACAGTGCACGTTACTGTAACCAGATTAATGATAAAAACTGAAATTGGAAAATTGGAAAATTAAGGTAAGAAAATACTGGGGGAATTGCAACTGTTTTTAACTTGGCAATTTTTAACTTATGACTATGTCTGTTGAGGGTAATTAAAAACCAAACACATGGGCCAGCACATTTGATTTCCTAACCTACGGAAAGTAACATTATTAGAAAAAAATTAAAATACTGGAATTTTCCATTAACGAGAATAGTCAGAGAATTTCTCGTGGGAACGTACGTGTCACCGTTTTACACGTTGACATCTTGGAGCACAAGCACCTATCCCTTCTTACCTTCTTAACTACAAATCAACGACTAATTGAAATAGGAGGAAAAAGCCAAGAAGTGAGGAAAAGGAGTTAATGAATAACAGTTACATAAGAATGAGAAGGGAGTTCCTAAAGAGAATCCAAAGGTGACGAAAGAAGACGGTGTGTGTTCAGAGTGCCTACACCATGGACGCCACAACACAGTGTAAGAAAGATTATTTTAAATATTTAAAAATTCCAAAATGGGTTTTACTGTTTAAAATAAATACAAATAAATACAATGTAATACAAGTATCGTACAAATGATACGTCACATATCATAGAAATTGATAAAAAACGCATTATCATACACTTTAATAAGTGTATCTTGTTAAAATTAAATAGTAAACTATGTATGATTAATAGCATATTAGTTAATAAAGAAATAATGGTAATAAAAAAATGGTAAGTGATAAAGAAATAATTCCTGTATTTTATTATCCATGACGTGTCCGTTGTTATTAATTAACTACATACAATACTACCGACTCGGATCGCAAATTATTATTGATAAAAATGATAAATTTTTACCTGGTGCCCTAAACTAGTTTTTGCTAATTTATAGCTTCGTCAGAGGCTGCCGCTTGGAGCGCTGTCCGTCCTGCTTACACAAATCTTCCTACACGTACACACAAAAGGCCGAAAACTAGACACTCTTGAGTAACTAGAAATATACAAACACACAAAAACGCATAGAAACAACATCCTAAACGAACAGACACAATTTAAACCACAGCACAAACCACAGTGGTCAGCGCCATGGAGATGGATAAGACCACAGGTTATCATTCCGTCAAGACTGTTGAGATATCCTTTCTGGTGCGCGGTATGATTCTCTATGCTAGTAACGAATGCGGAGGTAAAGACACTCATCATTCGGATGGCCACATCGAGACAAAGCACCAAAGAGGTGATAAATCAAAAGAAAAAAAAGACCAAGGAAATCAAACTACGGATTGGCAGCTGCAATGTTCGCACTGTTTTACTGGCAGGACAGTTGGAGAATGCGAAACAGGTAATGAACAAAAAACAGAGATAATAATGGCGTAAATAACAGAATTGGCAACGTTTACATTCGGGTAAACAACTGCACGACGATAACTACCAAACTATTCAATAACAAAACAGCTATTAAAATACTGTCCAACACAAACATATCAATGAACAAAAATAAATAACCAACCGGTAACAATAATACTCTAAACAACAGCGTTCACACAATAGAACGCAAATATTGCAGCAAATTTTATATCGGCCAGAGAAAAATAAACACAATTAAAATACATCACTTTGAACATACAAATGCGTACAGAAAAAACAGACATTTAAAAAAAATTTTAATTTAGCAACTCGCCGCAAATGCATTATACAAACGGTATTAAAATAACTATATCCGTACCAATAGTATATCGAACATCTGGGAGAACCTACTAGAATGTCTTCTTCTTCTTCTTCTTCTTCTTCTTCTTCTTCTTCTTCTTCTTCTTCTTCTTCTTCTTCTTCTTCTTCTTATTCTTCTTCTTCTTCTTCTTCTTCTCCTCCTCCTCCTCTTCAAGGATTATGTTATATAAACCTGTTCCGGTACCCATCTCATCCTTGTGGACGACCTACGTCTCTTCTACCAATGGCTTTATAGTTCAGTGCCGCTTTCGGGAATCGATATTGTCATCTGTAAATTGAAATAATTTCATTTTTGTCCTTTACTTTGAGTTCTGCTCTGATATCTTCATTCCTTATTCTATCTTGCAATGTATAATTTAAAGTATTTCGAGGAAACTGCTTTTCAGCACTCTGATTCTTGCCGCATTCCTTTTTGTCATGACCCACGCCCCACTCGCATAACTCAACGTGTGTATTGCAATTGTCTTATAAAATTTAATCCTTGTGCTATGTCTTGTTTTATTTCTAAGATTTTCTATGAATCATACCACAAATATTCCTAATTTATTTACCAACTTTAATTTTTCCGCAATCCATTTATTCAAATCCTTATTCTTTACCAGGCTCCTACTGTCACAGTTTCCAGACCTTACTCTGAGGCTGCTTTGGATACTACAAGTATTTCAAAGTTTCACAAGAACAGGTTACTGGCCTGTTGCACAACCCCCTACCAGGAGAACCAGGGACTCGCCTGTCACGGTTACCATACCTTAGCCGAAAGGCTCCTATTTTGGGGCGCAGGAGATTCACCCTCACCCTTCTCTTCGTCAGATAGGATTTGGTGGCTTTGTATTAGTTATTCTGATACTGAACCCCTTTTTTACTATTTCCAGTGCTCATCTATTGGCATCAGTGAGCACTCTAAGATCCTAAGCCACCCAAAATTAAGAAATTAGAATTGAAAAAGGAAGACACCTTAGCCATCGACTACTCTAATAGAGTCGGGATCAGGAAAGAACAAGAGGCAGTCAAGAGAGACTAGACACAAAAGACTAAAGGAAGGGGTCTCAACCAAGACAAGAAAGCAAAGTGAGAATCCAGCTAGGGCACATCAGGATTGCCAAATCCGTATCCACAAGATGTGGACCCTGATGTGTACTAGAATGTAAACGTTTAATAATAAATGATAATAGTAACAATAAAATAATAATAATGCCTTGCTTCTGTGCCACCGAAGTCGTTTAGGTAATTTAGGGAGATGGTAAGCTGTCGTCCGGCGTACAAGAAAGGCAGTGTAACCTGTCGATCCGATCCTACTCAAAATTTCTTTCTCTTACTTTTTCCGTCTTTTGTGATTTTATTTCCTTAAGTAGTAGATAAACTTACTCTATCTTTTTCCCATACAGCGATACTGGACTGTCCGTGTTTACTACAGACCATCACTTTAGTTTTATCATCATCATCATCTTCTTAACGGTTTTAGGCTTTAGCGGCCTATTCTTAATCCACATTCCACATTTTCTTAGGTCTACCAACTTTTCTTCTGCCTCTAGGGTTGTAATCTTTGGCCATCTTTGGTATTTTACTTTTTTCCATTCCATTGATGTGTTGAATCCGTTTTCTTCAGTGTTATTTAATCCTTTCATTAACTGCAAAAATATCTAAATCACTTCTTATCTCTTCACTTCTTATATGATCTCGTCTGTTACGCCTTTTACTGATATCAGAAATTTCATTTCTGCTGTTTGTATCTTTTGTTCATCTTTTTTTCTTTATGACCCAAGTTTCAGAACCATACAGTAGTGGAGGTATTGCAATTTTTTAATACAATTTTATTTGGGTATCTTTTCTACATTTATTTCCCAACGTTCTCCAAAGCGTTGCACACATTCTTGTGAAATTCGTCACTTTATTTTATATATCTCTAACTTGATCATAAGTAATGTCACGTCCAAGATAGTTGAAATGTCTTACTTGTTCTATGCGTGTGATATCTATCCATATTTTGGTCCTAACCGTTCATTTCCTACAAAGGCCATTACTTTTGTCTTTGATTCAGATAAATATATTACCAGTCCTATTATATATTCGTTTCCTATACTTTAGTTTTATTAACATTTATTCTTAAATTGTACTCTTCTATACGACGTAATATATGACTATATAGGCTAGAACAATCGACCATAATCTGGAAGATGCATCAACAAAGTACGAGAGCATTACGTAATCCTGCTGCTCAGACAGCGCGTTCAAAGCGTCATGTATCCAACTCAGTATTATCCAGCCGTGTAACTATGGGTGCTCAGGGGTTTGCGTGCGGTAAAAGGTCTGTAAATTATTATAGAAATATTGTAAATTAATACTATTTACAGTCTCTCAGCACTTCGTAAATAACGTACGGATTTGCAGCCTTTATAAAATGTATTTATTTCATTGTAAAGAAAAAATCCTAAATTTCTTATTTGTCTTGAAGAAAATGGGAAGGCCAACCTTTAAACTAGTCTCATCCCCTTCCTCAAGCTTGTCTTACCCTCTCTCCCAACAGGAGCAGTTCCTAGTTACGCATCTGGTATAGTGTAGCACAGAAGCGAATCCTCAGAGCAAGCAACGCAAGCAGTGCTTGCCCAAATAAAATCAGACTAAAGTAAATAAATGATTACGTAACCAACATTATTGCTGCCATCAAAAACTCTCTTATCTTTTCAAAATCGCCGGTGAACTTGTCACCTGTCTTCCAGCAAAATGATAATGTTGTTGTTGATGAAAGTCAGTAATCTCACTTCGCTTCCAGTTCTGTGCACTATTTTAACAGGTGACTGACCGCTCCGCCACCAAGACTCTCTCTTCTAGGTTAGCAGCCCATCGGCTGGTTGGCAGCAGCTCGCCATTCTTCCCGCTTCTCTGCTTTTCTTTTCAACTCACAGAGACCCTTATTCGGATGGCCACATCGAGACAAGGCACCAAAGAGGTGATAAATAAAAAGAAAAAAAGACCAAGGAAATCAAACTACGGATTGGCAGCTGCAATGTTCGCACTGTGTTACTGGCAGGACAATTGGACAAGACAATCACTTCAAAGAATGCTTCTGTGCACTATGAGTTGGCCATAATTAATCAAAATCTTAGCATTTATTTAGGATTTCATAATTACGCTTTCATTATCTAGCCTTCTTTTTTACATTATGCTATATTTAGAAATACTCAGACTTATAACAATATAAGATTTGACTATTTGCTAGTGCCTACGTAGAAAATCACAACTGCACAACACGTGGCTTCCATAGACGCAAAAAGCAAGCACTCTTTATTAGTGGTTTAAGCCGCTAGCAGTGTCCAGGCTCTGTGAAAATTTTGTATTTGTGTTTTGGTTGGCGCTGTTTGAGGTTAGCTCCCCAGAGTACTAGTTGAGGGTACTGGTTGTTAAAATCGTAATATTTTTAAAACTAGGAGGTAGAATTTTAAACGTTTATTTTAAACTAAACGTCACTTTTTTATTTTAGCAAGCTCATACTAATTACGCCTGAATATTTTCTCACACCCATACAGCAACTGGGTAACTGAATACTTTTTAATAATTTTCCAGTCCCGGAATTTTATATACATGTACTTATATTGTGCTTAGAGTAGATGCTTGCCCTACCTGTCGGGTCAGGTGTAGTATAACAAAGGTCTCCTCAACAGTAACATGCAACCAAATCTCCTCAAATTCTTCACCAGCCAACCGATAACATGAGTCACGATAAGCATAGTACAGTTTAATGCTCGAAACGTGAGTCGAGGGCGAGTGTATCGTTTTTCAAATTTTACTCACGTTTGTGTAATCTGAAATCGCGTAAACGGAGACGACTTTATCGTAGCAAATGAAAATGTAGGACAAAGACAGTGATAAATGACTATAGAGGTTGGGACAGACAATATACCGTCCTTCTGGCTGGGGTGATAGATAGCAGTTTGTTATGTAATTACAATCAGAATGATCACAGTTGCACACCACTATGTAAAAATTATCCCAATTAGCGCTTTCAAGCTTCACAGCCCATCGTCAGATTGGAATAGACACAAAATAAGTGGAACCAACCCCTTCACCCCTCTCCCCAACCATGCTCACACACAACAAGCTATAATATGAATGACCCTTCCCCACCCCCTAAACCCTGTCACACCATCTGTAGAGTTACATATTTTTTCCTGGCAAATTCCTTGTGTTTCAGTGTTGTGTGTGTGTGTGTGTGTGTGTGTGTGTGTGTGTGTGTGTGTGCGTGTGTGTGTGTGTGTGCATCCTTTTAAACTACCCACTTCCTCTCCACACACGTGGGTCAGTCAACACCCTTATTTTAAAACATCCAAATAGTACTATGCAAAATAATTCTTAATATTATCTATCTGTCCTCTATCATTTACTTCTTAATCATGTTATAAAATATTTCTTCATTATCAAATTTAATTTTAATATTAATTAAATTGTCTAACCCTTTTTCTCTCTCTTTCAATATTTCTAACTCCTCTCTAAGCTTCCTTTCAACTGTGTTATTCACTACTTTTACAATTTCGTATTCTTCCAAAGGATTAACAAACTTATGGTTGTCTTCTATGAAATGTCTTGCATATAACGAATTGGTTGTTCTATTACCTTCTCCACGTTTGTGGTCAGACAACCTGCATACGAATTTCCGTCCTGTCTCTCCTAGGTACACCTTGTTGCAGTCTTTACATTTTAATTTATAAATTCCGCTTTTCTGTAATACTGGAATTTTTTCTATATTCTTATTCCTTATCTTATCAAATACCGTTTCACATTTTTTAATAGCTATATCTACTCCATATTTATTAAAACATTTTATAATTTTTCTAGTATGTGAACCTATGTATGTCAATGACCCTGCATAATTCTTTTGTTCTGGTTCTATTTTATCTTTTTGCATGTTAACCCTTTTCATAACTTTATCCACTATGTTGGTGTTATAATTATTATTCCTTACAATTCCCTTTATCGTTCTTAACTCCCTATCTTTTGACTCGGTCTCTTTTAAACACTTCTGAGCTCTGTAACAAAATGAATTGATTGCCGCCATTTTATATCTATATGGGTGGTAAGACTCTCTTGGTATAATTATATCAGAATACGACTCTTTCCTAAATATCCCAAACTGTAGTTTCTCATTATCTCTAATTTCTATGTTTAAATCTAAGTAATTTATTTTCTTACCTCCTATCTCTTCTTTAAATTGTAAGTTTTTATCCTTACTATTTACCTCATTTATAAACTCATGCACTTCTTCTATGCTTCCTTCCCAAATTACTAATACATCATCAACATATCTAGACCATAATTTTATATTGTTTTTATACTTAGTGGAAGTTATTAATTGCTTTTCAAAATCATTCATGTATATTTCAGCAAGAATAGGGGATAATGAAGACCCCATAGGTAAACCTTTTTTCTGTATATAAAACTTGTTATTAAACCTAAAATAGTTCTGATTTACACATTCTTTAATTACTTTCATCAACTGCTTTTTATACCTGTATTCTCCCATATTATTATCGTTTATTAACTTAATAACTTTATTTACTGTGATATTGGTAAACATGTCCTTAACATCCAGTGATATCAATTTTGTATTTACATTAATCCTAATATTTTCTAATTTTTCTATCAATTTTACATTATTCTCTATGTTGTATTTTGTCCCAAATTCATATTTCTCTTTCAGTACTTTGCTAACTTCCTTTGATAATTTATAAATAGGTGCATCAGCTGTTTTGGCTGTTATATTAAAAATATTTCATGTTTATATTTTATTGATTTTCATAAATTTATAAATTTAAATAAATGATCTTGTTTTTTGTTTTCCTTTGATGTTTTTTTTTCATTAATCGGCGAATAATTTTTGTTGTGCTTGTATATATACAAAGATTCCCATACATACTTATTTTGTGACCTTTTTGCAAACTTGTTTATTAAGTTCACATTCTGGGTGTCTGGAAATTTATGTTTATTATTTAGACAACGTGTGCGGCTAAATTAGACTTGCAGTTATACGGCTTTAAAAAAATAAAATAAAATGTGTGTAAAAGAGAGAGAGAGAGAGAGAGAGAGAGAGAGAGAGAGAGAGAGAGAGAGAGAGAGAGAGAGAGAGAGAGAGAGAGAGAGAGAGAGAGAGAGAGAGAGAGAGAGAGAGAGAGAGAGAGAGTTTACATTATGATTTGGTATTTCTATTTGAATGTGTAACCGTTATTTTTTGTTTTGTTTTTTAATCAACAATAATTTCATTTATGAATCCATTTTGAATTACATTTTATTTTTATTTTAAAATAGCCTATATTTCATTTTTTAAGTTACAAACAAAGTTAAGGTTTTTCAGTACTGTAGCGATATCAGTTTTGATGTATGGAGATGAAAGCTAGAGTTATGACAAAAAAAGACAAAGCAAAGATTCAGGCAGCAGAGATGAAATTTATGAGGAGTTCTCTGGGTTGTACCATTCTCGAAGAATGTGGATATAAGGACGGGACGTGGAGTCGACCCATTGTTGGAACAGCTAAGGAGCTACAATCGAAGGCGGTGTGAACATTTGGGAAGAAAAATGGCGGGTGACAGCCATTCCAGAGATAGCAATGGAATATAGACCGGTGGTGAAGAGAGATGTAGGACGGCCGAGAGCGAAGTGGGTCCCGGAACAGGATCAGGATAGAACCTAATCCTTGAGGTTCATGTTGATAACGACAAAGTTAAACGGTTGTAAATAAAAATTCTCCACTGATCTGGCGAAAACACTCGACGATTTTGAACGTGTAAAAAACGCCAAATGAGCACATGTAACAGGGAATATGAAGCCTATGTATATATATATATATATATATTTTTTTTTGTTGGCTTCACTAAGACGTTTAGAAATTTCGAAGTTGAGTTCAAAAACGACTGCTCCAGTAAGTATAATCAATTGATGTTTAATTGTCCGGAAAGTGCGGCTTTTGTGTGGCCGAAAAGTTGTATACATACACACAGAGAGACTGTATATTTAGTGAATCCACTCACTCTCCGCAGTGATTCCCTGCTGCTATCACAAAACACAACCCACCACCAACTGGGAAAGATAACGACAAAAACTTCACTCACCCCTTTCCGTCGTCTACACCCCTTCTTTAATTTCCAGTCTATTATTATAACCATAGTCACAAACGTACGAACCGTTTGAAAAACATTCCATTCTGACAGTCGTCGAGCAAGGAAATGAAATGAAATGAGGCGCACTGAACTAAAGACTAATGGCAAACGATACTGTGCGTTCGTCGCCATTATCAAAGCAGGCCTATAATAAATTTCCTCAAGGGGATGTTCTCTCGTCATTCACGACTGCTTTACCGCTTAAAACAATCTACTACAATTCAAAGCGTGCTCGTAAAATCTTTGTTCCACGTTGAAACTTCATTTGGGGAAGGAAATTACACTGAAAACTTTGTCCTTCGAATAATTATATTAATTCGAGATATAAACAAACGCATCATTGACAATTAGTTCTAAGGCCTCTGTTACACTATGGAACTGATTTCTGCAATAAGGCAGGTCTTCAAATGTTAAAATCTCTCCAAGCTGTCCTATCGCATGCCAGTCTTTTCGCTTCTTCGTAACAACCTCTGATTTTAATGCTATCTATTAACTTAATTCTTCTACGCTCTCTTCTTTTTCTCCTTCTATGACACCTTCCATGGAAGTTGTAAGCAAGCAATCTCTTCTTAAACAATGACCTAACAATTCCTTTTCCTATTTTCTATTACCTTCAGGATTCTTCTCTCTTTCTTTATTCTTCTTAAAACTTCATCATTTCTTACTTTATCAGTCCACCTCACTTTAAATACGTAATTACATTAATTCGAGAAATAAACAAATGTATCACTGGCAATGAGTTCTAAAGCCACTGATTTCAAGGCTACGTGGAGGGTAGAAACAACTTCTCAGCAAACAGTTGCACAGCAAGTGTGTCGTCTCTACTATTACACTACTCAACAAATTAAAACCTTTTTCTGTATCTGGTTTGTACATAGGTTGAATTACCTAATTTTAGGGTGCTAAATTCAATGGAAAATCGGAAGTTACATTTTTTAGATACACAGGAATCATACAAATATAATGATAATATATTGACAAAAAATTTCAATTTAAAATATAAACAAGGAATAACTCAGAACTGAACTATACTAATGTATATGTTTACTTCCAACAAAAGCACTGAAATAGTAGATCACTATGTAATTGTTTAGTTTAATGTCAATTATCTGGCAAAATGGGAACATGGTGCTTTTCTTTTGTATGGCGAAACACATCAGTCTCTCTAAGAAGAAACCAACAGTAATCCCCCATCATCGAAGGATTCCAGCGTCCCTGATAACGGTGCTCCACAGTAAGGATATCCTTGTGAAAGCGTTCTCCCTGCCCGTCACTTACTGCACCCAGGTTTTTTGGAAATACGTAAATCAAGGTTCAAATGTAAAAAGTGGATTTTCAGTGACATTCTACACCCAGTGTTCTTGTAGTTCTCCAATAGATCATTTCCAATGTAAACATAGATATCGTCTTTTCTGTTGCCCAAGAAGCCGTTTACAAACGCTTTGAAAGAGAACCAAGCAGCTAACTCCAGATTTGTAAGTTTAGCATCAAACGTTGTTGGATATTTCAACTATTTTTTTTTGTATGTGGTCCAAAAAATATGCTTTCTTTTAGCTTTGCTTCACTCAGTTTGGAAAACTTTACATTCAAATGATTGAAAGCCTGACCTCCTTTATCAAGACCTTTTACAAAGTTCTTCATCAAACCCGGTTTAATGTGAAGAGCAGGTAGAATTACTTTACTTGGCTCAACCAGTGGTATAAAGTTTATATTTTCCTTTCCAGTAACGTATGAATTCCTATCAGGCCATTCCTTCACATTGTAGTGTTTCTTGATGTCTCGACTGTCCCAGAGGCACAAAAAACATCAGTATTTCATAAACCCAACTTGTAAACCTGTAAGTAGTGAGACAACTTTTAAATCGCAGCGTATCTGCCACTCGTGGTGTTTACACTTGATTCCCTCCAGCGCTAAATACGTTGGCTCTTCGAGTAATTAATTACTCTGGAAGAGTTACCAGCCCTTCGCAATGTTTAGTGTTTATTCCATGATTGTGTGCTTTACAACTGCCCACATTGTCTATATACAAATTAGAATTCCAGATTGCATAAATTTTACGTAGGCCAAACAAAGAAAAACTATTCGATAGATTCCATCAACACCGCAATCCATTTTTAAAACCAAATGTTTGTATACCTAATTTAGCCACCCATTGCCTAGGCCTAAAAAATAAAAATGAATAAAATATAAACAACAAAATTTCAAATATAACCGAGAAAACAGCTGCTGAAGAAAATAAACATTAAAACAATCGTTAACTAATCGACCTAAATCGATTATACGTTATTTTATTTTACATTAAAATCGATACAAATTCGATTATTCGTTAATTTTATATTAATAGAATTATTTCGATTGTTATTAATTTACTTAGAACCCTCTGATGATACTGATATTTTTCAGTGAAACGTGCGTCAGGTGTTAAAAAGAATATTGAAAACATCACAAATTATATATATATATATATATATATATATATATATATATATATATATATATTGCAACGAAACACAGGATGATAAGCTATGTTGTTTGTATCAGAGCACATGGATGAAGAGCATTTTCATGTTTAAATTGGTTTTATGTAATACTTTGTCTTTTAGCCGTACGTTTTGTATTTAGAAATGGATAAGCATGTATGGTATACCAAATTCTTCATAAAAAGATGTTCTTTATTGTCATGTATTTTGTGAGTGAATTTGTGCGCGTGTGCGGGTGTGATAACGTATGATCGATATATCTTCCGCGGTAATTAACCGATCGACGTGAAACTTTGACAATGAATTGTTTATGTAAATAGCTTCAATTTATGTGTACTCTATGGTTCATAACTATTTTAGAAATATGGTTTTTTAAGTAGGAAAACTCAATTTGAAACACTTATCATTAATAGGGTCATAAAAATTTGTAGATAATTCAATGCAAGTTAGTGCATATTTATACAAACTCTTTCTGGAAAAGTTTATATCTGATGAAACCATCAATCATGTGACTTGGGTTTAGCCAATCGGAAAACACTAAATTTAGTAACATTCATTCTCTGTAGAGTAAAGATCGACACAGTCTGTCTGTAGAAGTTGCAAGGTGAAGTTGTGCTCGTGCGTGAGAGAGTTGTTCTCGAGCGAACATAGAAAAGTATAATTTAACATAATCCTTGGTATCCTGTACGACGTTTTGCGTACAGAGCCGAGTGGGTCAATTAGTTAAATAGAATTATAATATAGTATAGTCCTTTTCGTGTAAGTTGAAGATATCCGCTTAGGAAATTTAAAGACACTTCAAGATTGCGTAGAAGGTGTACGACTAATACACCTTATTAAATTGATACCCATATTCACCCTGAGATTGATAAAATTTACATATCAATTAATAATAAACTATTCTAGGGAAATTAATAAGCATTGCGTGTTTAACATATTTGAGAAGAGGACGACAAGACGAAGAGGACGACGGACGAAGAGGATCCCGGACGAAGAGGACACTAGGACGAAGAGGACGTCAGGAAGGAGTGACGCTGAAGAAGAGGACGCCAGGACGGAAGCGGTTGTAGGAAGCGAAGGATTGCACGTACTGAGGTCGTAACCTCAATCAAGTAAAACCGATATATTATCGAACATTATAAACTATTATTGCAAATTACAATACAGTACATGACAATTTATAATACAATATACCTCTTTAAAACTACATTTGTGTGTATAATAAATAATTTTTCATCTCCTCCATAATAGACTTGTTTGTGATTTTTACACACACCCTATATTCTTATTAGTATAATAAAATTTGATCTGTTGCATAAGGATATTTGGCGCTGGCCAACGTGGGGCTCGATTTGTTGCATTAGTTTTAAAAAAGAAATATTTATTTGAGTGTGTAGAGACTAAATTCATTGAACTAATTGTGTGTGCCGTTCTATGTTATCAGGGAGTGTAGATAAAAGTTTGAATACGCTCTCTTATCAGATATTTGAACAATAGTAGTAAATTGTCTATGTGGAGATTGAATTATTATTTGTATTTGTGTTAGATTAAGCTTGTTTACATTTGATTGAAATACTGGACTATAATAATAAATAACATGTAAACTGATAGTTATTCGTAAAAATAAGTATTAAAAATATTGCCGTTACTGTAAATAAAAAACTATAATATTTATTAAATTTATAAAAAAATAAATAATCAATATGGCCGAATCACAAGAATTACAGAATATATTAGCGGCAATCTTAGCTAATATGCATAAAATGTCTGACGAAAATAAAGCAAATATGCAAAAGCTCTCAGAAGAGAATAAAGCAAATAAAGAAGAAGCTGCAAAACAAAATAAATCACTTCACGATGGGAATAAAAGAATCTATACAGCCGTTCATGACCAAGCTAAACAACATAAACAACTACTAGAGGCAACAGAAAAACGTATAGGCGAAAAGGTATAAATAATTCGCAGCAATATTGAGACCGCTTTAGAAGCGAACAATTCTCGCATCAGTGAATGTGAATTCCAGGACGGAAGCGGTTGTAGGAAGCGAAGGATTGCACGTACTGAGGTCGTAGCCTCAATCAAGTAAAACCGATATATTATCGAACATTATAAACTATTATTGGAAATTACAATGCATGACAATTTATAATACAATATACCTCTTTAAAAACTATATTTGTGTGTATAACCCTCCATAATAGGCTTGTTTGTGATTTGTACACACTCACTATATCCTTATTAGTATAATAAAATTTGATCTGTTGCAATATACGTATACAAATATAGTTGCAAGTAGTTGTAATGTACTTTACTGTTTCAATTCGCCTGACGTAAATTTCACTGAATACATCGGAATCTTCGGAGGTTTGCAAATGAGTTAACAAATAATCGAAATAATTCGATTTCAATATAGGACACTAACGAATGATCTAATTTGTATTGATTTTAATATGAAATAAGGAATAATCGATTTAATTCGATTTATATTATCGATCGTTTTAATGTTTACTTACTTAATCAGCTGTTTTGACGGTTACATCGGAAATATTAAATGTCTACATTTTATTTTAATAAATTTATAATTTTAAACGGATCATCTTGTTTTATTTTATTTGAGTTTGTTCTTTAATCAGTAATTGTTATTGTGTTTGTAAATATTAAGATTTTTCCCAAATATTCTTTTTTTGACCTTTTTGTATGTTTTTAACTTCATATTTTGAATGTCTAGAAATTGGTGGTTATTATTTAGACAATGCGTGGCTAAATTAGGATTATAAATATTTGGTTTTAAAAATGCATTGCGGTGTTGATGGAATGTATAGAGTAGTTTTTCTTTGTTTGGCCTACTTAAAATTTATTGCAATCTAGCATTCTATTTTGTATATAAACAATGTGGACAATTGTAGAGTACACAATCATGCAATAAACACTAAACATTGCGAAGGGCTGGTAACTTTTCCAGAGTAATTAATTACTCGATTCTTCATAGTAGAAAACCGATGGATTTAATAGACACTGATAGTAATTATATGTATACGTGCCTGCCGGATAAATTTGTAACACGTATACTAAGATTTTTCACTATATTTTAGTTAATATTGTTTTTTAATTTTTTTGTTTTTACACACTAATTATAAGTATACGCGTATTTATTTACCTGTGTCATACATCGTAGGCTGTTAGAGATGCAGGTATCCAAACAAGGGGAATAATATTCTTCAAATCTATTCAATTGTTTGCATATGCCGATGACATAGATATTATGGGAAGGTCAGAGATGTAAAGAAAGCATTCACAGCATTAAACCATTCAGTTGAGGAAATAGAGCTAAGGGTAAATGAGGAGAAAACTAAATATATGCTAGTAAAAATTAGGAGAACTTGTAACTCATTACCATCACATTTAAAAGTTATGAATTTTAACTTTGAAAAGGTCTCACGTGTTTCGTATTTGGGCTCTCTGGTAAATAAAAACCGTGAGATAAATGAAGAGATAAGTAAAAGAATCAGAATGCTAATAGATGCTACAATGGGCTGATGAAATAGTTTATATCACAACTTCTACACCGTGAAACCAAAGCTAGATTATATAGAATATTGGTAAAACCGGTCCTGATGTACAGAAGTGAAACATGGGTACTGACACAGGGCGACCTGTTTCGACTTGCATCGTTTGAAAGGAAAATATAGACCCATTAGGGAAGGTGGAGAGTGGAGAATAAGGTATAACAGAGAGCACTATGAGTTATATAGATCGCCTGATATTGTGACATCAATTAGGATAGCTGGGCAGGACATGTACAGAGAATGAATGACGAGGATGTTCTTAAGAGGATAAGGAAACGCTCACCAGAAGAAAAGAGAGGACGTGGAAGACCTCTACGATGGATTGACGGAATACTAGAAGGAGTGAAAGTACTTGGAGTGAAATGTTTGTGAAAATTGGCTAAGGATATGGAAGTCTGGATGAAAATCCTGAGGGAAACTGAGGTCCACGGTGAACTGTGGAGCTACTGATGATGATGATGATGATGATGATGATGATGATGATGAATACATCGTAATCGCGACAATCGTTTAATCGTTCAAAAGGGTATTAGTTCCGATTTTTAACCAGAATCCACTGTATTTGAATTTAAAATTAATTTTGGGTTGACTCTCAGAGCAGTGCAATGCAATTAGGAAGTACTGGCGAAATTTTACAAAATAGTTTACTTTCTCTGTGTCATTGTTTATAATTAAACACGACCGGCGCGTGTTTTAGACCAACATTTAGCACACTTTATTTAAGTGTAAATAAAACACAGTTCCAATGAAGCGTATTACGCAATACTCGACAATGGATATTTCGTACTGTGCCAACAGTGAAGGCTTACACAGATGTAAGTGAAAATGTGTGTTGTTGTACGCCGTGACCAATGCCATGACGCCTGTTTACTCTGTAGCGCATTGTTTACGACCGTTGTTTTCCACACTTGATTATGTTAGAATTAAACTTAAAACGGTTTTTTCCCAATAACCGTATTTTAAACTCATTTTCGACGTTTTAAATATGTGATTGTATCGATATACTGCGATGTAAAGAAAAAGAAGTGTGCTAATTGTAAAGAACAAATTATTTTTAACGAAAACAGCAACAGAAAATGTAAAAAGATTAAAACAAAAAAACAACGTATTAACAAATGACAACATGATTTTTTATTCGTAAGGTGGTCTTTGGCATAGATATGTTCTGAACCTCGCTGTTTTCCTTCGTTTCGTACTTGTATGGCAATCGGCACATGCGCAGAATCAAGTATTCAGAACCAATAACTGTGACTTTGTATTAGTTTATTCTTTAGTTGCGTAGGGGGGGGGGGTCCCGCGACTCGTAACCGCGAGGCCGCGAGTAATCGGAACGGGTATTTCGACTTTTCAATTATCGTGAAATTAGAACAGGTGTTTCAACTTTTCAGTCACTGTTATATCCGTCCCACAAAAATAATCGTTCTAAAATACCTGTTTTTGGTATATCGGCCCACCTCTAGCATTCTACGTAGGTACCAGCAAACCATCATACTCGTACGTTACATTCTTATATGTTTGAGTATTTCTAACTGCAGCCTAAAGTAAAAAAAGAAGACTAGATAATGAAAGCGTAGTTATGAAATTGTAAATAAATGGAATGATTTATGAAATTATAGCCAACTCATAGTTAATGCAACGAAGTATGTTTTGAAGTGATTGCTTTGGGGGCGGAGCAGGTTTAACTTAGTTAATAGTCCACAGAACTGGAAACGAAGTGATATTAATGACTTCGACCGAATCAAGTCGTCAGTATCAATTTAATTTGAAGACAGGTGACAGATGTGTCACAGGTTTTCAAACGTTGAGAGGAGAGAAGAGAAGGCATGTGAAACAGTGTTTGGTGACAACAATAATGTCGCGCGCGCGCAGTTGCTCACATCGATCTGTTATCTGTACAGGACTGTACACGCCTCACTGTCTCGTCTATCCGTTATAACTGAGCTACATTTTTGGCACAGTTTGTACAGTTGTTCGCCAAAGGAACGTCTGTACGCGCTTTATTGTGTCCGGGATTACTCACTGCTATAAAAAGTGTCGTGGGTAAGTCTATTACAATACGCTCTGAAATGTATTATGTGAAACGAAAATACAACACAATCCAGCTATAAAAATACTTTATTTCCATCAACGAAGAAGAAAAATGAAATATACTGCTTCCTTTTACAAAAGAACTAATAGAAATTTATCACTTTTTTCGAAGCGACTTTTTCATTTTAAACCAATTTATAAAATCATCATTTCACAGTCTATTTTTACACACCGACTATTTCGTTTCTCAGTTCATTTGCACAACAGAATATATTAATTTTATCTTTCATATATTTTTGGATTTATTAAATCCCATTCTCCAACCATACGACAGACCTGTGACAAAAATTTAGATAATTACGTTCATTTTTTTCGTCAAAAGCTTACTATAAATAGCAATTTTTTGATATGTGAATACACTTGACAAGAAACTTGACAGATTAGGAAAATTATGATATATACTTAATAAAAGAGTTTGTCGGCACAAGGGTTAAATTTTATAAGACAATTGCAATAGCCAATTGACGTACGCGAGTGAGGCGTGGGTAATAACAAGAAAGGAAAGCGGGAAGATTCAGAGTGCTGAAATACAGTTTCTTCGAAGTACTTTAAGCTATACATTGCAAGATAGATAAAGAAATGCGGATATCAGATCAGAACTCGGAGTAGAGGACATAAATGAAATTATTTCAGCTCACAGAAGACAATTTGCAAATGATGACAGAGGACCGATTGCCACTGGTAGAAGAGACGAGGGTCGTCCGAGGATGAGATGGGTGCCGGAACAGGTTTATACAACCTAATCCTTGAAGAAAAGAGTCTGTGACGTCCGAACTATTGGGCCGTGGTCAACTTCGTTGATCTGTCATTTGCAATGACAATGACAAAATAACATTTTATAAAATATTCGACAAAGGCCGATAGGCCGAACGTAGCCTTGACAGAGGTTGGTTGCTTTTACCTCGGTCAGGAGTACGTTCGACCTTCCACCCTTTGTTGCACATTGTACAATTTTTTTTCTACTGATGAAGACCTCCGATGGGTGGCCGAAACGTGTAGAGCAACAGTCGGCAACCTCGCGCCCGTCGATAACGTTAGATGCGCCCGTGAACCAATTTGTAATTTTTTTTCTTTTGAACGAAGGAACTCACCCGCATTGTACCTGCTTCGAAGTACTTTATTATAAAATAGTACAAGCCGTTTCAAATTTTACTTTTTTAAATTACTGTTAGTTTTTTCAATAAAAGTTATTCCGTGATAGCCTACGAGAACGAATGAACAGATCTTAGAGGAAATAAATGAGAATAGAACACTGCTTAGGAGTATAGAGGTGAGGAAGATTAAGTTGATAGGGCATGTGATCAGACATAGTGCTTTTTTAACTAACATCTTTGAGGGCAAAGTAGTGGGGAAGAAGCCCAAAGGAAGACCAAGAACTGCATACTTCCGCAGCACAATGAGTGTCGTGAATAGGGTCCTATGGAGAAATGAAGAATATCGCAAGGGATAGAGTGACGTGGCTACAGCGACAAGGCATTGCCTTTAGGAGTTAAAAAAAAGCCTACGAGACACTTACTTAATTAGGTAACTCTTCTACTCAAATAGCCGTTAGGTGTCCAGGTTTAGCACAGACCACGCCATCCTGCCCTATTCCGGACTACTTCTCTAGCGCCAAGCCCACACTGCTTGTCTCCTTTCTGCACGTACTTTAATAGTGTCTTCTCGTTTCAATCCGGGTGTTTCTCTTCTCCTTCTACCTTCCGGTACTACTTCCACGCTCTTCTAGGGTATCTTCGGTCTTCCACTCTACAAACGCGCCCAAACCATCTCAACTGTGAGCTTCCTATCATCGGAGTCAGAGGAACAATCCCGAGGTTCCTGCCGATAGTGCGATAGTGCAGCTCCGTATTTTATCTCGTATGGTTTTTGTTTTCTAAACTTCTAAGAAATCTCGTCTCCACTGCTTGAGTTTTGCTTTCATGTATTCCAATCAAAGCAGTGGTGTATCCAGAATTTGGCCTTTTTTTTGGGGGGGGGGGTCATACTAAAGTAAAACCAGCTTAAAACTAATCAATAGTAAAATCTTTAAAGTGGCTGAAAAACGTGTGTTAACATCCTGAAATCAAATCAGTTAAACTAAACGGTAATAATACAATAAAAATACGCGTTATTAAAACTTGTTTACAATATAAATTTCAAACGTATACACAAATTCTGTAAAATAAACCTGTTTGCATATTTAAAAATCGGTATGGAGAAATACACATGACTTCTATGTTCTAAAATTTACATTTAAAATCATTTACTTGAATTCGGTTTGATAATTTATAAAACATATCCCCCACCCTCAAACTATTTTCACTATTTACAGACATTTTTGTTATTATGGGGCAGTCGTTTAATATAATGTTATTTTTGAGTCACTTAAAAATTAGGTACTTTATTTTTATAAAGAAACTGAACTACGCAGACAATCATCCCTCCTCCTCAACCGATCCCCACTATTAATGGTATTTACACTTTCTTAGAGTAATAGTTTTATCATATGTAATTGCTAAGGTATCTTATCCTTCAAAATTAAATACTAGTACTTTACTTGATATCAGCAAAGTAATTTTCAAGACATCACCCCCTCCCACTCCATTTATAATTATCTCATTTACCATTTTACAGCGGATTAATATGACTTTATTTTTGGGGCACTTATTTATCAAAATTAAGTACTTTACTCTTGTTAAAACACAAAACAATGCAGATAAACTAAATCTCCCCCTTAACCGAACAACCCTATTTTTTTATATTTACAGTTTCATTATACGTACACGTACAATACAATACAATACACAAAACATACGTACAATTACTAAGGTATCTTATCCTTCAAAATGTAGTAATTTATTTAACGTCAGAAAGGTAATTTTCAAAAAATTACACCCTCCCTCAACTACCCTTTTCATTTATAGTCTAAATATTTCATCTACCTTCTACAGTGGATTATTATTACCTTCTTTTCAGGATACTTATTTATCAAAATTAAATACTTTACTCTTGTTAAAATGTAAAACGTTACAAGTAAACTACCCCTCCCCCTTAATCGATCTTTACTAAAATCAATAGACCTTAAATCCTCTACAACTCGGGCACATATGCAAAAAACTATTTGATTCTGTTTGAATTTCGGCAGTTATCGTTCGCCATAGAAAAAATTCTACACACAGATACTATTCGCAAAATGAGTTTTCTTCATGTTTTGAGGATAGTGCAGTCAGAATCAGCCCTTATCTCAAACACTTTTTTTCGATATCACCATACTTCCATTTCCTTACGTAACATGGAAGTAAAAAGAGCTGCTACTATATTAGCGTACGTAGCTAGAAAAAATAATAAAACAGCTTAAAAATTAAGATTTTAACATAATTCCTACCAAATTTTATCGACCCTCTGGGGGGGTCCTGTCCCGTTCATCCCCCCCGTAAATACACCGCTCTGCCCATACCCTAATTGGCTCTCTTGCACTACAATCACACGCACAGCTACAAATGTTCTCCTCTTACTTCTACTGGGTGCCTCCATCTCCTCAACGGCCGGCATGTCTTCCAAAAATCCAAATCAAAACTGGCTGAAGGGGACTTGTCCTCAAAACAGCACGAGTTTTATCCAATTGAAGAAGTCTCAAATAGTACAAAAAATGGCAGTTTTGTCGCTTCGAGATTCCCCTTTTCCCAAGAAACCTTCTGTTTTATGGCTTCGTACAGTCTGCTGGCTGCCATAATACAGGAATATAAATCTGTTTCATTCAATCCTGCTATCCTCAGTGCACCTAAATATTTTAAGGTGTCCACCTGCTCGATCTCACTGTTGCAAACAACTATATATCTCAACGGTTCTCAACCGTTTCAAGTCCGGGACCCAGCGTGAAGGACATTACACTTCGTGGGACACATAGCAACGAAATGACAGACATCCAATTCCTTGAGTTTAGCCTACCATACGTCGTCGTTTGCCCCGGATTGTCCACGATTTTATGTTATGTCGGGGCGCAGTTCGGCCAAAACATGATTTTGTCCTCTTTTTGACACGGTTAATGTAAATTTCAATTTTGAATGTTTTAATTTATCGTGGAAAGACCGGAATAAATCTACGTACACATGACGAATCATAACAATGTACGACCGGTACATGATTTCGATATCGATAGTACACACGTAGCCTATGTCTAACGAAATAATGACGTTCTTGGTCTTGTTCGAATCCTTGCTTATGGTATTCGTGTTATTTCAGTTGCGTTAGTCAAAATGGCATCACTTTTGATTTCAGTTAATTCTGTAATTTGTAATAACTTTCTAATAGTACCGAAACAAAAATGTGCATCAATCAGCGGTTGAGAGAACAGTGTCCGTTATTGTGTAGATTAGTTGTTCGGATGATAAAGTTAGGTGTTCAATTTGCAGATCGGAGTTTTCAGTGTAGCATAAAGGGAAAGGAAATATGAAGAACTTATTAATTAATTCAAATGATGTTTCTTTAATAATGTTAATATCATTTTAATGTAATGAATAATATTAATGTAATTATAATTGTTTTAGCATTATAAATGTTAAAAATATTAAAATGTGAAGTAAATCTTATATAATGTTTTAGAATTATAAATAAGCTATGAAATGATAAAAATATTGGCATATTTAGAACATGCACAGATAATGCCCCCCCCCATCGGTCAACACCACACCAATTGTACCAAGGTCCCCTCGTTTTGGATCTGAAAAATATGGTAGCCCGAGTTAAACATCAGAGAGAGACGCCGGTAGACCGCGAATAACAGAAATATATAGTTTACACTACGTACAAAACGAGTTGAATTTAAACTGTTAAAACAATACATCTGTCCCCCAAAGTACTGGAGAGGATGAGTAATGCCTTATGGTCTCATTCCTTGATGAAGGGAAATATCCAGCCGCACCTCCAAGTGGTGGGGGATGGGCAACACCTACAGGTTGGCTAACGCGGCTCTGGAGACCGAGTGACAGCCGGTATAAGCTCTTCTTGTCATTGTCAAGTAGAGGTTAGGGCACCCTCTTGCCCTTTGGGTGAGAAACTGCCCCTAAATACGGATGACCTTCCATTGGTCAACGACGTAGGATGTGGGAGACAAGGAGAAACCACCACATTAAAGATCCTTATCGATATCTCAACAGGCAAAACTGGTCTCTTTAGTCTGGTAAGACAGCCAGTTTATGGGAGAACACCCAGACAGGAAATCGGGCTGGACGTTAAGCCTGAAGGTGGCAGCCCCACCATACGTCTTACCCTGCGATATGCTAGTAACGTATCCAGGGGACATATTCACTACGAAATTGCCTCAAATAAGGATTAGCAGGACGGATCAGTATCGGTTGAATTGGTGGGAACATCTTTGCCGAATGGATGACTGCCGCATCCCCAAACAACTATGGATCTATAAGCCGAGGGGACGGAGAGATGTGGGACGTCCGAGGAAGCGCTGGAGTGACCTGCTGTAATATTTGTCTATTTGAGACCGGAACAAACCATTCTTAGTTTAACCCTTGAGGATGATGATGATGATGATGATGATGATGATGATGATGATGATGATGAAAACAATATATCTTAGGTAATTCAAATTTAATGGGTTTTAAGGCACAGTAAATAAATGTTTGAACCCGACTTCGGGACCCACCAAACGTCCCCACCCAGCAGTCCGTCGCGCCCCACACGTTAATAACTCTGGTAAATGTTGTCTTTCTTGCTTTTCTGCTTATTACCATCGTTTTTGTTTTTGTGGAGAGCTAACAGTCATGTTTGTCTTAATCCATAGTTTCTCCCAATATCTTCAGATTGTGCTGCAGATCCTATTCTGAGTTAACGATCAGACCATATAGTCAGCAAAAGCGAGGTTTGTAAACAACACATGTTGTAATCTCCCGTTAACGAGCTTCAATTTTTTACTTAGTTTTTGGTTATCTTCGATGTCCGTCATTACAACAAGAAAAAAAGGTAAAAGGGTATAACCCTTTTTCACCTCGGTTGAGGTACTGAACTCACTTTTATTTGCTCCGATTGAAAGCATCGGCTCCGGTACCTTAGGCTTTCACACCACCTTCAACTCTGTTAATATTATTTTGACAATTCACCGGGCTTTACTGTCACCTTTACCGTCACCGGGCTACAGGTCACCTTCAGTGTTACGACTTGAGAAAAGTAACTGGTACGCTCTTCCGGTGTACCACAGTACTGTGTCCAATGTCCTCTAAAGACGTCCTGTAGAATAAGGCCAGCGGTACGAGTGTTACTTTTGAGTCTCCTCTGGGTTTCATTCGGAGCCCAACTCCGCCCTTAGTGCCGTTGGGAAACCTTCCTTTTCCGCCCTTAGGACCGATAACCATTTGACATCGTTAGCCCCGCCGGGCACTTCCCGAGTAATACGAAAGGAATACAAGAAAACAAGAATTACATAGTAAACCTGAAGTATGAAAACAATAGCCCTCGAAAACGTAATAGCGTCACGGTAGAAAACACCAAGAGTTTTTCAGTAAAGACCAGCTTTTCAGTAAAGAAAGAAAGGGGATTCAACCCACGCAAATTGAAACAAGGTGAGAATCCAGTTAGGATACATAAGGTGTGCTAAACAAGTATTAACCAAATGTGGAGTCCTCATTATTGGAACAATTTATACAACCTTCAAATATAAAACTTGAAAAAACTAAACTGAAGTTTTTCAAGCAATGGCGGTACCAGTGGCACTGTACGGCAGCAAGACGTTGGTGCTTTCAAAGAAAGATAGAAGACAATTACATGCGTAGAAATGAAGTTTCTCAGAACGTGTAAGAGGTTGCACGTTAACAGACAGAACAAGTGACGAAAATATAAGACAGTAATTAGAGGTTTTCAATTTGGCAAATAAAATTAACGAATACAAAGTCAATTGGTATAAATGTTTAGGAAAAATGCAGCGAAACCGTCGTCTCCGAATCGTCCTGAATTCCAGAGGTCAGCGAAGTGTGGGACGCCCAAGGAAGAAGATGGTTCCGGAACAGACAGTACGGCCTAGGTCACGAAGTGGAGAAGAAGATTAAGAAGACGAAAAAGAAGAAGAGGAATTTGTGCCACGTTTTGACAAGCGCCTAAACAGGAATGGGGGGTTATTACGTAAACACACGAGTTTATGGTAAACTTACTTTCTGGATGCTCTTCGTATTTTTTATTCTTTCATACTACTACTGACACAAATATTTCCGCGCGTCGCTGCCTACCACATGTGAGCAGTATTATGAACCTCTCGCTACAGTTTATGTCTTCCTAACTATAAACGTTCGGTAGGTCTGTTTCTAACGACAGAAGGGGTGACAGAAAGTCTGCGCAAGAGAAGGGGAGACAGCCAAAGTCGTGTTGGGAAGTGGTATAATTTAATAATTAAACACGTTCCGACTAGGCACTATTCTAATTCTAATGTATTTCTAAATAATTCTTACAGTGTTACTTGACGAAAGCAACTGGATACTTGATAAAAGCTTCTGGTGTACCCACAGTACTGTGGAAACAGATTCCACAATGGAAACAGGTGAAGAGCATACCACTTACTTTTCTCAAGTCGTAACACTGCAGATGGCCGCCAATGGTAGGGTCGAAACGTCTGTTGTATGCGGTTCCACTAGACCACGGCCTAATAGTCCGATAAATATTCAAATATATATTAAAAAAACAATTTCGGCAGTTTTTGTAAAAGCTTAGAGTTAGTGTTGTAAGACCGGCCTCAACATTGTTTACTTTTAATAGTTGCCATAGAACCTCCCAAGGAACTCTGTCAAATGCTTTCTCCAAGTAGAGAAAAACAAGATGGACAAATGGAAAAAATAGGAAAAACATTAGGCCTATGATAAATGACACAAAAATCAGAAATCTCGAATTAAATGTTTAAAGACAAAGCAAATGATAACATGGTCGTGGTACAGCTGTTTTTTAAAGGCCATTTACTAAATAGTTTTCAGAAACATTGTCAACTTTTTACTAAAAGAGTCAAAAGTCAAAAACTGCAGCAATCCGTCATTGCTGACGGACACGAGAATTTTCTTTAAATGACTAAAAGTTTTAACTGAATTTATTTAGAATAGTGTTATCACCTTTTACTACTATAAAACTTCTGATATGACATTTTGGAACGATCGGTCATCCGTGTATCGGGTCGGTACGATCATGTAATATTATTCCATTATGTAGAAGTTTTTATTAATATTCTTCACTAATCGACTGGTAGCTCGACACTCAGTAGAAATCGGGTATCACGTACTAAATTTATTTTATTTATACTAATTTAATATTGTACATACTTTTTTACATATTTTACGTTACGCCGGGAATTACATATTGTTTTACTTGGAAATTTGTTACTGTAAATTAGACACAGAAACTTGGTGATTATTAAACGCATCAACGACGTGGTGCATAAGTTGCATGAGTTCAACCTTATGTGCGGGACCATCAGGCGAACTCTTAAGGCAGCAAGTACAGGAACACGTCTAAACTTCTACAAGGTAATGGCCCTTCCCACACTTCTTTATGGGTCTGAAAATTGGACTTTAACGAAATGCCAGGCCAGTCGCATCCAAGCGGCTGAAATGAGATTTCTCAGGCACGTGGCAGGGTATACTCTCCATGATCATAGAATGGATGACTGCCGCATCCCCAAACAACTATGGAACTATAAGCCGAGGGGACGAAGAGGTGTGGGACGTCCGAGCAAGCGCTGGAGTGACCAGCTGTAATATTTGCCTATTTGAGACCGGAACAAACCATTCTTGGTTTAAACTTTGAAGATGATGACGATGATGATGAACTTACTGTATGTTATTTATAATCACCTAGTAATGTACTATACACGTTTTATATATATTTACAGTAATTTAAGTGATACGTAGTTTGACTAGTAAATTGTCTTCACACTTTTGTATTATTTATAATCATCCGGTAACGGGACTTTATTTTGATCTAAGGCTTTTACAGCCGGCGTCAACATTATGTAAACGAATGTAAGCCAGTCTGTTAGGCCGTAGTCTCATTGTGTTAGAACCAGACGTTTCAGCCTCACCGTCGGAGCCCATCTTCAGTGGCGAAAGGATGTGGCAGATGTTCGCCGTAGTTTAGAATTTCTTTAAAAGACGTCACTGATGGGTTGTTGACATTAGGCCTACCAGTGAGACGGACTTCTCAAGTAGTCAGGGAAGCACTCTGTCTCACCGGTTCGCCGTGGTTTGCCTCATATGATTTTGCCGCGGCTTACGATGTGGATTTGCCTCGGTATTGGGGTTAGTTGGCGAACGCCTGCCACAATATTTTACTACTGAAGTTGCCGTCTGATAGTGGGGCCGAAACGTTTGGTTCTAACACCGTGAGACCACGGCCTAACACCCTGGCTTACACTCGTTTCAACAATGGCGCTTTCTTAAACAGTAAAACATGCATCTTTGTCCAATCGTTTACCTGGGGTGGGACTTTTCAATTGCCCCCTTGGTCTTGCATTACTTCCACCCCCCCACCCCCCGGATAATATAACGAGTGGGGCAATGAGAACAACGATTTGTGTTAGCTCGTGTTCGATTACTATGGCAACAATAAATAAACGGATGATTTTATAACCTCAGTTAAATATGCCATTTCAGTAAAACATGGTTCAATGGCGAGTTGAACATCGTGCGTTTGCTGTAGATACGTTTTCTAAAAGTAACGATTCCTGTATAGCACACAAAGACTGTTCAGAAACCATTTCGACGTTGGCAGACATGGAAGAGTTCCGGACCGCTCAACAATATCGAAATGGGAAATAAAGAACGTTTGGAACAACTGCCTCGACACAGAAAACAATTGGAGGATGTGTGAAAACAGTACGCACGCCGGAATACGTGGAAGGGTAAGAGCTGCTGGCACGCTTAGCTCTTTTTCGATCGACTTGAAGAATGTAAGCTTGTCAATGGGGGTCATTTAAGGGATGTTATTTTCAAACGATGGACATAACTAAGTAAACGGAATCTTATTACCTTTCTATTTAGACCACATTTGTCATAAAATTATTGAACGAGTTCCTGTTGTGACAGTTATAAATCGTTGTGTTCTCATTGCCCCATCCTGTACGTTTCAAATATCACAGTTCAAATCTAACCTGTAAAGCTGCCGCAACTGGTAAAACAATTGTCTAGAAAATAAAAAGTATCTGTAGAAGTGTATCAAGTGTTTGTTTATTAAATTTAAATATTAATATTTTTCCTACTTATTACGGTTACCCTCCAAAGTATTAATAGGAAAGACGATGACGACATCGTGTTAGCATTTGACAGCCTAACTAAGTTTTTACTAATCCGTTGCAAAAGTTGTATACTCGAGGTTAGTTAAACACAAGCAATTAACCAAGTTGACAGAGTAAATGGGTCGTTACTATTCCGTTGCAAAGGTTAAATTACTCGATGTCAGGCGATTCCATACGAATGCCAATCACCATTACATCCCAAGCTAATCTCATCCTCCCAAGAAGCCACTTGGTCGCTTTTCGGGACTTTGCCCCTGTGAGTGACAACGATGTTTACTAAAAACTGTCATAAATCCGTCGTACCTGCCTGCCCAGACCGTACTACCCCACGCGGACGCTCACTGACTTCACGGCTGAGCGCACACTACCTCACTATCAAACAGAAATCATTACAAAATACAATTATTACTTCACGTTTTTGTCATTTATGAATTGATACAGAAAACTAACGACCTTTAAAACGAGCCTAAGCGCGATGTATTCCGATTATTCGGTAATGAGAAGAAAAAAAAAATGTTTTACAAAATTGATAACAACTTCTTTTCTAACACAGATAACAACTTCTAACTTTACACACGTATCGAAAACATTCCATTCTATAAATTCCGTTGTATATATTCTATTCCATTCTCTATATTTCGTTGCACTTGGACGCCGCCTTTTTATGTACTTTTGTTTCAAAGTTGAGGTTTCTGTAGAATAGGTAAAAAAACAGGGCACTTTATTTATTCCGACCAACGCAATTCTTTTTTTTTATTACCACTGTTCAACGCATAAACAAATAAGCTAAAAATTGGTGTAATTTGATTTAGGATTAGTGTAACCATTAACTTGGAATTAAGGTTCAAACTGGAGTGCACATACTTTCTGCGCCGACAGTTGTAACTGGTTGCAGACAGGCTTCAACCTTCACACACTCTGATTAATGTTAATCTCGTCTGTCCAATCCTTTCCTATAAACAGTACTATCCTTGTACGATAATGTAAGCGTACAAAGTTACTTTTGATATCAGTAAATAAATATTACGTATTGAGGATACATTGTTAGCATAACAAAAGTTATCACATCAAATTGTGGAAATGATGAATTATACTTCAATTAAATTATGTACAATGTTATTATTTTTATAAAATTTACTTGGGGAGTAAATTGACGTGTACTATTTATACACATATATATATATATATATATATATTATTAATTTTCTCACTTTTTATCTATTTACGTTTTTAAATTTTTGTCTAATTAAATATTAATGTTGTAATACATATTTCGTAACCTGTAGCATTACGCAAATAAACTTCTACACGAAGTGCACCTAGTTCAATAACTTGTCGTGTGATAGCAGCACTTTGCCCGTACTGTTTAACATATTATAGCTTTAACGTACTATGACAAATTTTTGAATAGATTTTTAGCTCACACACACACCCAGACGTGGGCGAACTCATCCCTTCTTTACACACCAACTGTTCAAAGCATAAAATTGAATCTGTAACAGTGGGCGTTTATTAAAGAATACAAATAAACATAAATAATTGTTTGCAAAATTAAAAAGTAATTATTTTTTTACCGTTTGTAACTCTTAACAACAATACAAGAATTAGATTTTCACGAAGATCGAAATTAAATAAGTTTTTTACCCTAGAAACATAACTAACTGAAGTATAAAAAATACGAAGAGCATCCAGAAAGTTTCCCTTAAAATCGTGTGTTTACGTAATAGTCCCCCATTTCTGTTTAGGCACTTGTCAAAACGTGGTACCAATTCTTTTTCTTCTTCTTCTTCTTCTTCTTCTTCTTCTTCTTCTTCTTCTTCTTCTTCTTCTTCTCCTTTTTTTTCTTCTTCACGTCATGATCTACGCTGCATTGCCTGTCACGGAAACCACCTTGTCCTCGGGGCGTACCACACTTCGCTGACCTCTGAAAATCAAGACAATTCAGAGACGACGGTTTTGCTGCATGCTTTTTAAGTAGGCCTATTTGAACCAAATGATTCTGTATTTGTTAATTTTATTTCCCAAATTGAAAATTTACAATTACAATTTGTCTTATATTTTTCTCATTTAGTCTGTCCGTTAGCGTGCAACCTTTTACAGCTCTGAGAAATTTCATTTCTACGGATGTAATTTGTTTCTATCTTTCTTTGAAAGTAACCACGCCTCACTTCCGTACAGTGCCACTGGTAGCGCCACTGTCTTGCAAACCTTCAGTTCAGTTTCTTTTCAAGTTTTGTATTTAAGGCTCTATAAATTGTTCCAGTCATCAAGGGTCTACACCTGATGGATACGTTTTTACCATATCCGATGTACCCTAGCTGGATTCTTACCTTGCTTCAACCTGTCTGGGTGGAATTCCTTTCTATAATATTTTCTGTCTAGTCTTTATTGACCAACTCTTGGTATTTTCAAAAGTGACGCTATTAGATTTTCGAGAGCTAAGGAGTCTTCCATTGTTTTCATACCCCAGCTTTACTGTCTGATTCTTGTCTTGTTGTACTTCTTTAGTACTATCCGGGAAGGACACGGGCATTATTAAAGGTGTCAAATGGTCAACGGTCCCGGAGGCAGAAGAGGAAAGTTCGCAACAGCACTGAGGGTGGAAGAACCTAGGAGGTGGGTTTCCGAATTAAACCCAGACCAGGACCAGAGGCACAAAGGTAGCACTCCTACCACAACAGGACGCTGGTAACGTCCTTAGAGGACATTTATCCTACTTAAAAGTCACAAAGCGTGGTGAAGTTGATGTATCCCTTTGAGGCCGGAACACGTGATTCGCCTACTTCCTGATAGAAGAACAACAACAACAAAATGAATTGTTCCGCTCGCTTAACTTTATTTTCAGTATCACAATCTACTATGGGAAATATAAATATATTTCCAAGATAGTCAGATAGTCTGATATCAAGATAGTTTGTTACATTTCCACATCCAAGATAGTCAAAACCGAATTTGCTCCAGAATTTTGCCATATATCTCTACTTTAGTTCTTACTGAGCATTTATCCATAAAAGCCACTACGATTGTTTTATATAGACATATTATCAATCCGTGTTCCTTCGCAATATTTTTCAAGAAGAACACTCCCCTCTGTAGATCATCTTCTGTCTGTTGTATAATAACAGAATCGTCCGTAGGTAAAATACTACTGAATCTATTGTGATGAAACCTTTATACCACATTCAAAATTTTGATTTATATTTCAATAACATTGTCCAAGTAAACAATAAAAAGTGTTGGAGAGATACAGCGGATTTGTCTTACTACTTTATTTCTCTTTCTTTGTCTCCTTTTGTGCTGTTAATCGCTTATCCGTATCGACAAAAACAAAGGTGATTTTATATAGAATTTTGATCAGATGACTTCTGATCATATCTCCCACTTCTGGGATGAGTTCCCAGAGCATATCTCTAACCATGCTATCAAAAATCTATAAGTCCATATGAATTAATAAAGTGAATTCCGTCCTTCCCTACTCAATCACGAGTTTCAATAGAAAATCGCTTCAACTGTACAGCGGGGCTGCCTGAACCTCTCAAATAATGTTGACTACTATATATTACCTTAAGTCTACTATTGATTGTTCAAGAATATATCTCGTACCCACTAATTAGCATACTTATACCCTTACAATTTTTACATTTACCCCTCTCCTACTTCTATTGCCCTTATTAAAAACCGGGATGACTTTTTTTTCTTTTAACCAGTTCTCAGTAATTTTTTCTTGCTTACAGTATATGTTAAACAACCCATTAACCTAAGCAATAGAATTCAGCATAGATTCCATCAAATCCTGTACCAGTTTTCTTTTTCAAATTAATTTTATATAGAAGTGAGTCCTGTTTTCACAGCCAGTTACCAGTCAATCATTCTCGAACGTCTTTCTTCCAAAACAAATTTTGATCTGAGGGCAAAAGGTAGAAATCTCTAGGCGCAGGTTCAAAGAATAGGGTGGACATTCAATAATCTTCCATTAAAATTTGTTTAGAAATTTCTGACTATAATAATGTGCGGCGTGAGGATGAGAATTCCTGTGCAAGAAGAAGACTTGATTGCAGTTCTGACCATTAGAATTGTTTGCACTATATTTCAACATCGATATTTATTCCTTTATGCAAATAGGCTACCAGTAGAACGTTTGATTAATCCCAAAAGAGAATGACAGTATGACAGTACGTGGCACATAATCGGGAACAACACTACAAAGTCAATTCAATGACAATGTGCCTGCAATTGAGAAACTGGCTCCGCGCCTGCGTAAGGCTCCTATAGTGTTCCAACGAAATTTCCTTCTCAATGGCGCTAAAAATTCCTCATCACTTCATGATACTAATGACAAGAATTTACTTAGTGGACAACAATCTACTATCACAGATCGAAGGTCTACCCCCCCCCTAAAAGTTGATGAACTTTTTTAATCTCTTAATTTTCAGACTATTTTATTAAGTTTTTCAGTTTTGTATGCTAATACAGTAGTAACTCTTTTTTAATATACAAACAGGTTTATTGCACACCATTTGCGTATACATTTGAAATATGAAATATAGGAAAATCAATTCAGTCAATAAGTATCGTGTAAACAATGTTTCAATAACGCGTATTTTTATTGTGTTATTACCGTTTATTTTAATGGGATTGATTTCAGGATGTTATCACACGTTTGTCAGCCACTTTAAAGACAGTAATATTGCTTATTCTTAACTGTCTTTTCTTTTGTATGAAGCCGATTTGACGAGACAAGTTAAGAATAACCTAAAGTCAAATTCTAGATACGCCACTTCTCGTAATGAAAGACGTTTCTGTAAATTATTTACATAATAAAACACGAATAAACCAGCGTTCTCGTGGTCATCATAAACAAAATCATTGTTTGAGTAAAATTCAAATGATTTCGCGCACTCCAGCATTGTATGTGTGATTGCTCAAGCTGGCGCCGTCTGGTAGTAAACTATACTTCAACGACCTAAAAATCCGCCAAACGACGAGACAGTCTTTGTGAACATGTGGCCGCCACCTGTCTGATGAACGTCGTTGCCCTAACTGAAATTAACCAAACGTTTTTATTACGTTGTGCAAATCTGACAATAACCTCGTTGAATAATAATCACGCTGTAACTATAGCAATTTGTTCCAACAAAATATATTATAAATTATATTTCTCTGGAAAATTATAATGACAAATTAAATTTTACAAATTAGTAAAATCCGTTACTAATTATCAGGAAAATACTTTGTGAAAAGCTGTTGCGCGTCTTCCAACTCCTAGTAAATTCATTCGCTTTGGTTCTTTAGTTAAACGTTCTTAAACAGGTACGCTCTTTGTAATATTAAAATAGAAACTCATCGAATTTTTAAAAATCGTTGTTAATTTATCGTACTATGGATTAGATTATATTGTGGCGGCACGGATAACTGATCTGAGCGTTCCGACATATTAAGCCGCACACCTATCGACCGAAGTTGATTTTGAATGCAGTGTATAAAATTATAACACTGCAGACAGTGGAACGTTTATGCTACTAAAATTGAGCAGAAAATTCACTACATTTCAAAGCCTGCAAGTTACCTCAAAGTTAAGGTAACTATACTGACATATATGTCCTACGTACACGCACACACACACAGACACACACACACACACACACACGCACACGCACGCACACTCAAACACTCACATATACGAGGGTTATTCAATAAAGAGACAAATAGCTGTAGGCCTAAAGGAATAACCGCCATTGCGCGTCTCATTCGTGCCATTGATTCTATCTTTTCCGTAGTCGTTCTAAAGATCGTCTGCCCAAATAGCAAAATACCATCGGTAGAAAGAGGGTTTCTGAGATGCGTGAAAGGATGCACGAAGGCAGAGACTAAGAGAATGAGAGAAGGCAGAGAGAGAAGAGAATGAAATATTCATGTTATGAACGTCGGAATACAAGGTAATAGAAAAGGTGGAAAAAAACGTCTCAAGAATGGACTCGCTCACCGACAGACAAAATTGCTTACAATTACAAATGTAAGACAAGATGGTGGTTTCGGAATTTAAAGTTCACTTATTTGGGAGACGGGGTGATTTGTACGAGGCTCGTTCAGTAATTAAAGAGACAACTAGCAGTAAAGGAAAAACAGTTTATTTTGTCAGTATGGCAATTTTCAACATAACAACATAATCCCCAGCCAACATTAGTACACTTGTCCTATTTTCGAATAAGCTTTTTCTGTGCCTGCTGCAAAGAAATCTTTATGTCGATGTCGGAGCAATTTTAGGACATTTTTTTTTCTTTACCTCGTCGTTGCCATAAAACTTCGTGCCATGTAACACCTCCTTGAGTAGACCAAACAAATGGAAATCAGATGGAGCCAAGTCCGGACAGTAGGGAGGGAGAGGTAGAGGCTTTCAAGCCAATTTATTGATGGTTTCATCTGGTAACTGAGTTGTATGTGACGGGCGTTATCATAAAGGAGAATGACACCTTTGCGCAGAAATCCACTACGTTTCCGCATCACTGCCGGCTTTGCTTTATTGGTAAGCATATAAGAGTAGTATATACTGTGTTATTGTCTACTGGTCTTCCAAAAAATTTATATAGAGCAAGTATTTCATTTCAATTTTCTAGGATGCGATGTAACTTACGAGTATGACAACGACATCCCTATAAAAGTAAATATATTTCAAACGACATGCGCTACAATACACAGAACACTTGGAAATAAGAGAAGGAAAGACACCAAGATAAAATTCTATAAAGTAGTGACAACACCTGTTTTAATTTATAGAAGTGAAACTTTGACGATGACGAGGAATGATGAGCGAAGGATATAAACTATAAAAAAATAGTGATATAAACATTTATAGTGAAATGAGTTATTGAGAAAAACCAAAGGTTGCACACTTAGGCGTCAAATACAAAATGAATATAAAATAACTGAGTTAAATGTATATTCTATACCCAGCAGAATAATGGAAAGGCAAATAAAATGGAGGCAGCATATCGAGAGAATAGACGATATGAGACTTCCTAAATAAGATACAGCACAGACCTCAAGGAAGACGAGATATAGGTAGACCAAGGAAGAGATGGCTTCAATGAAGGCGGAACAAGCTGTAAGTCTATACCTTGACGTGAAAAAGAAGAAGAAGATGAAGGAGTTAAAGTTTGAATAAAAAACACTTCAACAATCAAAAAACGAAACAGGATGCACAGTATTATTTTGGCCATCTGGAAAAAGAATTACGCCTAAAAGTGATAGTCTCCAACCTGTATTAACAGTTTCAAACAGGCATTTAAGATTTAGGATATGACAAGAAGGAAATGCCTTGCGTTTTGCTCTCTCGCATCTTTGTTAACAGTATACAGCATTATATGGAGGCTGTAGCGTTACCGATGTATAGAGAATTTAGATATGGTCACTGCCATAAAGAAAAGTATAATCGGTAGGCATGTCCAGAGAATGTTAGAGTCATCAACATTGAAGAAAATTTTTACGTGGAGATCTGATGGAAGAAAAGAAAGGGGTCGGCCCAGAAAAACGATGGTTGGTTAATCTTGAGGACGACCTGCGCAAGCTCGGCGTAAGAAGATGGAGGCTGAGAGCAGAGCTCGAGATGTGAAAAACCGCATTCAAGCGGAGGACACACGAAGAACTTTCATTTTCACTATTATTGTGAATTTGGTAAAAGACTCCCAAAGAAATTGAGAAACTCCGCAAACACATTAAACGTAAATTTAAAAAATTCATTATAGTTATTTTGTAAAAATACGTTTAAAATTATTAATTGACAGAATTATTGATTTATACCAGAATCCTTAACTAGAGAGTTTTTCTTGGACAATATTGTTAGTCTCACGCCCAACCCCCAACCTGGAGGACCAGGTATTTTGATTTTGGAGTATTCTTCTACTAGACAAGTTGCCTTCGCCTCGGCTATAGAGTCCTGTCCACCCTCGCAGTTCACCTACCGTACCACTGACCTTCAGCTCCGCTCGATGATGTTCAGCTATAGGCCCAGCTGGCTACCAGCGTATTTAAGGTGAAAAACTTAAATACCTGGGCTCTCTAGTTACTGAGGACAACGTTATGACCGAAGAAATAAATGAAAGGATACCTGCTGGAAACAGATGTAACGTCTCCCTACATGGAATATTTAAGTGTAAAACATACGCAAAGCAACCAAGATTCGGCTCTATAAAACGGTTCTTAAGCCAGTGGTCATGTACGGGTCCGAAACTTGGACAATGACAGTGACAGAGGAAGACTGGTTGTGCGCGTGGAAAGAAAACTCCTCAGGAGGATATTTGGTGCAGTGAACGTCCGAGGAACGTGGAGAATAAGGACGAATGCAGAAATGCAGCAAATCTATAGAGAACTAGATAGCATCACTGGCATAAAAAAAAGTAGAGTCCGGTAGGCATCTCCAGAGAGCGTTAGAGTCATCAACATTGAAGAAAATTTTTACGTGGAGATCTGGTGGGAGAAAAGGAGGAGGTCGGCCCAGAAAACGATGGTTGGATGATCTTGAGGACGACCTGCGCAGGTTCGGTGTAAGAAGATGGAGGCTGAAAGCAGATGATCGAAACGACTGGAGGCTGATTTATCCAGGAGGCAAAGGCTCTCCAAGAGCTGTAGCGCCAATTAAGAAGAATAAGAATTATTGAGTTCGCTTACATTGTCATTTCTTTATTTGTCAGGTCATCAACTTTTAGTTTACAAAGTTCACATAAATTAAAAAAATAATTTCACGACCTACATGAACGTTGTCAACATGTTCATGTAGAAATCTAGATAACCGCCAATATTTGCACATATTCGCAAACAAAACAGTATATCCAGTCGTAGAAAATAAGGAAATCCTGACTATGTCTCTGATATACATATAATAAGTATTATGTTATAGTATATATAAAATCATATAAAAATGCTTCCTTATAGGTGGAGGTGGGGGGAGATGCGGCAGACTCTGAGTGGGTTAAAAAGTTTTCTGAATAAAACTACAAAAATTAAAAGAAAAACTCTTTATTTGTTATTTCTTTTGTTGTAATCAAGAAAGCGTCTGTGAAAACATTACGGTTCCATTAATAGTTATTATTATTATTATTATTATTATTATTATTATTATTGTAACGATGGAGCTCTCAAAAAGGCGAGAGCTTCCTTCCACCCGTTTCTCCGCTAGCCGAACAGGTCCGTGTCTCAGTCAAGGTCTAAGAGTACCTTCCAGAGTGTTCTGGAGAGCACTTGTAAATACACATTATGCTGGCACGACCTGTATAAGCAAGACCGGCTGGCTTCGTCAATTCAGTTACAGTGAGGGATTTTCTCAATGCGGATCGAGTGGTTGTCGAAGTATTGTGGAAAGTGATTACTGTGTTATATTTAGTACGCAATTCTATTACTTGACATTATTAATGCGTGTGTACAACTCGAATTATTGTACGGGACTATCTCGTTGATTACAAATTGTTATTTGTGATTAATTAAAGCTAGTAATTAGTGATTTCATTGGTGTCTATATTTTGTTTCCACTGTACCATACGGGGATCCGTGAGACCACGGTAACATTATTATTATTATTATTATTATTATTATTATTATTATTATTATTACTATTATTATCAGATTTTAACATATAATATATTACATCATAATACTAATAAAGTGATGTTTTCCAGATCTTTCATTAAATATCCAAAAATTTTCGTACTTCTGTAAAAAAAAGAAAAACATGCGTATCAAGAAAAGTCAGCGGAAGCGTATAGAAAATCACATCCGAAGGCTGCGAATTGAACTGCTCGCGAAACCCAAACCGATACGACTGAAACGCTGGCCCGATCCAACAGTTTACGTAAGTAACTGATCGATTTCGCGACAATTGATTCTTGCTCTTCACTAGACCTACTAGTCGATTCAATGAATACAAAAAACTGCCAAACCTCGGAACTCTCTGCAACGGAAAGAATCGATAGAAAATTGTTTGTAATGTCTTTTACGTAGTGCCTAGATAAGAGTTAAAACTAAAGTTTTTTTGGAAGCTCTCAACCCGTAAAAGATAAAAACAACTCTTAAATGCTGGAAAATTATTTTTTAGTAAACAATTTGGAATAAATTCATGAAGCTACATAAAATTATGTTTTCAGGTCGCTGATCGGTAATTTAAGTTCAAGTGTTTTGTACAGAATGTAAGGGGTTATTTAACGTGGCTGAAATGTGTAAAATGGTGATATTTTTTATATTTTTTCTTATGATATTTGAAGATTAATTTTCAGTGAAAACATAAGTATGAAGCATGGTTGTCAAAGTCTCAATTAAACGCACTACGGTTGAAATCACCCCTAAACGCCGGAAGTTTCTTTTATAGTAATCTATTTGGAGTTGTTGAAATTGTTGAAAATATGAACGTGTACGTTTTGTAGGTCGGCGATTTAAACGTAAACTTTAGAATATCGTAAAACACGGGAAGTCAAAACGGCCAATTTCGAGGAGGGTAAAATATACAAAATATTCATTCGATAGCCTAACGTAAAAAGCAAGATAAAAAAAAGAAAATTAATTAAGAAAATAGTCAAATGTCTTTACTTATATAAAGTTATATTATTTCATAGTAGCCTAAGGCAAACCTTTCCTTACATCATTTCAGTGCTGTGTAGTTAAAAATGCAGTTATGTTTACCACCATACTTGAAATAGTCGTATTTGTCGTATACTTGAAATTGGGAGCAAAGTATTTGTCCTCCAAAATTTTTAAAAATTATCACTTTTCAATAAACTTCATTTAATGTGTCTATCTTTCTCTGCTAAATTCAATATTTTTCTGTTATTTAAGAAAGATATAAAAGTTTTAAGTGGCATCACTATATCAATCTAACATTCAAAGCCCAATATTTAAAAAGTAATACTTGAAGAGAAGCTTAAAAAATTTAAGCATGGTCAAAATAATATAGACTAACGATACCTATTGAGAATTACTCTTAATTTTTATTTACTAGCAAATTACAGTAGAAAAATTGCCAATTTACAAAAAATTGTGAAGGAAACACACGGTTTTTTTTACCACAGCTTCTTTATTTTTCCTAATATTACGATAAAACAAAATTCATTCGAAAGACAATTTAAATAACTTTAATCAAATGTATGCCTACTCTTTTCATTTTTATGAAAGGCGCTGAGGGCATGGCCGATACGTCTGGCTTTTGTTTTAGTATTGTTACGACGGTCTACTCGATCGTCGTAGGTACAGTGGAAACAAAATAAGTACAAGACACCAATTAAGTCACTAATCACCAGCTTTAATTTTCACAGTTAAACATTTCGTAATTAACAACACAGTCTCTATAACAAATCAAATAAAAATTGTTCACACGCAAATAAAATGTCACTAATATTAAACACAATGGTATTACAATATACCGTCCGATTATAAAACACAACACTTAACTAATAACCACTTGAACGCGCATAGTAATAACTCGAACCGCTCTGTAAATATATCGCAGCTATACTGAAAACTAAGGCCGCTGCCGCCATGTATTTATACCTGCGCTCACAGACCAGAATGTTCGAAATTGCGTCTTAGCGTCCGGTGAACTACGTAATTAATTTCGGCCTTGACACAGTCCGAGCGGCTGGCGCCTTCGAGAAAACTCTCGCGAATGCGTCTACAGCACGTACGCCGCACGCGTTACATCGAGATTCTTCTGGCACATTCGACAAACACGTAGATTGTTCTGTGATGTCGTAACAGTATGAATCTCGTTGTTAATTTTGTTATATTGTTTATGAACAGCGCTGTTATCATGACCAACTTTGCGATAACAGCCGTAATTTTAATGATGATGGATCACAGCTAGCAGCCCGATAACTGTTTACAAGTGAAAGATCATTAGTTCTTTTTTTTAGTTTGGTATGTCTCTGGCGTCTGGCTGCCGTAATATCAATCAGCTGGAGAGATTTCGGCTGTTTCGCAAAGTGCTCCTTCAGATACGTGCAGAATGCTGCTGTTAGGCCTACTCTTGGCGCTGCAGCCGATCGTCTCCAGTCGTTTTACTTTTTTGTATCTGATAATACAGTATGTGCACTCAATACAAGTATCCGGTAAAATAACCGGAAAACACAATTGACTCAGTGGTTTTGTAAAGGGCATCAGTCACATTTTTTTAGAAAATGATATATGAGTTGTTTTGCATTCTATAAGCCTAGATTTACCAGTTTACATGAAAAGGGCACCACCAGTCCAATGCACAGTACGGCTACAGTATGTCATTCAATATTGTGTTTGTTTTGAAAGGGGCATCAGTCCTGGACCCATGCCCTCTTCAAAACAACTACGCTGGGCGGCCATATAGTTAAACACTGCCAATCCCACAATCCTACACGGTAATGTTATTGTTATTGTTTGTGTTGATGGTGAAGCACAAATCAAAGAAATTTTACAATAAACTGCGGGAGGTTAGTCAAATGTGTAAGAATCAAGATGATATTGCCTGAATGTGTTTTGATTATAATGCGGAATCTCCCTCTACCCCACATTCCTGTTCAGGAAGTTTTCTACGTAAGGCAACTGTGGTTTTATGTTTTCTGTATTCATGATATAAAAATAGGAAAAACCCAGTATCACTTATACCATAAAGGTTTGACTACCCATGACTTTAGACTCGCTAAAAATTAGCTGGAGCCATACCTTTTCCGACTAGAAAAACATACAATGATAAGTGCCCAATGAACTGCAAGAAAGTAGAGGACATCAAACAACTCAAAAAATACATTCCTGATGACCACTTACCCTTTTGTGATGAGATATGTAACAGGCCAACAAAGGATGGAGAAGAATTCGAATAAGTTTTCACTTGTCGTTAAGAAATTCACCATCTACTTATAGTATATTTCAAGTAAACATTTATAAAATACTACCAACCACTTATGTCCTTTTTAGTAATTATTTGTGTAATAAAAAAATATACAATTCATTTGGTGTTTTATTTCAAAAAATTTTTTAAATGGAGTGAGTCCAATAGTTTCAATTTTTGTTTACAGGCATACCGTAAGAGATAGCAACTTGTTTACAGGCCGTAAGAGATAGCAACCTAAAAAATAGTATATTACGCTAATTTATTATATGTAATAACAAGAAAATAATCATAAAACTAAAATGTTGGTTGTAAAACAGTTTTTTATCGTTTTCCAAAGCTTAAGTTTTGTAGACTCATGCGCTTTTCAAAACCACTGATTCAATTGTGTGTCTGCATGTATGTGTGTGTGTGGGGGGGGGGAGAACGAGAGAGAAATGTTTCTCTAACCCGCGTTGTGAATGTTACAGAGGAAGGTACCATGGAAAGTACCTCGGGCAGCGATGACCGCAGTCCCTTCGGAACAGATTCTCCGATTGTATGCGCCCAAAAAAGACTTCGCTCGCAAACCACCCAGGTATGTAATCACTGGCACTCTTATGATACTATAGAATTAGTACAGACTGGACATAGACATTAGAGATTTCACAATAATTGTAGACAATTAATACATTAAAATTGTGACGCACATGTCAGAAATGAAGAGTAAATATTCTTCTTCCTTTCAATGCTTAGATCCGATGACCTGTTTTCACCTCAATTCCATCTCTTTCATGGTCGATCCAAATCTACCTTGTATCTAGGTTTATAATTTATAATGTGAATTTAAAATAGGATGAAATACCCGTCGCACAGTGGAGCCAAACTAGCACAAAGCTAGCCAAAAGTCGAAAAACAAAGTTGCTATTTAGGTTGATTAAATTATAAGGATGGTTATGATAACAGTCCAAGATTCAGCGTTTACAGGTGAATGGTTGAAAAACCTCTCACCAACGCTAAAAAAACAATTGTGAAGTGACCTTCGCACGAGGAGCATGTTCAGTCGTCAGTGCGTCTTTGTTGAAAGTCCTAGAAATTGGAAAAATCATCCGATTTTAATTCTGCAAAATGAAATCATTAGATAAAAGTAAGTAGACATCACATACTTTTCATAAAAGTTGACCAAAAATAAGCAAAGTGGTATCTGAAAATGTTTGGTGCGTAAAAGAATTACATCAATTCTGCAAAAAAAAATTGTTTCAGTAACAAAAAGTAATATAATCAATCAGAGTTGGATAGAAAACTCTACTTTAGTGTAAAGCTTATACTATTTACTAACGAACAAAACTAAAAACCAGTAGCTTAAAGTGGCTTAGTACATATAACGTTAATTTGTTTGTATATATTCTGTCCCCCGAAGGGTAAATTTTTAAAATAACAGTGACATCATATTTTTAATTAATCATCTTAAAAATATTTGACCAACATTTATTTCTTGACTATGCTTTTTTAAAACAATTTTTTAATCATATCATTTTTTTCAGTTGTGAATTTAAGTCGTAATCAGCGATAATCAGAAACGACAAAATTTGTTTTTATTAAGATTAAATGTTTTTTAACGTTTCCGGCCGCCAAATTGGATCTGCTGATAATACAAGATTTTCATGTTTTAGCCAACTGTTTGGCACTTGGCCTCACTGTGCGTCGTCTTTTTGTGCGTGAATAGGAGATCGGTTAAAAAAAAGTGACTGACCAGAGAATGTACCTTACAATACTACAGAAATGTCAAGCTTCATATGTCCTGTGATGACATTTTATGAATTCTAACTATAGGAATTAACTTAAACTGAGGTTTAAAAAAAAAAGAAACATGGAATACCTTAATACAGTAAATGAATCTTTAGTTAATTAAAAATTGGATTGAAAGTTTAAATTTTGTTAATTTTTTTTTACAATTTTCCACAAAGTGACTCAAAGAACTTTTACATCTCCATCCCGATCATTGAGCTTTTAGAGGAGAAAGATGTCAAAATGGCTGTTTTTCTTTCTGATACAACATCGTGATCAATAGTTTTGTGATTTTGTGGTAACTAAACGCGTTATCAACACAAAGAATCGAAACTCAGGGTCCTCAGATTTATCAAATTACTTACCCACGTCCAAAACCATACACGCATTCAAAATAAAAATCAGATTACTTTATACATCTTACACCATTTACATCTGCTATATTGGAATCGCCACTTTACCTTTGTAAATTTAGACTCGAGATTTGTGCCAGAAGCGCCAAAAACGTATGAGTACCAAGTTTTAAACAATAATTACCATAACTTTCCTGGTATTAAATTTTTTTTACTTATTGGTAGTTTCAGCCATCTATGAGCTGCGATGAGACAATTTCCTTCACCGGTATTCCTTCATTCTCTAACCTGCTCTTACTCGTTCTTCTTAGTTTTTGTCTTCGGATAGACCCTTACCTCCGCAATTTTTCTTTTATACTAGACACTTCTCTGCTCTCTACATGTAATCATCGTGATCCCCGGATCCCATCGAGGCAAAATTCTATATACGCCATTGTTTTAGGGCATAGTTTATGCTTAAGAAGAAGAAAAGAAAAAACAGGGGAAGATAACGAATTTTTTTGGGGGGGTAATGTTTATTTACATCAGTATAGTTATTATCTGTTTAGTTTTTCTCTCTGTATATACTGTGTTGTATAAGTATAGGCCAATATTGTATTATTCCAAATTGTAATTTATACATAATTTCTACTCAGTATTACACCATTTAATTATACTATTTATGTTCTATGTCACTAATAAGGTTTTCACACTTATACGTTTTTCCTTTGAAGTCCCCTGAATCGTGTAGCTTTACTGTACGTATTTTTTGTATCCGCGGAATAACGCACGCGCTCTTCAATGAAGTAGAGCTGAGCTGCGATGAAGTAGAAAAAATAAAATAAAATGAAACTTTTTTTCATACAGGTTGCAGTGTGATTGGATTATACGTAACTAAAAAATGTGAAGTGCCGAAACCCGGGATCGAACCAGGGACCTTTAGATCTTCAGTCTAACGCTCTCCCAACTGAGCTATTTCGGCTCACGCTGTATTAATCATCATCATCATCTTCAAGGAGTAAACCAAGGATGGTTTGTTTCGGTCTCAAACAGTCAAAGAGTCTAGAGCTGGTCACTCCAGCTCTTCCTCGGACGTCCCACACATCTCCACCCCCCCTTAGGCTTTTAGTTCCATAGTTGTTTGGCTATGCGGCAGTCATCCATTCGGCAAAGATGTTCCCACCAATTCAGCCGATACTGGGCGATCCTGTCGAGTATACTCATAATATTCAATCCCTGACGTATATCTGTGTTTCTTCTATGATCGTGGAGAGTATACTCCGCCACGTGGCTGAGAAATCTCACTTCAGCCGCTTGGATGCGACTGGCCTGGGCTTTCGTTAAACTCCAATTCTCAGACCTATAAAGAAGTGTGGAAAGAGCCATCACCTTGTAGAATTGTAGGCTCGTTCCTTTACTTGCTGACTTAGGCGTTCGCCTAATGGTCCCGCACATAAGGTTGAACTTATGCAACTTATTCACAAGTCGCTACATGCATTATATGACACACTGTAGTCCAGGTATTCAAATTGCTAACTTGTTCCAGGACAGTACTATCTATAACAATTTTTGCCCGTACAGGATTAGTTCCATGGAAAGCCATCACCTTGGTCTTAAGTGTGGATATTTGCAATCCAGAGTCTCTGCAGATGTTGCCTACGTGTACTCCACTAATTCCAAATTTTCCAGGACCCGATGGATCTGTTTCACCCACAGTACTCGTGTCTTCTTTCTTTTCACGTGGAAGCCGAGGATCTTGTTCGCTATTATTTCTGGTTCAATTATAGCAAACCATTCGTCTTTTCTTTATCGTGGTCGAGATTTTCTCAAATTTTCATAAACTTTTCTTTTTTTTGGTCTCGAATAAAATGTAAAGTCTGCCGTTAATATACTCTTATTTTCTGATGGACCAGGCTCTCCTGTCGAAGTCGGAAACGGATTGCAGATGGCTGTGCACTCATTTTGAGTCTAATCTGCAAGGATTTCGATTACAGATATCCACAGTGAAGACCAAGGCTTTCCATGGAACTCATGGCTTTACAGCAAAAATTGTTGTAGATTGTACTGTTTTGGAGCAGATCAGTAATTCGCCCATTCTATATAAATGTCCAGAAAATAATAGTATTTTTTTTCTCATTGTTTCTGTTATATTTTCACAGTCTTTTATATTTTTAGGGAAAAATTTCTCATCATTATCATCATCATCATCAACCTCAACTGTTAGGCTCTTCTTGAACCTGTACCGTGACCCACTTCGCTCTCGGTCGTCCTACACCTCTGTTCACCACCGGTTATATTCGATTGCTAGCATTGGAATCCTGTCACCTGCCATTTTCCCCAAATGTTCACACTACTTTCTTTTGAAGCTCCTTAGCTGTTCCAACAATGGGTCGGGCCCCCAGTTCCGTCCTTATATACACATTGTTCTTTCTATCGAGAATGGTACAGCCCAGAGTATTCCACATAAACTTCATCTCTGAATCTGCCTGAATTTTTGCTTTGTCTCTTTCTGTCATAACTCTGGTTTCATCACTGTACGTAAATACTAATACCGTTACAGTGTTAAAAACTTATGACTGTTTCCTTCTTTGTCTTATTTTTAAGGTATCTGTGAATTGTTCTACAGATATTCCTAAATTTGTTTAATTCTTCATGCAACTCAATTTCTGTCCCATATGTAACGTATTATCTCAAGTGATTGAAATGCTGGACTCGTTTCATAAACTTTTCGTCTACAACTATCTTAGTTATTACCGGTTGGTTTCCTCTGAACGCAAATGTTTTAGTCTTTTCCGCTGGTATTTAAAAGCCATATTCATCTGCTATTCGATTCAGCATAGTAAGTCAAAAAGTAAAGGCAAATTTTTAAAAAGGAACTTTTTATTGTGAAAACAAGATGACAAGTAACATCACTTCTCTACATAATCTCCCTCAACTTCTATGCACTTGGTCCATCTCTTGACAAGCATATTACGTTACAAATGATATTGTGGTGAAGGAGCTGCACAAGTTCAACCACGTGCGCGGGACCATCAGGAGACCTCTAAGATCGACAAGGAAAGGAACTCGCCTGACGTCCTACAAGCCGGTGGCCCTTCCCACATTTCTCTATGAGTCCGAGAATTGGATTTGAACGGAATCGCAGGCCAGTGGTATTCAAGCGGCCGAAATGAGATTTCTCAGCCACGTGGCAGTGCATACTCTTCAAGATCATAAAAGAAATGTAGACGTACTGGAGAAACCGAATATTAAGAGTATACTTGATAGAATTGCCCAATATCGGTTAAAATGGTTGGAACATCTTAACCGAATGGATAACTGCGCATCCCCCAAAAACTACTGAATTGAATTATAGGCCGAAAGGACGAAGAGGTGTGGACCGTCCGAAGAAGCGATGGAGTGACCAGCTGTAGTCTGTCTGCTTGTGATCGGAAAACAACTATTTTTGGTTTAATTCTTAATAAAGATGATAAAGTGTAAACTATTTGCTGATCCTTTTCTAGGTGGCACGGTTTTCCATACTTATTCAATTCCTATGAAAATGTTCATCTTTGTTGCTACTAGTTACTCTTTTTTGGGTTATTGAAACCTGACAGGGGCTTCTAGTCAGACTGCCTGCTTTAGTCGTAAACGATCCCATTTACGACCTTTAAAGGTCGCTTAGTGTTCCACAGTACAATGACTGCAGGTATAATAGGTAAAATTTAGGATGGTCCCGTGAAATTGTTTGAGGTAAATTTTAAAAGAAAATAAGCGTACTCGCATTAAACAACGATTATTCTGTTACAATATGTCCTAACAAAATAAGACTAATGTCTTTAAGTACTTAACATATATTTTTCTTAACCGCTTCTGTAGAATGTATCTCTAGCCGCTTAAGATAAAGCTCCGCGCACACTACGCCAGCACGGACCAGCACAGCAGGCACCGGCATTTGCCGGTCATGAAGGTTTCCATGTCTTTAAATACAAGCGCGCACACTAGAACAGCACCGGCACGGACCTGCAACCAGCAGCGATCGGCAGTGCAGGTCGTCATGGTCAGGGTAGAATCTCGACCTGCATTGACGGTTGCATGTTAGTGTCGTGACGGTGTAGTGTGCGCTGGCGGCCGGCAGGGACCAGCAGCAACCAGCAGTTTTCAGCCGATTGCTCGACCTTCGTTACAGTTCGCCGCGTCTCGGCAGTTCTCGGGTTATTGTTTTCGCGGTATTCTGTAACGAGGAGAGTTATATTGTGCAGCTGCTGTCTACGTTTACTTTCGTTAAAACTGTGTACTACACATGGATGATGAAAAACTAATATTTCGATAGAGTATTTTTGATAGAGTATGTCGGAACGAATTATGTCCAAGAGCGCGTAGAATTTCAATCTTGACATCCAAAAATACTGAAAGAACTTTCTCGGATCCTCTTCCAGGTCTGGAAACAGGTAATGAAACTCACCAAGAAACGGCCTTTTCTGGTTAATAGAATGAATCCATAACCTTGTCGTCTTTGTTCTGTCCTCTTCGTCCTTCTCTTCGTACAACAACGATGCATCAAAGAGTATTTCCCCGTCAGAGCTACACAACTCCTCCATGATTTGAAACAAACTAAACTGAAGACAAAATTGCTATTTCAGTTAGACCGACACCCCCCACCTACACGAAAGATGCAGGTTGGTGCTGGTCCGAGCAGGACAAATGTGCTAGGGTGTACTGTTTGCAGGTCCGTGCCGGTGCCTAATGTGCTGGTCCGTGCCGGTCCGTACTGCCGTAGTGTGCGCGAACCTTTTTATACGGAAAGATACTGATTATTTTTGGGCTTCACCGATACCCAACGAATCTTACTTAGTCGCCCGCGATTGTATTTCCGTCTACCGAATGCACTTTCATCAACTTCGACAGTTTTCCCTACGTCGCCAATTTTACAAGACTTTTCAGTCAGTCACACAACAAGAATTTCTCTGAAAGAATGTATTAATTTTCTTGCCGTTGGTTATGACAAACCAGTCTCTCTCACAGTGACAGAAAAAGGAGACTTCACAATCCATGCAATTAACAAGGTGACGGAAAGAACGCGTGAAAGTCCAAAGATAGTACTGTCCCGTACATGTTTTTTCACTTTTAGTTTATTGTCCCACATTTGTAAATCAAGTTTCCATTTTGCTCGTAATTAATATGCATGTTTCCTCCACACTTTACACAGTCAGTTGATTTTTTTTCATAAGCTTCCAGTTTTCAGCAGTTTTTAAGACTTCTCTTTAGTACATAATTTTTCAATGAATCTATACTGTTGAAATCCGTCTCGCTGTTCAGTTTACCGCTTAAAATTTGATGTAACGAAACGCATTGGTACTGGATTACACACTGTAGTTTTAATACTCTACTCTTCAAGAAAACACGATGTTGATAGAACACTGTACACCGTCTAAATAAAATGGTCTTTAAGAAACTAGACGGGACCACGTTGGTTGGGGATTTCCTTAAATATGTTTGAATAGACGACTTGCTTAGGTGCAATGAAAATAAACAATAGGCGACCCTTTCGAAGGATGTTAACGTGGTAGGCGGGTAGTCTGATACGATGGCCCCGTCAGGTTTCCAAAACCCCTCTTTTTATCTCAGCTTATCTCTGTAGTATTATCGAACTATTAAAGTATATTATTCGTTTATAGTGTTGTCGTACAACATTCTTTACCATAGACGCATTCTCCGGTACGAACAACTTGTCCGTTCAGACTTCACACAGCGAACTGGACATTCCAAAGTCTCTTGCTCCCCTTCGGTAAAGAAGGTTGGTTAAATAAAACACTAGAAAAAGACAAAGTAGACATTCTAAACAAACTAATTTAGCTGCGAACTATGTTTCAGCATGTGTGTCGAGCCTGGCCACTACGTGTCTCAGTACGCCCTCAAGGCCGTCGTGACGCCCAGGGTTGCCAAATTGGCCAAACCGAAACGCTTGCACAAGCCTCCGTAAGTGACACTTCTAATTATTGCGTAATTCACATGATACTTGTGTACGTACGTTTAGTGTCTCAATAATAATGTAATAGCCAACTAGTGTGACAGAGCGGTCAACACGCTCGCGCGCGCGCGCCAGAGTAGTTCGAAAAGTTCTCGGCCTGAAACATAGATAGCACCAGGAGTATCAAATGGCTATGATTGTTTGCAGTTAATTCGATTCATAACGTTTAAAACAGTTATATTTACGAGTTCCATTACTGTGATAAAAAAAAAAGTAAACAAGATTCGTGTTTGTTAAAATTTTCCTATACCGGCCAGTTTGGTCTTGGTCCAGGTCCTTTTCTAGGTGGCACGGTTTTCCATACTTATTCAATTCTTATGAAAATGTTCATCTTTTTTGCTACTAGTTTACTCGTTTTGGGTTATTGAAACCTGACGGGGCCATCTAGTCAGAGCAAACGTTTCGGCCGTGCCATTGACGGCCATCATCAGTGCAAATCGAGCTTCGTCTAGTGTAGATGTCACACGTTAGTGACCGTAGTACTGTGGTAACGGCCCAAAGGTACCGTGGCCACATCAGTACTGTGATCACTAACGTGTGACATCTACGTTAGACGAACCTCGATTTGTACTGATGATGGCCGCCAATGGCACGACCGGAACGTCTGCTAACGTGTATAGCACTGGACCACGGCCAAACAGCCCAGAATGAGAAAGTTTTAACAACATTGACTCCGGCCGTGTAAGCCTTACAAGATACTTAAGTCGTGGATTTTTGGAAAATTTTTAAACTAATAATTTGTTAATTAAAGAACGAAATGAAACAGAAACAAAACAAAGTTACTGTATAAGATATAAAACATTTTAATGGACATAAAATTGATAATTCGGTAATAATGTTAGGACTGTCGCACGGAACGTGGTGTTGTTAAGTGGAAACAGAATAACTGACACCGGATGACTTCGCTAATTGCAACTTTTAATTAGAGTACGAAACGAAGAAAGACATTCTTCAATATACGAATCTTCAAGTTAAAGCTTGTTCAACACACACACACAGTAATGTAACAAACAACACTGTCACCTTATTAACAGTGTCGTACTGCGTAATACACTGTTATCAATTTAATTAAACGCAAGTCCAACAACAACTGCGATAACGCACTGTAATGCAGGTCCAAACTGAACTGACTCTGCTCGTAAATGGAATATTTATACCCCTAGCCTACTAGTACGCCTGCGTAGTAGCGGCACAACTGGTCTGAATAATCAAGCGACGACTGGAAGGAGCGTCTCGAATGATCTAGAGAGCAGCGTTTCCCAAACTGTGTGCCGCGACATTTTTGAAAAATAATAAAAATATAAAATAAAATAAAATGTCTTGATACATCCGCTGCAAAAGAAGGGTGATAAGCAAGAGGTTAACAACTACAGAGGAATATCTTTACTTCCAGTTGCGTATAAAATATTTTCAAAGATTCTATTGGACAGAGGAGAAAAAACATTGGATAGCCATTTGGGCGAATATCAGAATATCAGGGTGGCTTTAGGAAGGGCAGATCCTGTCCAGAACAAATATTCACTCTGAAGTCAATAATCCGTCACAGGCTACTGAATTCAAACGAGATTGTAGTAACATTTGTTGATTTCAAAATGGCCTTTGATTCTGTTGATAGAGAAACTATAGATAAAATAATCCGAGAATTTGGTGTTAAATCTAAATTGGCAAATTTAATCCGTGAAACCCTTACGGACACAGTCTCAAAAATAAAATTCATGGGAGAAATATTTCAACCGTTCAAAATAAATACAAGTGTAAGACAGGGTGATGGTTTATCCCCAATTCTTTTTAACTGTGTCCTGGAGAAAGTAGTGAGAATTTGGAATGAAAAACTAAAGGACTGCAACATATCACCAATCACGTTGGGAAGAAGGAACAAACGTATTGAAATAAACTGTTTGGCATTCGCAGATGACTTTGCTATACTTTCTGAACATCTGACATCTGCAGTAACACAAGTTAATTTTTAAAGGACATAGCCAGTAGAACAGGCTTAAGAATTTCTGCAGAAAAAACAAATTCCTCAAGAACATTAAAAATGCGCCAAAATTCCTGGTAACAGATATTGGTCGAATAGAGAGGGTTCGAAAATTTAAGTATCTAGGAGGAATAATTCGAGAGAATGATTTAGAAAAATCTGCTATAGAAGAAAGGATTCATAAAATGGAAAGGGCATGTGGTATAACAAACTAATTATGACAAGACAATATTGACAAGACGAATTATTAGGAAACTATTAGGCCTACGAAAAACTTCAGAAGATTGGAAATTAAGAAGTAATGATAAAATATAGAAAAGTATAGAAAATATAACAGAAACAATGAGAAAAAGAAGACTATTATTTTTTGGACATTTATATAGAATGGACGACAATAGGCAAACAAAGCAGATCTTCAGATATTTGTGGGGAAAGAAGTCAACATCAAGTTGGATTAAAGAACTCCAAAAGGATTTAGAAAAAAATAATATACACGCAGAAGAACCAATTGAAAGAGACGTTTTTCGGGGAAAAGTTTTAAAAATGGAAGGAGTCCAGGGTAGGAGAGAGAAAAACGCAGGTTCAAAGTGGACTGAAGACAGGAAGAAGAGACACAGTGAAAAGATGAAAGAATGTTGGAGAAAAAGAAAAGAACAAAGAATAAAGAATTGAAATTGGCATGTGGTCCTTAAATTGCCGATACAAAAAATAAAAAAAATAAAATGTCTTGATGATGGAAGAACTGGAAGTCACAGAAAAGAAAATATTAAGAAAAATCTTGGAATCAATAAAAGATGGAGAACAGTACAAAAGACGCCACAATAATAAACTGTACACACAAGTTGAGAAAATCACGGACGTGATTATAAAAACAAAAATTACTTTCTACAGACATGTTCAAAGAATGAATACTGACAGACTAACAGGGAAGCTTTTTAACTATTTCAAAAAGTTCAAAATCTCCAATAAGCTCTTCAAAGAAACAGAAAAAGACATAGAAGAGCTCCAGATTACTCAAGAAGACATTGATGAATGCTTGCCACTCAAAAAGCAATTTAAAAATTCCCAAGGTTTCCAGGAAAACCCCAAGAAGGGCACAGGTGCCATCAGGACTGACGAAAGGAGGGACAGACATCCATCAAGAATGAAGGAGAGATGGGAACGGAGGAAGAAAGAGGAAAAGAAGGGAGGAACCAGTTGAACCAAACGCAGTACACAGTGTCTCATACACAAAAAACAATAAATAAAATGTCTCCGACTCGGAAAAAAAAAAAAAGAAATCCAAAAGTTGTTTGCATGCTTAGTCAATAGTCCTGTATTGAAGCTGGCATTGGAAATTAATTTACTAAAGAGCGGAGGTTAAGTGAGAAATGTGTTTCAATGGCTTTTTATAATTTTATTTTATAAGCCACAAGAACCTAAGTTTGTTGATAAATTTGCGTTACAGTTGGAAACCACAAGTAGTACTGAGGTAAGTGAGTAACACTTTTTATTGTGGTGTATTACGCTGCAGTGTGATTTTAAAGACATCGCGCCAAAGTACTGATTGCGGGGGGGGGTACGAAAAGGGAGATAGTGTGCCGCGGCTTCTGACTATTTATTTGTAGTGTGCCGTGGGCTAAATAAGTATGGGAAACGCTTATCTAGAGTGTTGCGTAATTCTGCTGCACGTGCAAAGCGTCACGTAGGCACACGTTTTCTCTTTTCTTTGGCGTAGCAATATCTATTGAAACCTCTGAAAACACGGATTAAATTTGTAAAACGTACGACAGGTGTGCGTGCGTACGCATAAAACAAAACGAATACGCTTTCAGAAGTAATTTATTATTGGTAATGTAATATATATAATAGATTTTATCAAACTCCGCGTGCGGTAAATGAAAATGTGTGGATTGAGTAGCACATTGGATACCACTGTCCAAGCCGAAGCCCAAGCCCGGATAAAGGAGGAGGGTTGATGATAAGTTTAGCCATCTATCCACTGGAAACATATGCTTGGCTCAAAAGTAGCAACGGACAGACTCGGAATTGGAGGGATGATACGGTAAGGCCCATAGCGAGAAATAAGACAATGAATTTTGATAGGGTCCAAGTGTCGGACGTGTTAAAGATTTTACAACGAGGAGTCCCAATCGACATCACAAAGCTAATAAAAGAGATTTACACGAACATTTTTATGAGAATAAAAGCCAATGGCGAATTATCAGATAACACACCTGTAACAAAAGGGATCAGGCAGGGGATTGCCTAAGTACCATGCTCTTCAATGTAGTTATGGATGAAGCATAAGCATATGAGAGAGTATAGAATGGGTAGAAGTGTGTTTAATATTATATGTTATACAGACCCCGTTATTCTAATAGCGGTAAAATGAAAATGACTTACAAGTACTTGTGTATAATTTTAACAAAGCATGCCAGAAATATAACATGAAGATAGCTGAAGAGAAAACAAAATAAATTTCAATTTCACATGACCCATTAAATGACAAAATAATAAAAAAAGTGATCTAGATGGACTACTTAGGAACAATGCTTACAAGTAACAATAGGGCAGACGAGGAAATTGATGAAAGCAAGAAGAATTGCTGGATGCATGAATAACCTTATATGGAGTAATAAATACCTCACACAAGAAACAAAAACTAGGGTTTACAAAGCACAATACGTCCAGTAATATCCTCTGCATCAGAGACCAAGCCAGATACAGCAACAACACAAAGAAAGCGACAGACTATAGAAATTACTATATTACGGTGGGAACTAGGAGAGACAAGGTACGATAGGTTGCCAAACAATAGCATAAGAGAAACGTGTAATGTAACAGATATTAATTCTTGGATTGCGGGAAGAAGAAGGATATGGAATGAACACATATCAAGAATGGATGACACAAGGATAGTGCCAACCAAACATGAATAGGAGCATTGGTCGGCCAAGGACGAGGTGGAGTGACAGCATGTAGGACCGTTGTCATAGAACAGGACAGAATCCTAACAAAGAAGAAGAAGAAGAAGAAGAAGAAAAAGAAGAAGAAGAAGAAGAAGAAGAAGAAGAAGAAGAAGAAGAAGAAGAAGAAGAAGAAGAAGAAGAAGAAGAAGAAGAAGAGTATTTAGTACTCGTATATCAGATTATTTATTTGTATAGAGTGTAGTTGATGTACTTATATATTGATGTAACCCGACACCAATATGGTATAAGGGTATTTTGATAATAAATAAATATCAGATTACTTAATAAGCTAAATATTGTGATGACCTTTCTAGACCTTAATATTGTTGTCAAGGTCAACCGCGTTCAGAAACGTCTTGTTTCTCGGTTCACACAATAATACGATGGCATCCAGGATTTAATGACGGCAGAGACATATAAATTCCCTTCGGTCCACCATATCCCTTATATTGACATTGTCACACTCAAGATCGAATTCAAAATTCTTACCGTGCAACGTGTGAGCCATTTGCTAAATTATATTAAATTAACGTAATAATTTAAAATTTTTGTCTTTAGCTCGCACGGCCGGTGTCCGTATTATCAAAACGATTACAGATGGGGCTGTTTGGCCGTGATCGGTTGCGAGATCTTCGCCAACGTTTCGAATTCCACAACACAGGGATCTGCTTCAGGGCGCAAAAAGCGACAGAGTGCTACAAAAACAGTTACGGCAGACGCTGGGCTGAGCGATACTCGACAAGTTTTTTCGGGTAAAGCAACCTTACGTTACCCTTAAGAAGAAGATCATGAGGGTGAGATGTTGCCGATTATGTCGCTGTTATACTGACACCTAACAGCCCGGTTTTCAAATTATTTTAATCTTCTTCTTCTTCTTCTTCTTCTTCTTCTTCTTCTTCTTAGTAATCCTCCTCTACACGTCAGGTGTCGAGGTTTTTGAGAGAGCTCTCCATCGCGTCATGTCCGTGCCAAAACCCTGGCACTGCCCCAAACTGCTCCGCTGCTTTCTACACTCTTCTTGATGTTATCCTCCCATTTCGTTCTGGCCCGTCCTATACCTCTTCTGCCTTCTGGTTTCGCCTCCCATGCTCGTCTCGGGTACCTTTCCTCATTCGTCCTACACACGTGCCAAACCAACGCGGTTGTGACCTTTCGATAATATTTTGACAATAGTGATAATACGTAATGCGGAAAAGATGTTACACCATTACACAACACTCTGTGTGTTTCTCGGATGTTCCAGCGGAATCCGGCTGTAATGTTGTGTGCGTACGTGATTCTCAACATGCGTTTGCGAGACTTTTCTAGACTTCGCCCGCCGCGTTACTGTGTCAAGGCCGCAATCAATTACGCTCTAGTGTAGCGCTGATGCGTAGTATGGACGAATCTGGAATTTTAGCGGGGTATAAATATATGTATTCAGCGGCGCTTAGTTCAGTTTGAGTTGAGATTTATTCGAGTGAGGTTCGTAGTATTGTAGCGAAGTGTTATGAGTTTTATGTTAGTTGACATTTTTTTGCATGTGAACAATTTTTATTTGATTTGTTGTAAGAGACTATCTTGCTGATTACAAACTGTTTGTGATAATTAAAGCTGGTGATTAGTGACTTAATTGGCGTCTTGTATTTTGTTTTCTACTGTACTATACGACGATCAGTAGACTGTCGTAAAATTATGTTACAGCTTACTAACACTGTTTATTTAATGTTTTAACAGACCGCCTCCGCCGAAAACAAAGCGACAGCTGAAAAGAGAAAAAGAGCTTAGAAGGAATCTGGACGAATCGATGAGAAGATTGGCAAGGCCGCCGAGGACGGAAATCGTAAAGAAACCGGAACCCGGAGAGGAGGAGACAGCGGTACCGCCGACTCCAGCCGTGGAACCTCCGCAGCCTCCGCCAACCTCCGCAGCAGCCAGGAAACCTCAGATGGCCGCGAGTCCAGCCGCCGGCCGAGCTGGCACCAGACCGAACGTACCGACCCCGGCACAGCCAGCACCCGCACCCGCGCCCGTGCCGTCACCTGCGCCGCCCAGGGGTAAAAGGCCTTCAGTCCAGATGCAAAACAAGACCGCAGCGCCGACTGCGCCTTCGCCTGCCCCCGCCCCAGCCCCCGTCGATACCAAGGCCGGCAAACAACCCGCCATTGTAACTGGTGCAAAAAAGAAATAAAAATATATTTCGTGTTTCTAAAATCGATTCTTTATAGCTGAACGAACGAAGCGGTTTCTCAGGCCGGCCGCATACTGGAGCGACATTTTGTTTCGCAACAGAACCGTTTTGACGCTTCGCTTCTGTAGGGAGAGTCTTGAGGCATTGTCTTACGACAAAACAATTTCTCGTCAGCTGTATTTGACCTGTGAAAGTATGTTGTCCGTGGGTTCGTGGCAGCCATTAAAATATAAGGCACAGACTACGTTTTTTCTAATTTATGAATTTATATAGAAAACTTTAAAATGAGCTCAAGCGTGATTTATTCCGATTATTTGCTAATGAGAAAAAGACTTTTTATAAAATTAATAACTTCTTTCCCAACACAGATAACAACTTCTAACTTTACATATGTGTTTAAAGGTTTCAACTCTATAACGTGTCCGTGTTTCGTTGCTGTCGGACGCCGCATTTTTACGTACTTTGTTTTAAGTTTGAGGTTACTCTAGAATAGGTAAAAAAAATTAGGTCACGTAATTTATTCCGACAAACGCAACTCTGACAAAAATAAGACGATAAGAAGGAAGCGCACGATGCCAGGGGAGTATGCAGATGATTCTGCATTAACCATTTGGCAAGAAATGCGACGTTCTCTAATAGAAATTTTGGACAAACTGTCAGTTGAAATTTCAAGCTGTTTCTCTTACATAAGAGTTAGAAAAACGCTTTGGGTTCCTCTGTAAATTTGAGGCGTACATAAATGATGGGGATATATATTTTAAGAAACAGCTTTCCCAGTTAAGTGCACAGTGCTTGCAAAACTGAATCCACATGACCTAAACAGTGAAGAATTGTCCAGCGACTTGAAAGACGTCATACTTTTATTAAAAAAGGCAAAAGTTCACGGAGAACAAATGAACTTTACACCTCATGTACTGCTACAATACATTTCTTCAATGGGATTAGAAGCCTACAAAACACTAGCAACACTAACAATTTTTCTTACTTTACCAGTGTCTGTGTCTTCTTGTTAAAGATCGTTTAGTAAACTTAAATTGATTAAATCGTACCTACGATCAACAGTATCTCAAGAAAGTGTATCAAATCTAGCGATAGGCCTACTTTCAACTGAAAACGACATTGCTTCGTCTTTAGATTATAGTTATTTAACAACCGACTTTGCAGGAATTAAGACCAGAAAAGTTACATTTTAAATTGTCTCGTTTTAAATATTTATTAAAAATTCAAAATAAATATTAAGTGTTTATTAATAGAAGACGGAACCATTAACCTGTAATGGTAAGTGATTTATTTTATCACTTTTAATGTAGTTCTTTGTTTAACTTTATGTTGCTTTAGGTTTTGACGATGCGCTTTAGACCTACAAGGAATTTACATGTTTATTAGTACATTTTTATGTTAACAATTTTTTATATTACTACATTTTTCATAGTTTACATTTGTTAATATACAAACTGAATACCGGTAATATTATAATATGTAATTTCTTAATTTTTACTTAACAAATATTCTTAAGACGTTTGCTGGAAGCGCTTTCATACGGAAATCTACACATTTCCATTTATTAAGTACTTTGTTCACTGCATGGGCCTTAATTTTTGCTCTTTTGTCCCCTTTAATTGTGAAGGCGAGGCGACCGACGATCTTGCTCTGGGCGCCAAAAACCTAGCTACGCCACTTGCCGGGGGAAACTGTCGAAGTAGATGAGTCGTGCTTCTCCCGCAGGAAATTCGAAGTCGGTCGTGTATAAACACCAACAACAGTGGGTGTTTGGCCGCAGACCAATCTCAATAACAATAGGGATTCTGCAGGGTAAAAATATGCACAGGCATGCCAAGTTTTACGAAAATCGGTTGATCCATTCGAAAGTTATCATGAGACATACCCCAAATAGAGAGGTGTACAGGTAGACAGACACACAGACAGACAAATACCGAACGGTCGAGTTAAAACTAATAACTCGCTTCGCTCAGCCAATTACTTCTGCAAGTAAATATTTTGTATTACTTTATACCTTAAGTACGTTTCGCACAGAGATTGTCTGCATTGTCAGAGGTTTAAAACGTCTATTTAAAATAATACGTATTTAAACCTTTCATTATACAATAATTTATTATCTTGCTAATACAGTACATTAAAATATGTATTTTGTAATTCTTAAAATAAATAAATAGTTATATTATAATCAATATATTACTCCGTACACGTATAAAAACAGTTAATGGTGCACAGGCGTAGACTAACTGTGGGAGTGATCAGGGGGTATCATCCCCCCCCCCCACTAGCTATTACAAATTTCATCGAAATTCTATAACTACTTAACGTGGACCTATTTCTAAGCGTGTGTTAAAATAACAACTATAAATAATTGTGGAAATACAAGGAGTTAAACATTTGAAAATTCATAAAATAAAATTATAGTGTTCTTAATAACGACAATCACTCAACATTTTGTAAACAACATAAGTTTTTGCAACATAATTTACTTCACATCGGTTTACGCAAAAACTTTGAGACGCAAATAATTTATAAAATTATATGGGAACAATCCTGAATTTCTCATTTATCCTCAGAAACACAGGGAGTCCAACCTTCAAGCAAGCCTCATCCCTGGAGCAGTTCCTAGTTACTCCACTGTAAACGGTCTATATACTGCACTATTTTTTATTTTCAGGTTACTAATTTACAAAATATGAATCGTCGTAATTGTTAGAAAAGACGACTAATACTTTTCGTTTGCTTTTCAAGCATAGACGATATAAAAATAAGTTACACTACAGTGTAGTTTCCGGGAGACAGTGGTTTAATATTTCTCCAATCCCTGCCCAATTAGACCTTATACGTTTGTGTAGCAACTGAATCTATATTGCAGGGGTGTCCATAGGGGGTCGTGACGCAGACTTCGTCATTGAAATTTGAGGGGGTGACAAATAAACTTAGGGAAAGTATGAAAAACTATAACTGCGTGGGAATAAAAAGTTGACCGTTTATAAAAGGTCATGGTTAGTTAGTGAAGAATAGAAGCAATCTATTAACACAATACTAATTTTAATGCAACAATTAGTTTTATGAATTCAAATATTTAGAGGACGAATCACGGTCGCCGACAAGCAAGACATTGACAGTGGCCCAAGACCGACAACGACAACGAGTGAGGTGGTGAGTGATCATGGTTATGCTTATGGCTCTAGCTTCAAAGTAATACTTATTACAGTCGATTCTTAATGAAGAAATAATTGATGCCTTTTCTTCATCGTCGTCGCAGAGGAAGACGTTACTGTACCGAATATAGGCAAAAGCAACTAGGTCTCCATCAATAAACCATTATTTTTTTTATTTTTTCCTCTTTACAATACGCTTTTTTGATTTTTGTTCCTTTGCTTTGAAATATTGTCTTACACGTATTAATTTCATTAGATTTTTTTTCGGCCATCTGAGGACCACATGCCAATTTCAATTCTTTATTCTTTGTTCTTTTCTTTTTCTCCAATATTCTTTCATCTTTTCACTGTGTCTCTTCTTCCTGTCTTCAGTCCACTTTGAACCTGCGTTTTTCTCTGTCCTATCCTGGACTCCTTCCATTCTTAACACTTTTGCCTGAAAAACTTCTTTTTCAATTGCTTCTTATACGTTTATCTTATTTTTTTTTCTAAATCCTTTTGGACTTCTTTAATCCAACTTGATGTTGACTTCCATTAGATTTTTTATTTATTTATTCTTTTAATTTCAAATGAGAATTTATTTGCAAACTGTACTATTTTTTTAGCTTTAGGTTATTTGTAATAAAATACTTATTACAATGTCATTTTCATTTAATTTTAAATACGTTGTGGTGGGCACCCCTGGATATTGTAAACGAGAACACTAAGATAATATTTATTTACTATATGGAATAAAAATGGTACAATCTGTATGTCCGTATGCCTGAACGGAAAGTAAATAGCGGCATTTAATTAACATAACAATCTAGATAAGGCTGTAAATTGGTCTCGTGTAAAATCAGACTCTTCAATGAACACGTGAAAAGAATGACTCACTATTTTCACCGGGAAGGTCGCAGGCCCGGGTGGCAGTCGTTCATATCACCGCGTCTGGAAAGTACGAACCACATTAGTCTATTTGTGTCCTTGAAAATATTTATATAAACTGTCCCTAATGTTCATGCTAGAAATGTATGTGCCGAAATAGCTCAGTTGGGAGAGCGTTAGACTGAAGATCTAAAGGTCCCTGGTTCGATCCCGGGTTTCGGCAATGCAATTTTTTTTCAAAAAATCATTCAATTTATTATTGAGGAAACAATATAAGTTGTTAACATAACCGTAGTGCATTTTAATATATTTTTAAAATTTTAGTAATGCCAATTATAAGAAGATGACAATGCCTCAACAGAAATCACATTTTTTACATTGTAGATCAAAACACACATACTCTCTCTCTCTCTCTCTCTCTCTCTCTCTCTCTCTCTCTCTCTCTCTCTACACCCCTTCTTTGTGACCTCTTATGTTACAAGTATTTTACCTTCAAAAAATGTTATAACAAAAATTACATAAAAAAAGCCTTCAATAAAAATTACAACAGCTAACATTTCTTTGGGTTATAACTGTTTAGAATTTAACAGAAGAGGTTCTGGTACAATTTTAAAATAAATAATTTAATGTTTTTAAATAATATAAATTGTCAGACGGTATTATCTTTAACGATCAGCTTTACCAATCATAACCCACTTCATTTGAATGATCGCCTCATTTATAAATGTATAAATATAATTTTAAAGTCTAGACCTTGAATATAATTAATCATCTTTTTTTGTATAGTAACTATAAATGAATCTGTGGTAGATCTGTATGACCTGTTTAGTAACTGTGGTGGATCTGTATGACCTGTTTAGTAACTTTGGTGGATCTAGTTTTTATATGTGGCGTATATGTTTTAGATACAGTCATTATCTTTGTGATCTTTAAACCTAACTTTCGATGGAAGGACGTGAACATTATCAGAAGGGTTAGGTCAGACAATAATTTTTTTTTGCAATTTAATTACGGCTGGCGCCGCCTCTTGCATCCTAGCTTCCACTGGCGCTGGTCTAAACAGTCCTGTTCTGTAAGTCCTCTTGCATTCATTGCCATCTTCGAGGTCCATTTTCCATAAAATGTTTAGATCTTTCTTTTTTTCTTCTAGAGGGTGGAGTTCATTCCAATACCTTACTTGGCCATCTCTCATCCGATATTCTTTTTAGGTGTCCGAGCCAATTCAGTCTTCTTGCTTCTATCATTTCTATAATGTCAAGGTCGATTCCCATCACTTGTCTTATCCTCTATCCTCTATTCTTTTACTCTATCCTCTTATCCTCTATGTATTCCTCACTCTATCTAGTCTTGTTAGTCTACAGCACCTCTGCCAGTAATCCATCTCCATAGCTCTCATTATGAATTTATTTCTTTTATTAATTTCCCACAGTTCTGCTCTATATAGGCCTATAGTTTTATTTATTCTGATTTTATTGTTTTTTGTTATTCGTGGACTCCAAAGCAGACTGTTTAATTGTTTTGTTGCTGTCTTAGCTTGTCTTATTCTTACTTTTATTTCTTGGTTGCTGTCACCATCCATCATTGTTACACCCAAATACTTAAAGTTTTTAATATTTGTTATCACTTTTGTTCCCAGTTCTAGGTCTTGACCTTCACCGCCTACTATAAGCTACTCGGTTTTTGAGGTATTTATTTCTAGATCCCATTTCGCATATTCTTCTGTTAGTTTCCTAAGCATATAACTTGTATCAATTTCATCCTCTACAATTATAGCCTGATTGTCTGCAAAGTGTATTGTAAATATCTTGTCATTTCCAACTGGTACACCCATAGTACGGCATTTTTTGCTCCACGATGTTAGGGCTTCATTTAGATAGATCTTAAATAAAGTCGGAGCTATGCAACAACCCTGTTTCAATCTCTTACTAATACTTATCTTGCTGGATATCCTTTCCCTATTTCAACTTGAGCTGTCATATCCAGACATTAATCAATCATCCCATAAAATTTATCACACACTCAACCACTAAACAACCTATGGCCGTTTTCAGGTGTAACTAAAACCAGTACATTAAATATAAAGTTAAACCTACCAAGTTAACATTAAATATAAACTTCACTAACAAGGATGAACCATCAGAAAAAAAATTAATAACAAACCACCACCACCTACAAAGTTAAACACAGCAAAACAATGACAGCAGAGATGGGCTTTTGGAGACGTTCGGCAAGAGTATGCAGACGTGATTAGAAATGAAGTCATTAAGGACAGAATGAATGTGAAAAATCCAATTGTTGATTTTATCCAAACAAAAAGAAATTACAATGTTATGGACACATGAAAAGAATGGCACAGGAAAGATTGCCAAGGCGAGTTATGGAATGGACCCCACCAGGAAGAAGGAAAAGAGAAGACCACTTATCACCTGGATAGAAGAAATTCAGACTCTATTGAGGGAACAAGAAATTGAAGAAGATCTTTTGATGGACAAGCAGCAGTGGAAGATGAGAATTCAATCACTCCTGTAATCTTTGGTTCCGGAAAATGTGTAAACATTGTACAGCCGGAAATAATAATAACTTACCGTTTTAGTCTGTTGGGCATAATAAGGTATCACAACCACACTGATGCAAGTTTAACTTTTAACATTTAATGTTGTGCAATAAATTTTACAATGGTCATTGTCCAACCTAATCCTTCTGATAGTCATTATCTTATACAATTTCATTTTTGTTTCTGGTATTTTTAGGGAAATTCAAACTTCTGTACCTGCTCCAGCAGGTTTCCTTCCCAGTTAATATTCTGGGGTTCTCCATCAATTTACTTAATTATGACAATCACTTTGCTATCGTCTACATTGATTCTCACATTCAGTTCACATGAAAATACCATTTATTGTGGATAAAATATACGCCTATGTAAAAGGGTGATTGAATGTGCAACATGTGAGTCATCTGTCACATGTGTCAACTGCACATGATATTTTGAAGTAGATACTGGGAGAAATCAGTGGTGCAACCAGAATTTTCTTCTGAGGAAGGTTTTACATTTTTGTAAAGAAAGCTACAGAAATTAAATGAAAAATACTGTAACTCGTTATTTATTTTTACATAATCAAGAAAACTGTGTGGAAACATAGGGGATGCATTACTGTGTACCTAAAAATAAAACAATAAAATTAAAAATAAAACAATAAAAAATAAAACAAAATGATAAACCAATAATACATTATGAAACAATAAAGATGGCATCCTAGAACCCAATATAAATAAAAGAAATGTTAACAGAATGGAGTTTGATACCTGTCACATGGAAAAAGGATAATGATGATGATGATGAATTATTAATTCTGTTTTGTGTTTACAAATAAATAGGCATTTTAAGTACATTTTTTCTATTATTTTGTATGAAATACTTTTTCTGCATAGTCTAATATTCAAGCAATCTATATTTTTCTGTGTCCTAATAAATTTGTCCAAATATTTCCCATCACAAATATGGATGTGCTTTATACATGAATTACATTTTGTCTGCAAAATGATACAATAAAATGGGAGTGCGCATTATACATGAGGGCACAGTATACACAAGGACCCATTATACATGCAAAAATATGTTAATTATATAATGGTATTAGGTGTACCATCTAAATTGGTAGACTTACTAATGCCAAATTAGAAGGGTCTAAAGCAGTAGTCAGAGTAAATAATGAACTTCGTATTGTTTAAATTAGCAGCTATCCTTACTATTTCTTTTATGAATTTGCTAACTGCTACAATTTGTTGTTGTTGTTGTTTAAGACCTGATGATGTCAGTGATGACGAAAAGCTTTGTCGAACAATAAAAATTGTAGCAGTTACCAAATTCATAAAAGAAATAAATAATGAACTGTCGTGTACTTTTGATATTAACACCGGTGTTAAGCAGGGTAATGCAATTTCAGTAGTCTTATTCAATTTGACATTACAGGCAGCAATATGAAAATTAGAATTGAGTGGTTATATTGGAATTAAGATTACTCAGATCTGTGCTTATGCTGAAGACATGATAATAATTTCCAGAATTAGAACAGCTTTGAAAGATATTTTTGAAAAACTAGACATTGAAAAATCTAAGCGAGTACTATGTGTTAATGAAAGTAAAACTAAATATATGGAAATTACTCGAAGAAATATTAATAATATTGATTTTACTACTGCTAAGTAGTCATGTTGAAGTTTTCACCTACTTAGGAACTGAAATTAACAAAACCAACAAGACGACTGCTGACATCAAATCATACAAAAGGCCAATTGCTGTTACTATGCATACAATAAGTTAATGACTTATAAACTGATAAACATATTGGCTCCTTGTGTGACATTCTGAGTTATCTGCACATAATAAGCTATTGGTATATAAACAAGTCCTTAAACCTGTCTGGACATTATATGGTGTACAATTCTGGGGATCCACAAAGAAAAGTAACAGAAAACTTATCCAGATATTTCAAAACATAGTACTGAGGCGTATTGTTAATGCCCCATGGTACAGTATATATGAAACGAGGACATCTACAGAGATTTAAAGATTGTTTCAGTTGAAGATGAAGTTCAGTGATTCGCAGACAAACATGAGAGATGACTGCATGAACACCAGAATGTCGAGATGCTGCAACTTCTTGACAATACTGAACTTGTGCAAAGGTTACGTAGAATGAAGTCATTTGATCAAGTGACAGGCATCCTTTAATTAGTTTTTAAAGGTGTGCATCATAGGATGTTCATCCCACACCTTTTAAATTTGTTATGGGATGTAAACTGAAATGAATAAATAAGTAAATATATAAACTGATGAATCAAAAAATAAAAGTGACCTTATACAAAATCTTAATAAGGCCAATATCTACTTATGGTAATGAGGCACAGATCATAACAGGTAAAAAACAAACAAACACCCACTTTGAATGTTTGGATGAAAGGTGTTAAGAAAGATATATGGACCAATAACAAATGTTGATGACATGTGGAGGATCTGGATGAATCATGAACTCAACCAAATTATAGGAAGAGCTGATATAGTGAGATATATGATATCACTGTGTATCGCATGAACTGGACATGTTGCATGGATAGATGAGAGTAGAATTGTATAAAGGACGTTTGAGTGGAAGCCTTTACAGAAAGTAATGAGGAATAGACCTAGGAAGAGATGGAGGGATGATGTAGAGGAAAAAATTGGGGTATGAAACTGGGGAGGAATGGCCAAGGAAAGGGCAGAATAGAAGAGGATTGTTGAGAAGGCAAAACCCACAAGGGTTGTGCCTGCCAAGTGAAGAAGAAGAAGAATAAGAATGCCCATGTAATCTACTTCGCCTAGATCAAAAACTAGAACTTATAAAGGTATCTTATTTAATGAACAAAACAGTTTAATTTTTTTTTAAATTGTTGCATCTTACATGTAATTTTATTTTAATCTGGAACGACAACAAGTAAAATTAGCAACTATAGATAACACAGATGTTTATCTAAATGATAACATAATGTTCTATTTTTTTATTAATATACTACAAATGAACTGATAAATGTTCTTATATATTGTAATAAAAAAACACTGCTGACATAAACAGTTAAGTAACAACGCAGATAATTTGCTCCAGCACACAGACACCTTTGCTTCTTTTCACTACTTTCAAAAGACGTCATAAACATGCCTATTAAGAAAATCCAAGCTCGTCAAATCTATGATTCACGTGGCAACCCAACTGTAGAGGTAAGAAAAATTTTAATTTTTCATGTAAAAAAGCAGATGTTGTTTCATAGATGATAGTATTCAAGTAGTGACAGGCAACTGGATAAATTAACTGTCTTCACAAACTACAAAATAATGTTTTTCCTGATATCAATATTTATCAAGAAAATATTTTTAGAGATAACATTTATTTTGTGACTTCAACTTGTTAAAAATAAACTTGTTACTTGTCATTTTTGGTATTTCATTTTAGCCATGTGATTGAGTTATGTACAATTTGAAAATACAGTAGAATGAAATGAATATGATAGTTTAGATTTTAAAAACTTCCGTCATTGACTCAAAAAAAAAAAAAAATGGAAGTCAAAAAGGAGAAAGTAACATAAAAATTAATTTCCTGGATTTTGTTGTCCATGACATGTCCGTTGTTATTAATTACTATATATAATACTCCTGACTCAGATCACAAATTATTATTGATAAAAATGATAAATTTTTATCTGGGGACCTAAACTTGTTTTCGCTCCGTTAGAGCAAAGCTAACTTCTGATGTAACTCTAATGGAGCAAAGGCTAGTTTAGGCCATAAGGTAGACTTTTATCATTTTTATCAATAATAATTTGTGATCCGGGTTGGTAGTGTTATATATAGTTAATAAAAATTAAAATCTTTAAAAGAAGGAAATAAAAAGGATCTTCTTGAATTTCATGATTCAATTATTGAATCAATTTCTGAAAAATCAGTCCGATAACAAAGACTTGATTTAAATTTGTCTGTATACATCAATAAATTGTTCTTATTACATAATAGCATAATGTTAAGAAAGGGCACTTTCTAAAAATTTTCAACATGTATTACAGTACATCTTACCTTAAACTACCTTACAGCTTTACTTTAAAACAATTATATAAAGTTAATATAAGTTATAAAAAGTCATTTGATTCAAATTTTAAGGCTGACTATCATGAAACACACACACCCTTGCACGTACATGTACTACACACACACACACACACACACACACACACACAATTAAGAAGATAAAATTAGTTTTGTAATGCTAAAGCAAGTACTTTATACATGCACTATGAAGGAGCTGTTTATCAGTCTGAAAGGATTAAAGTCATCGTCAGAAAGAAAAATCTGATCTTCTGTTTTACTCTAAAGTGAATTTTTCTATTACTATTTTGTTAAAATAATATTTACGGAATTTAATATGAATTAAATATTCCATTTTTATGAAATATAGTAGTACATGGGGCAGTGTACACAAGACTCACTATAACACTAATAACACTATAAATCTGTTTGAACACTTGAGGTAAAGACCATAAACTAAATATACGTTGTTTGTGACCTGTTAAACACGACGATTTTTGTTTCTTGTCTTGCTTCTTGAGAACAAAAAGAAAAACTAATACTTTCTCAATAGCCGTAATCCGCATTACGCTATGAAGAAGAAGAAATGTACCAATTGTAAAATATCGTATTGCTTAATTTCATGCGAAAATATGTAGTCTATATTTCCACGAGAGAGGCTAGGAAAGAAAATTTTTGTTTTTAGTTTGTTGCTTAAGAAAACAATATTCGTGTTACGACGAATTATTAAATAATTAAAATAGTTCAAATTTTCAAATAATTACAACTTTTAATAAATAAATGCAATGATTTTAATGCAGGAACTTTTGAAAACAGGGCGTAACGATTTAAACAGATTTACATCCGAACGGTTTAACAGTGGAATACAATGCTTGTAACAGAGTAAAATTTAAAAAAAAATCAACAAATTAACAAAGAAAATATAGATTAGTTATTGTTCGGGTAACTAAGATCTCTACTATACTAGGCAACTGATTGTAGAAAAAATTGACGGGCATTGGTTTAAATGAGGCCAATTACACTTACTGCAATCGATTGCAAGACAGTTGCAAGCCATGCAACTGCTGGTGCAACTAAAGCTGGAAACACATTGCTATCAAGTCACGTAAGCTCACGTGAATTCACGTGATAGTAAAACATATGAGAGTGGGTTTTCAGCTTGAGTTAAATTGCTTGGAGACACACTGTCTTCACGTCACGTGACATAGCCGGCCATTTTACCCTTCAACCACACTTTTGTGAGGCGTGAGGTGACAAGTACGTGATAATGGAGGAGTTGTTAATAGAAAAAGTGAGATTGCATGAAGATTAATGATATGTACATTACAGTATGTTTCCTTTTTTTTAATTAAATATCGATATGGAGAACCATACATGACTTCCATATTCTAAGATTTATATTTAAATCTTAATATCGCCTGCCAAGCGCGATATATTTTCTCTTATACATGATTTACATTAAAATGAAAAAATTATAATTTTATTGCCTGGCAACAAAATTATTTTATTTTCAACAATTACCATTGTTTGAAAAAGTTTAAATGAATTTTCAAGTACTTTACTCTTGTTAAAACGTAAAAGGTTGCAGGTAAACTACCCCTTCCCCTTAACCGATCTTCACCAAAATCTAAAGGCCTTGAGTCCTCTACAATTCACTGACGTATGCAAAAAATTATTTGATTCTGTTTGAATTTGCGGCTGTTATCGTTTGCCATAGAAAATACGCTTGATAAAAAACGTTGCAGGTAAACTACCCCTTCCCCTCAACCGATCTTCACCAAAAACAAAAGGTCTTGAGTACTCTACAAATCAGGGCTGTATGCAGAAAATTATTTGATTCTGTTTGAATTTGCGGCTGTTATCGTTTGCCATAGGAAATACCCTTGTTAAAACACAAAACGTTACAGGTAAACTACCCCTTTCCCTTAACCGATCTTCACCAAAAACAATAGGTCTTGAGAACTCTACAATTCAGGGCTGTATGCGAAACATTATTTGATTCTGTTTGAATTTGCGGCTGTTATCGTTTGCCAAAAAAAAAATTTCCCTTGATAAAAAAAACCGTTGTAGGTAAACTACCCCTTTCCCTCAACCGATCTTCACCAAAAACAATAGGTCGTGAGTACTCTACAAATCAGGGCTGTATGCAAAAAATTATTTGATTCTGTTTGAATTTGCGGCAGTTATCGTTTGCCATAGAAAAAAAATCTACAGACGCACACACACACACACACACACTTTTCGGAAAACGACTTTTACTTCCATATTACTTCCATATTCCTTAAGGAATGGAAGTATGGTGATGGCAAAAAAAATCGTGTTCGAGATTATTGCAGATTCTGATTCTACTACACTCAAAACATGAAAAAAAGTCGTTTTCCGAAAAGTGTCTGTGTGTCTGTGTGTCTGTGTGTCTGTCTGTCTGTCTGTCTGTCTGTCTGCTTTTCTGTCTGTAGATTTTTTTTCTATGGCAAACGATAACTGCCGCAAATTCAAACAGAATCAAATAATTTTTTGCATACAGCCCGGTTTTGCAGAGTTCTCGCGACCTATTGTTTTTGGTGAAGATCGGTTGAGGGAAAGGGGTAGTTTACCTGCAACGGTTTTACTTCCATATTCCTTAAGGAATGGAAGTATGGTGATGGCAAAAAAAATCGTGTTCGAGATTATTGCAGATTCTGATTCTACTACACTCAAAACATGAAAAAAAGTCGTTTTCCGAAAAGTGTCTGTGTGTCTGTCTGTCTGTGTGTCTGTGTGTCTGTCTGTCTGTGTGTCTGTCTGTCTATAGATTTTTTTTCTATGGCAAACGATAACTGCCGCAAATTCAAACAGAATCAAATAATTTTTTGCATACAGCCCGGTTTTGCAGAGTTCTCGCGACCTATTGTTTTTGGTGAAGATCGGTTGAGGGAAAGGGGTAGTTTACCTGCAACGGTTTTTTTTTTAGCAAGGGTAATTTTGTTTGTTTGGCAAACGATAACAGCCGCAAATTCAAACAGAATCAAATAATGTTTCGCATACAGCCCTGAATTGTAGAGTTCTCAAGACCTATTGTTTTTGGTGAAGATCGGTTAAGGGAAAGGGGTAGTTTACCTGTAACGTTTTATGTTTTTACAAGGGTATTTCCTATGGCAAACGATAACAGCCGCAAATTCAAACAGAATGAAAAGATTATTTGCATACAGCCCTAAATTGTAGAGTTCTCAATACCTTTTGTTTTTGGTGAAGATCGGTTAAGGGAAAGGGGTAGTTTACCTACAACGTTTTTTTAGCAAGGGTATTTTCTATGGCAAACGATAACAGCCGCAAATTCAAACAGAATCAAATAATTTTCTGCATACAGCCCTGATTTGTAGAGTACTCAAGACCTATTGTTTTTGGTGAAGATCGGTTGAGGGGAAGGGGTAGTTTACCAGCAACGTTTTTTATCATGCGTATTTTCTATGGCAAACGACAACTGCCGCAAATTCAAACAGAATCAAATAATTTTTTGCATACAGCCCTGATTTGTAGAGTACTCGCGACCTATTGTTTTTGGTGAAGATCGGTTGAGGGGAAGGGGTAGTTTACCTGCAACGCTTTTTTTTATCAAGGGAAATTTTTTTTTTTTGGCAAACGATAACAGCCGCAAATTCAAACAGAATCAAATAATGTTTCGCATACAGCCCTGAATTGTAGATTTCTCAAGACCTATTGTTTTTGGTGAAGATCGGTTGAGGGAAAGGGGTAGTTTACCAGCAACGTTTTTTTAACAAGGGTATTTTCTATGGCAAACGATAACAGCCGCAAATTCAAACAGAATCAAATAATGTTTTGCATACAGTCCTGATTTGTAGAGTACTCAAGACCTATTGTTTTTGGTGAAGATCGGTTAAGGGGAAGAGGTAGTTTACCTGCAACGTTTTTTTATCAAGCGTATTTTCTATGGCAAACGATAACAGCCGCAAATTCAAACAGAATCAAATAATTTTTTGCATACGTCCCTGAATTGTAGAGGTCTCAATGACTTTCGATTTTGGTGAAGATCGGTTAAGGGGAAGGGGTAGTTTACCTGCAACCTTATACGTTTTAACAAGAGTAAAGTACTTGAAAATTTATTTAAACTTTTTTAAACAATGGTAATTGTTAAAAATAAAATAATTTTGTTGCCAGGCAATAAAATTATAATTTTTTCATTTTTTACTTCCATATTCCTTAAGGAATGGAAGTATGGTGATGGCAAAAAAAATCGTGTTCGAGATTATTGCAGATTCTGATTCTACTACACTCAAAACATGAAAAAAAGTCGTTTTCCGAAAAGTGTCTGTGTGTGTGTCTGTCTGTCTGTGTGTCTGTAGATTTTTTTTCTATGGCAAACGATAACTGCTGCAAATTCAAACAGAATCAAATAATTTTTTGCATACAGCCCTCATTTGCAGAGTACTCGCGACCTATTGTTTTTGGTGAAGATCGGTTGATGGAAAGGGGTAGTTTACCAGCAACGGTTTTTTTTTAGCAAGGGTAATTTTGTTTGTTTGGCAAACGATAACAGCCGCAACTTCAAACAGAATCAAATAATGTTTCGCATACCGCCCTGAATTGTAGAGTTCTCAAGATCTGTTGATTTTGGTGAAGATCGGTTAAGGGAAAGGGGTAGTTTACCTGTAACGTTTTATGTTTTAACAAGGGTATTTCCTATGGCAAACGATAACAGCCGCAAATTCAAACAGAATCAAAAGATTATTTGCATACAGCCCTAAATTGTAGAGTTCTCAAGACCTATTGTTTTTGGTGAAGATCGGTTGAGGCAAAGGGGTAGTTTACCGGCAACGTTTTTTTAACAAGGGTATTTTCTATGGCAAACGATAACAGCCGCAAATTCAAACAGAATCAAATAATGTTTTGCATACAGCCCTGACTTGTAGATTACTCAAGATCTGTTGTTTTTGGTAAAGATCGGTTAGGGGGAAGGGGTAGTTTACCGGCAACGTTTTTTTACCAAGCGTATTTTCTATGGCAAACGATAACAGCCGCAAATTCAAACAGAATCAAATAATTTTTTGCATACGTCCCTGAATTGTAGAGGTCTCAACGACTTTCGATTTTGGTGAAGATCGGTTAAGGGGAAGGGGTAGTTTACCTGCAACCTTTTACGTTTTAACAAGAGTAAAGTACTTGAAAATTTATTTAAACTTTTTGAAACAATGGTAATTGTTAAAAATAAAATAATTTTGTTGCCAGGCAATAAAATTATAATTTTTTCATTTTAATGTAATATAATATTTTTCATTTAATACAGCAATAAAAAGGCAGGTAAGACACAGCCTGGCTGTTTGGCTGAAAATGATTTTAAATATAAATCTTAGAATATGGAAGTCATGTATGGTTCTCCATACCGATATTTTTTTTAGCAAGGGAAATTTTGTTTGTTTGGCAAACGATAACAGCCGCAAATTCAAACAGAATCAAATAATGTTTCGCATACAGCCCTGAATTGTAGAGTTCTCAAGACCTATTGTTTTTGGTGAAGATCGGTTAAGGGAAAGGGGTAGTTTACCTGTAACGTTTTATGTTTTAACAAGGGTATTTCCTATGGCACACGATAACAGCCGCAAATTCAAACAGAATGAAAAGATTATTTGCATACAGCCCTAAATTGTAGAGTTCTCAATACCTTTTGTTTTTGGTGAAGATCGGTTAAGGGAAAGGGGTAGTTTACCTACAACGTTTTTTTAACAAGGGTATTTTCTATGGCAAACGATAACAGCCGCAAATTCAAACAGAATCAAATAATTTTCTGCATACAGCCCTGATTTGTAGAGTACTCAAGACCTATTGTTTTTGGTGAAGATCGGTTGAGGGGAAGGGGTAGTTTACCAGCAACGTTTTTTATCATGCGTATTTTCTATGGCAAACGACAACTGCCGCAAATTCAAACAGAATCAAATAATTTTTTGCATACAGCCCTGGTTTGTAGAGTACTCGCGACCTATTGTTTTTGGTGAAGATCGGTTGAGGGGAAGGGGTAGTTTACCTGCTACGGTTTTTTTTATCAAGGGAATTTTTTTTTTTTTTGGCAAACGATAGCCGCAAATTCAAACAGAATCAAATAATGTTTCGCATACAGCCCTGAATTGTAGATTTCTCAAGACCTATTGTTTTTGGTGAAGATCGGTTGAGGGGAAGGGGTAGTTTACCTGCTACGGTTTTTTTTATCAAGGGAATTTTTTTTTTTTTGGCAAACGATAGCCGCAAATTCAAACAGAATCAAATAATGTTTCGCATACAGCCCTGAATTGTAGATTTCTCAAGACCTATTGTTTTTGGTGAAGATCGGTTGAGGGAAAGGGGTAGTTTACCTGCAACGTTTTTTTAACAAGGGTATTTTCTATGGCAAACGATAACAGCCGCAAATTCAAACAGAATCAAATAATGTTTTGCATACAGTCCTGATTTGTAGAGTACTCAAGACCTATTGTTTTTGGTGAAGATCGGTTAAGGGGAAGGGGTAGTTTACCTGCAACGTTTTTTTATCAAGCGTATTTTCTATGGCAAACGATAACAGCCGCAAATTCAAACAGAATCAAATAATTTTTTGCATACGTCCCTGAATTGTAGAGGTCTCAATGACTTTCGATTTTGGTGAAGATCGGTTAAGGGGAAGGGGTAGTTTACCTGCAACCTTATACGTTTTAACAAGAGTAAAGTACTTGAAAATTTATTTAAACTTGTTGAAACAATGGTAATTGTTAAAAATAAAATAATTTTGTTGCCAGGCAATAAAATTATAATTTTTTCTTTTTAATGTAATATAATATTTTTCATTTAATACAGCAATAAAAAGGCAGGTAAGACACAGCCTGGCTGTTTGGCTGAAAATGATTTTAAATATAAATCTTAGAATATGGAAGTCATGTATGGTTCTCCATACCGATATTTCCTTAAGGAATGGAAGTATGGTGATGGCAAAAAAAATCGTGTTCGAGATTATTGCAGATTCTGATTCTACTACACTCAAAACATGAAAAAAAGTCGTTTTCCGAAAAGTGTCTGTGTGTCTGTCTGTCTGTCTGTCTGTAGATTTTTTTTCTATGGCAAACGATAACTGCCGCAAATTCAGACAGAATCAAATAATTTTTTGCATGCAGCCCTGATTTGCAGAGTACTCGCGACCTATTGTTTTTGGTGAAGATCGGTTGAGGGAAAGGGGTAGTTTACCTGCAACGGTTTTTTTTTAGCAAGGGTAATTTTGTTTGTTCGGCAAACGATAACAGCCGCAAATTCAAACAGAATCAAATAATGTTTCGCATACAGCCCTGAGTTGTAGAGTTCTCAAGATCTGTTGATTTTGGTGAAGATCGGTTAAGGGAAAGGGGTAGTTTACCTGTAACGTTTTATGTTTTAACAAGGGTATTTCCTATGGCAAACGATAACAGCCGCAAATTCAAACAGAATCAAAAGATTATTTGCATACAGCCCTAAATTGTAGAGTTCTCAAGACCTATTGTTTTTGGTGAAGTTCGGTTGAGGGAAAGGGGTAGTTTACCTGCAACGTTTTTTTAACAAGGGTATTTTCTATGGCAAACGATAACAGCCGCAAATTCAAACAGAATCAAATAATGTTTTGCATACAGCCCTGATTTGTAGAGTACTCAAGACCTATTGTTTTTGGTGAAGATCGGTTAAGGGAAAGGGGTAGTTTACCTGTAACGTTTTATGTTTTAACAAGGGTATTTCCTATGGCAAACGATAACAGCCGCAAATTCAAACAGAATCAAATAATGTTTTGCATACAGCCCTGATTTGTAGAGTACTCAAGACCTATTGTTTTTGGTGAAGATCGGTTAAGGGGAAGGGGTAGTTTACCTGCAACGTTTTTTTATCAAGCGTATTTTCTATGGCAAACGATAACAGCCGCAAATTCAAACAGAATCAAATAATAATGTTTTGCATACGTCCCTGAATTGTAGAGGTCTCAATGACTTTCGATTTTGGTGAAGATCGGTTAAGGGGAAGGGGTAGTTTACCTGCAACCTTTTACGTTTTAACAAGAGTAAAGTACTTGAAAATTTATTTAAACTTTTTTACTTCCATATTCCTTAAGGAATGGAAGTATGGTGATGGCAAAAAAAATCGTGTTCGAGATTATTGCAGATTCTGATTGTACTACACTCAAAACATGAAAAAAAGTCGTTTTCCGAAAAGTGTCTGTGTGTGTGTCTGTCTGTCTGTGTGTCTGTGTGTCTGTCTGTCTGTAGATTTTTTTTCTATGGCAAACGATAACTGCCACAAATTCAAACAGAATCAAATAATTTTTTGCATGCAGCCCTGATTTGCAGAGTACTCGCGATCTATTGTTTTTGGTGAAGATCGGTTGAGGGAAAGGGGTAGTTTACCTGCAACGGTTTTTTTTTTTAGCAAGGGTAATTTTGTTTGTTTGGCAAACGATAACAGCCGCAAATTCAAACAGAATCAAATAATGTTTCGCATACAGCCCTGAATTGTAGAGTTCTCAAGATCTGTTGATTTTGGTGAAGATCGGTTAAGGGAAAGGGGTAGTTTACCTGTAACGTTTTATGTTTTAACAAGGGTATTTCCTATGGCAAACGATAACAGCCGCAAATTCAAACAGAATCAAAAGATTATTTGCATACAGCCCTAAATTGTAGAGTTCTCAAGACCTATCGTTTTTGGTGAAGATCGGTTGAGGGAAAGGGGTAGTTTACCTGCAACGTTTTTTTAACAAGGGTATTTTCTATGGCAAACGATAACAGCCGCAAATTCAAACAGAATCAAATAATGTTTTGCATACAGCCCTGATTTGTAGAGTACTCAAGACCTATTGTTTTTGGTGAAGATCGGTTAAGGGGAAGGGGTAGTTTACCTGCAACCTTTTACGTTTTAACAAGAGTAAAGTACTTGAAAATTTATTTAAACTTTTTGAAACAATGGTAATTGTTAAAAATAAAATAATTTTGTTGCCAGGCAATAAAATTATAATTTTTTCATTTTAATGTAATATAATATTTTTCATTTAATACAGCAATAAAAAGGCAGGTAAGACACAGCCTGGCTGTTTGGGTGAAAATGATTTTAAATATAAATCTTAGAATATGGAAGTCATGTATGGTTCTCCATACCGATATTTTTTCATGTTTTGAGTGTAGTAGAATCAGAATCTGCAATAATCTCGAACACGATTTTTTTTGCCATCACCATACTTCCATTCCTTAAGGAATATGGAAGTAAAAAATGTGTTTGTTTTTTTATAACCACTGATCAGTAATTTCATGTTTCAAGATGTTAAACAAATTGTATGCTTTTAAAAATTCTAAATTTTAACAATTATATAATGCTTTAAAGTATAATCAATTAAGATGCCAAGCCTCTGTTTTTGTTTATTTCACGCTTACCTTAAACATACGGCTAATCTCTCTTGAGAGCTTATAGCGTTTCGGAGATAGGTGGTCTTTTTTTGTATATCATCTTTAATAAGATTATGTAAATGATCAAATTCTTCCTTATTCAGTCTGAAATACATTTGAAATTTAGCTGGATCTTCTTGCTTTTTGTACTTTCAATCTTGTATTAGATTCTGAAAGTCACCATTTTCTTGTCTTTCTAAGTTTATATCGTGTATCCAGCTCCTTATGTTAACGGATGTTTTGATTAAGTAGAATTTTATTTGCCTTCACGAATGTTTACACGGCTCCACGCGTGTTCACATGAGTTCACGTGACCATGAAGTGACGTGACGTGACATAAGTGTGTCTCTGCACTACGATTTCACGGGTTAAGGCAAGTCCTGATCTCACGTGAGCTCACGTGACGTGATAGCGATGTGTTTCCAGCTTTAGTTTCATGTGCTCAATGTGAGGTACTGATTCAAATGTAACCTATTGCACTATGCAACCGATTGCCTGCGCGAGCATTTTGTGGACAACGAAGAAATGTCATGACGTGGAATTGACACAACATATACAATTTTTTACAAAACCGCTAATATCTCGAAAACAAAAAGTAGACTTATATTGAAACAAAAACCAAAATAAAATTATTAATTTTTTTCTAAATTTCACTCGCTGATACCGTATATCTATCTTTTACACTCGCATGGGAAAGTTTTTCCCATGCCGAAAATTTCATTACTCGCAAATTAACAAAGAAATTTCATGACATGGGACCCTTTTAAGGGTCTGTTCTTGAAAATTATTAGTTACCCGTTCAAATTTATGTCTAAAACCATCCTCAAACTTCAAGGAACACGCTGGTGAAAGAATTTTTTTATCGGATCAGTAGTTTCTGAGATTAGCCCGAACAACAAAACAAACAAACTTCACCTCTTTATAATAGTAGTTAAGATGAAATGCTAACTGCGACTGATTGCAGAACAGCTGCAACCTGATTTGACTATCCTTCAACATAGCCTTGAAATCAGTTGTATGCATTCAGTTACGTAGTGCAATAGCGGCCTAAAAATCCCTGACGTTGCTGACTAAACACTCGAATACATCACTCGATGAAAATTTCATGCGCAATGGGAATTTGTGAGGCGATTCTGTAAATTGTGACGCGCTGTCCGTCGGTGTTACGCCATTGAATGGATCTCCGTATCCAAAAACCAGGTACACTGGCCAGTTTTTCATAAATCTTCAGTCCATTCCAGACTACATTACAATGAATTGGTGATATTTTTTTTTTAACTCTGATTCTTTCAATGTTAAAGCATGTGGTCTCATTTATAGCAGGCAACAGGCAAACGGTGGTTTATTATAAACTTTATGAAGTTTTCGGTTGAAGACCTGCTAAAGGTCATCCGTCATAACATACAAGTCGCCAGACCGCAAACTTTGTAATACATTCACGTTATATGGTTTCCCCCCCACGTATATACCCATAGTGCAGCTTAAAAAAATCGGTACCGTCCCAATATCCGTACCCGCACTCATTTTCGATATTCCGATTATGCAATTATTGGCATCGATATGTAGTTAATAACGCACATAATTTTAGTTAGTAAATAGAAATCGTGAAAATTTATTTGTGTATGTTATTAAATAGTTTGCTGGCGATTGCAATCGTGTTTCATTGTCACATTTTTTACGAAAAATGTTTCTAGCAATAATATAACTCCGATGTGCGCCTTTGACGCCAAAGTTGGCGTTGTTAGATTAACATGTAACTAAAATTACATTAGGAAACCATATGCCTATAAAATAATACTCGTTTTTTGTGAAATCCATGTAAAAAAATGAACTCGAAGTAAAGCGGGGTGGCCCTTGGGCCAAAAAAAAACATGTCTCTTTTTTTGTAACAGATCTCGTTTTCCAGCAGTACTCGTTTGTCCAATAATGTTCGGCTTTTGTGACATCACAGAAAAAGCAACCAACTCGAAGTAAGGTGAGGTGGCCCAAGGGCTACCCCTTGCCTATTACAATACGTGTCTCCCTTTTTGTAGCAAAACTCGTTTTTCACTAATACTCGGCTTTTGTTTCGCACAAAATTTGATTTCAGTGAAGTTTTCGAGACCTTAATAAATAACAAAAAATATTGACCTCCTAACGAATAACAAATCTTGTTTTCATTTATTAACACGTTGTTTTTGTTTTATTCTTACTATTCAGAAATAATTGCCTTTTTCATTTTACATTTTAAGCTGTTTTTGTTAAAATACTTTGTTCTTTGTTTTTAATGTTTCTCTCTTTCAAGCATTGTGGATACACATTAAACGTCATATATTTCCTAACCATGGCTTTTACTTCTTTAAACGATAATCTAAAAATCTAAAACCATTATTATCTTAAACTCAAAAACAAAACAACACGTGTTTTCGCTTTACATTAAGAAATAGAACAATTTACAATTAGTACACTTCTTCTTCTTCTTCTTCACATCGTAGTACGTTGGTACAATCGCATACTAAAAACGTCGAAAATGTAGTGCGGGTAAGGATATCGGGAGAGTTCCAAGAAATCTTTCACAGGCATATTACACCTATAGTTTAACGCCGGATCCGAACGGCATAAGTTAATGAGCTTTATACTAGTTTATATTCCCTGGTTTGCCATCGCCTTGTGAGGGAGAACGGTCGTATCTAAATCAGATGTCAGATGTATCTAAATGGTTGATACAGCCCCACGTTGCAATATCTATCGTATGTATGAGATACATTCAATCACACAATTTATCTGCCTGGTTTTAAGGTTAATTGTTGTCTTGTTCCATTGGCATGAGCTGCCAGATATTCTTCTGAGTAACTTACCTCATAGTTTACTTCGATTGGATTGTTGTTAAAATGATCCATGGATGAACCTACAAATCACACACACTGATAGAGTGAGAGACAGTGTGAGAGATGAGACGGAGGAGAGAAAGAGAGAGCAATGTGTGGGTATCTCGTTGTTTGTGTAATTTGTCACTGTAAACTTTGATCTTGTGGAGCCATCAAGCGTTCAGACGATTCTGTAATGCTTTCATGCAATTTTGAATACCTGGGCTACAGTGTGTCTTATAACACAAGCAACGACGTTGTGAGTAAGTTGCATAAATAAGTTCAACCTTATGTGCGGGACCATTAGGCAAACCCTTAAGTCAGCAAGTAAAGGAACATACCTAAAATTCTACAAAGTGGTGACCCTTCCCACACTTCTTTATGGGTCTGAGAATTGGACTTTAACGAAAGGCCAGGCCAGTCGTATCCAAGCGGCTGAAATGAGATTTCTCAGGCACGTGGCAGCGTACACTCTCCATGAACATAGAAGAAACACAGATATACGGCAGGAACTGAATATTATGAGTATAGTCGACAGGATTGCCCAGTATCAGCTGAATTGGTGGGTACGTCTTGGCCGAATGGATAACTGCTGCATCCCCAAACAACTGTGGAACTATAAGCCAAAGAGACGGAGAGGTGTAGGACGTCCGAGGAAGCATTGGAGTGACTAGATTGCCTCTTTGAGACTGGAACAAACCATACGGATGCTGAGGATGGTTATACGATCAAGACTGAAAATTTGAACATGACACGTTACATGGCTGTAACGATGTTGGTTCTCATCCTGCTGTAAGTACGAGATGTAGCAGTGATCACAGTACTCTTACGATCATTCCAGATTTAATTACACGCCTTAAAACCAGACCTGTCTGATAGGTAACACTTCATCACAGTAAGCTAGATGTGTTAGTTTTTATTTTATATAGCAATCACAAGCTTCATTGTCGAATTCTTTCTTCAAAATCCACTTTGGTCTTTAGAGGCAAATATTGTTGTGGAAGACAGTTTCTGTTATCCTTTTTTGACCGGTAACCTGGCAAATATCTTGGACATCGTGGGTAGTGAATTCATTGGTCATGACGACAGTACAAAGTGTCTGTTGGAGGTCTCAGAGTTGTAAAGTTTGGACAGATTCTCTCTGTGCCGTATAATATTATAGATTCAACAAAGAAGACTACCAGAAGATGGAACGCGGTCGAGAGTCAGGTGATGATTAGCAGCGAGCCGGAACTAATGAATGAGACGATGAACTAATTGAATGAGACGATTTATAAGTGAAGAAAACTTTTTACATTAAGTAACTATATTCTTGAATAGATCTAGAGACTATTTTGGTGCGTGAGGCTTATAATATACGAACAACAATATCATTTTTCATTTTTCTTCTCTCAGAATAAGTAGGTGTTTTCTTTTACTATGAGTACTGTTCTGTTTTAAAAACCAGGTGGGCCAAAAATCGGTTGACAAAAATACATTTTTTTGATAATTACTGTTCGTCGCCTAACCTGTACTTCGAAAACTGTATTAGGTTTACCAGGCAAAATAATTTTCCCTCAATAGGATTGTGAAAAATGATTTTGTATCAGAAATTTAATTAAGAAAGTTGTGTTAGTGATTATAATTACAAACAGAATTAACACTGTTGCACACCACTATAGAAAAAATATTCCGATTAGCGCTTTCAAGCTTCACAGCTCGTCATCAGATCAGAAATGAGCTGTGAGCTGTGAAGCTTGAAAGCGCTAATCGGAATATTTTTTCTATAGTGGTGTACAACAGTGTTAATTCTGATTTTGCATCAAGTTGGAGGAGAAGTTTTTACGATTTACTCCCTCGTAAACTCACAGTTGTTAGTATTGATAAATATATCGATCTATCCTCTGCCGATGCCTAGTAACCTAGCCTCTGTCGTAGTTTCAGTAACTCATGTGATGAATTCCCCGTTTTGTCCTCCTTGAATCCGCACCCGGAATATAATTTGCTTTCAGCATGCTTCTAAATCCACTGAACTTAATAAATAAATACATTTTTCAGGAAAAATTGTTTTTCAATATCATTTACTGGACAGTCCAGTAATATAAAAATGTATTTAGCTTGGAAACGCGTCGTTTGGAAATATACGGAAGTGCATGCGCGCACCTGAGGATGCGTGTGCGACGTGAAGTCACGTGTCGTGAATATGCCATAACACAGCAGAACAATATGAAATATACAAACACTACAAAACACAACCAAACAACATACTTAATGACCAATTAAACTATAAATCACACACACTTTTTGACACAATTATACATAAAACTAACAATAATTTGGATCCCCGCGCCAATCCCCCTCCTCCACACACCACCACCACTAAACCACAGAGTACGAATATATAACACTAAACCTTCCAAATAAAAACCGTTATGACTTACTGGCCAGTCTGTCTGAAACTGCTGACGAAGGCGCACACCACGCCGAAACACTTACGGGAAGAAAAAATAAGTAAGTTTCACAAGTGAAAGTTCTATATTCTATATTGCTTATAGTGATTTACTGTGGACAAAAATTACTGAAGTAACAACAATTTTAATAATTAATACCTAATCCAGTTTTCCATATTACACAATTCATATATTATATTCTGTTTATAGATGCAGTAATGTTGAGTCATTAAGGCTCACATGAAAAATGACAAAGAAGGCTTTGTTTTCCTTAAATAACAGATTTTCCTTTAATAGCCTTACACAAACATTTAAAGGTTTGCCTAACTATATAAAATATTTCTGATGCAGAACAGAATTATTTTAGATAAAAATGTTTCCTTTTTATTTAAAACTTGAAGTTTCCTGTAAAAAATCACACACTGTTTTTAAAAGAAATTTATTAATTCCAAAATCATACCCAAGCTTGGTTGAACTGAAAACCCAAACTTCTCCCTCCCCCCCATATTAGGTTTTAGCATTAGGTTATATTATCTAGTTTAATACAGTCTTATTTAACTCCTTAACTGTGAAGCTTTACCACTCTATGTGATTACTAGATGGGTTATTTCCTCTGGTGGTGGGTAACAGTACCATGGCCATGTGGTGCAAGAGACCGCAGCCCTAATGTTTGAAGGCAGAAGAAGAAGATTTATTCTTGGATTTTGTTATCCATGACATGTCCGTTACTTAACTAAATATAACTAATTCACTACCAACTTGGAACACAAGGTTTTTTATACGTAAAAACGTAAAAGTTTTATCTTATAGCCTTAACCGGTTTTTGCTTTTAAAAAGCTTCTTCAGAGGCTGCCGTTGGGTGCACCGTCCTTCTTGTTGTAGTAAACAAAGAACAGGAAAAGAACAATAAATTCATAACACTAATATACATCAACAACCAAACTGAAAAAATAGCCCACAAATTCAAAAAAGCAGGATACAGTATCGCATACAAAACTACTAACAAAACAGAACACACACTATCAAAACACACACAAAGCACAAACAAATTCGATCTATCTGGTGTTTACAAACTAAATTGCTCAGATTGCAACAAATTCTACATAGGCCAGACAGGATGTAGCTTCAAACAAAGATACATTGAACACACAAAGGCACTACACACTCCACTACAGAATCCACCTTTGCAAACCACCTCATTGAAGCAAACCACACATACAAAAACATTGACAATAACATGGATATTCTACACGTACACACAAAAGGCCGAAAACTATACACTCTAGAACAATTGGAAATATACAAACACACGAAAACACATAAAAACGACATCCTAAACGAACAGACACAATTCAAATCACATGCATTATTCGAACATATCACACCCCACACACACAACATCGATCATTCAAAAGTGATGCAGTCGCCAACAACAAGACGGAGAGTGCGCCGAATGACAGCCTCTGAAGAAGCTTTTTAAAGGTGAAAACCGGTTAAGGCTATAAGGTAAAACTTTTACGTTTTTACCTATAAAAAAACCTTGTGTTCCGAGTTGGTAGTGAATTAATTATATAAGATTCATTCTTATCAACCTATTTTTTTTAAATCGTGGTTATCTTACAGCAACTGAATAATATCTTTATCTGACTGAAAAATTTGTCGTATTGATTGCAGGTTGATATACTGACAGATGTAGGAAGCTTTCGTGCTGCAGTTCCTTCAGGAGCTTCAACAGGCATTTACGAAGCACTGGAACTTCGGGACCAGGAAAAAAACAATTATCATGGCAGAGGTGTCCTCAAAGCTGTAAACAACATAAACAAAATAATTGGACCTGAAATTATCAAGAAGGTAACAACTACTTTACAATCAAATCATGTTAATAATAAATAGATGTAAATTTAGCATAAATATTTATTTGCTGTATAGCAGATGTGTTTCTTTAATTCTGCATTTAATTTATTCCTATATTTATTGTTTTATTTCTTATGTCTGTTGTTTATAATCTTTGATTTGTTGATTATTATTCCGTTTCAAATAGTTTACAGCAGTGCTCCTCAACCTTTCCAGACCCGTGTACCACTTTAGTCTTCCACATTCATTTCGAGTACCACCTGAGCTTAAAGAAAGGTTACTGGGGTTTTCCCAATAAAAAACTTGATACAACATGAATAGTATATGTTATTATTCCTAATTATCTTATGTATAATTATTTAAATCTAATACATAGAATTTATACAACAGGAACTGATTTTTAAAATTAATTTCCAGTTGGTTCTATGTTAAAATAAAGTATAAAATTTTTCAAACGACAGAAGTTGATTACTTTCATTACAGATTTTCTTGTTCATACTGAAAAATAACAACATATTAAAAGAAAATAATGAATGTGAAACTTGTTGCTGCTTATTTTGTACCACAGAGTTAATGTCAGGTTCTATTGACGTTATTTTTAACCTTAAATCACACTCAGTAGACGTCCTGTTAGATTATAATGAAATATTACTACAAAGTGTTTAGGTTGTGTTTGTTTTTTTATAAGGGTAATGGTTTTAAATCATGTCCAATGAAAATTTATTGTCGTTTTGAGCATTTTTTTTTTTTTAAGTAAATACTTTTTTACTAGCTAGGTCTTCTTGCGTACCACCAGTTGGGAGCCACTGCTTTACAGTTTGAGTTTCATATCATTGTATTCGTATATTATGTAACTAAAATAATGTAAAATAAAAAATCACTTATTGTATATATTAAGATACTTTACCACTTATCACTTACTACCACTTAGTTACTTTTATCACTTATTTTAGATAAGTAGCCTAATTATTAATTGAACTCATCAAGTATTTGGACAGTACAGTGACTTGGAATGGAAACTGTACAGAGAAATTCAGAAGTAGGATATCTATGGACAAGAGAGTTTTTGGAAAGGTCAAAGCATTACTGACACCAAGCTTCTGTGTGGCAGTGAAACATGGATCATCAAAAAGAAAAAAGAAAGGTGTGTAAAGAGTTTTGAAATGTGGTGTGGCAAAAGAATGACAAAGGTGACATGGACTGATAGAATGAAAAACAATAAAATACTGACGACAACAGTAGAGAAATAAAACTGTTGAAAATAATAAGAAAGAGTCAAACCAACTTGAACGTAGATGCTGAAAGCGCCCATTTTTGCTGTATGTTTCAGCATCTGAACAGAACTCTAAGAACAAACAACGATATGATTGAATGATTAAAAATGTTTTATCATAATACGTGCTAGCAATTCTGGAATTGTGTAAGCATTTCTTGTTTTACCAGATTTTGTACCTACATTTATTTATACATGCAGAGTATAAAGCAGACTAATTAATTTGTTCATTAACTTTGCTTGTTAACAATAATAATCTATTCAGAACTTATTCCAAGAATTCTAATAGTTTATGTTGAATCTCAATAACTCAGATTCCTTAATATCTCGATTTTTTATTTACCGTTACTTTCCTTATAGAGTTCTATGTTATTTGCCTTTACAAATCAAATATGTTTTAAAAGAAAGCTTGATAACATGAATTGTTTGGTCATTTTCTGGCCATGCAAATGAACTCTACAATACAAAGTAATGTATGTTCAGACCTCTACAACACTAAGTTTAGCCGCATAAATCTTTATAAATTGATGTTAGAGTGTTTCTACAGTAGAAAAGATGACTCACTTTCCTGATGAAACATGAAACCCCTACCAACTGTCTTGCAACATGTGGAATAAAGAGTAGTAGTTGGAATAAATAATTAAGTAAAAATTACAGTATATAATTCTGGTTTATTATTACAGTAATTTTTATAGATTTTGGTTTTAAATGATTTTTAGTAAACAAATCATACACAATTTTAAAATGTAAATTTGGAACATGATTTTGTATTTTTTTTTATTAGGCCCAACGATAACGTTTGTTTTGATTTTTGATCCATCAAACTGGATTTTATTACACTCGGCATCTTTTCAATAGATATTGTACTATTTTCAATTGTTGCAAATTGTGAAAGTAAAATACATACATTTTTTTAACACATGTTCAACTTATTTTATCATAAAATTGTGTAGCCATGTTACAGAAATGTATTAATAACAAGAGCACATACTGTTCAGTGCTGTACGTATTTAAGAGAAAATAGTTATTTGCCTGTCATCAAACTAGCTGAGTGGCAATTGCTGGTGACACTATGCAGTATATTCTCTATTATACGCATAAAAGCTCTATAAGTCAAATTTTAGTAATCCTAGTCTTGATAACCTGAACATCAATATCTTGAAATATTCAATAGCTCGAAGTTTTCTGATTTCCCCTGAGATTCGAGTTATCAAAGTTCCACTGCATAGACAAACCTTTTTGCTTTATTCTTGTGTTCCTTCATTCTACAACTTAAACAAAATAATTATTTTAATGTAATTGACAATTTACATACTAGTTGACAACATGAGTTTCATTTTTAAAATGTTGGCCTCTTGAAATAGAATCAAATTAATTTCTTACAAAACAAACAATGTGCTTTCCAGCTGTTATTAAAACATTCTATGTTTTTGTACAGAATTTTGAAGCAACCCAGCAAAAAGAGATTGACAATTTTATGCTGACATTAGATGGCACAGAAAACAAATCAAAACTTGGAGCTAATGCCATACTGGGAGTGTCTTTGGCTATATGTAAAGCAGGAGCAGCTAAGAAGGGACTTCCTCTTTTTAAGTAATATATATTTTAACACTTTGGTGCTGGACGTTTCAGCACAAAACTTCTATAGACTGCCGGCCGTTTTTATTGTTTTTCAAAAAATTCTTGTGAAACTATAGCATAACTTAGAAAAATGATACTTACCCTGTTTTAAACGTTAGACCTTACACTTCATAATGAAATATAAATTTTTTTTTCATATAAATACTATCTTTGAAACTTTATTTTTTTATACACAATTTTTATTTTTTTTAAAGTTGGCCAAACTGTTATAGCACACTAAAAATATTATAAATCACGTTAAATTATATAGAAGTAGTACATTTCACTGTTGAAAGACACAACATAAGAAAATGTATCACTAACATTAGTTTGTATAAATTTTTTTAATGAAAAACATTGAAGCATGGGTAATACATAGCAATTTACACATTTTCTTGTCAAATTTCTTTGTAGTTTCAGTTTGGATCAGTTGAGCTACCATCTGCTGGTAGTTTGAAGAACTAGGAACACTAGCAAACATTACGTGACAGCAAAAACGACGTCATTAGAAGTGATATCGTACTTAAAAGAAACATAAAACTTCTCCACATCAAACGACGACGTGATCGGCATTCTATAGAAGTTTTGTCATCACGTCAAATGATGTGATCAGCACTCTATGAAAGCTTCATCACCACGTCAATTGACGTTATTAGCACCCTAAGTGTTAATCAGTACCCCCTCATGTCTTGTATGTTACCGCTTTGTGCAATTAACTCCTTCTTTATTATCATCTACATCTTAATTTTCTTCTTTATAATTAGGTTTCCCGTGTTGTGTGCACGCATGTCTCCCATTAGCCCTGGCTTCTTGACCACTATAGACAAGTTGTTACAAACTTCCATCTAGCAGACGGTGCAGTTTTCCATATAGTGCTGTATCTGACCAAAGTTTTAATTCTTTGTAAGTTTTGATAGAATCCACGTTTCACATATCATTTTAATAGAATTTGACCACATTGGTTCTAACAATAGCAGATTCAGTTAATTGAGTTATTTACATTTCAATAATGTGCGCTCTTACCCAAAAAAGTTGTCAGGTATTGTTTGGTAAAGATCCGCCTTAACCGTTTTACAACACTGTTACTTTTTGTGGCTGAAGAAGATCCCTGACGGTGGGATTCAAAACGTTGCTGACGATGTCGCTGTTACGTAGCAACCGACCATGGCCTAACAGCCCGGTTTGTAATCATTTTGATAATATTGACACTGGCCATGTGAGGTTCCAACAAAAATTATTTACATTTCAATTCAGCCAGACTTAACCAGGATATTTAAGTTTTACAGGTACTAACATCTGTTTGTTTGTACAAGAGCAAGTAAAACTAAAGGGAAATTTTTTAAATCATAACTTTCATTTACACTTAGATAAATGAAACTTGTGTTACTTCCCTTCCTATCCACTTTTAATATATTAGTGGTTATATTCACAAACAGAAATTAAACTTTGCACACCACTGTGTAGACAATTCAAAATTAGTGTTTTTGAGCCTTTTAGCTCATCATCAGATAGGAATTACACAATAATAACCAGATAGTTCCTATATATCACTTACTTGCCCAATGAGAGTGTGCATACATTCATGGAGGTAAACACCCTTTTCATCTAGATCCTACCGCACATGAACAGGGTCGGGTCACCTGTATCGGTACTTTACCCTTATTATTCATACATTCATCCTTCTCTACCTAATCCACCCACTTTTGTTTATAATATAATTAAAAATTAAACCATAGTTGTTTACATAAAACTGTACACCCTCACTGGGCAAGTAAGTGTTATAAAGGAATTTTCTTGCTGTTATTATATTGTATAGTTCTGACCTCATAATTAGCTGAAAGGCTTGAAAGCGCATTAAACAGGAATTGTTTTTGTAGTGCTGTGCAACAGTTCAAGTTCTGCCTGTGTATTTTGTTCATCTATTAACTAGCTTCTGAATTCCTCCTTGCTAATTTGCAGCCAATTTTGCACCGCTTCTATAACCTTAACATTTAAACAAACATTGACTTTGCTCGCAGCACTTCTCTCATTAAACCAAAAAGGTGAAAACCCACTTTGAGCCAGATCAGGACACAATCCTTCAGTCTGTCAAGTTTCCATCTTGTACAGTCTTCTTTCTTTAGTTCTTTTGAATTTTATTAGAGACATTTCATCATGATTACACGTCACTAAAAGTCTGCCAGCTTATGGTGTAGCAAAACTATGCAATTCCTCACTTGACCCTGCATACATGTCTCACCAGAGCTTAGTCTATCTCATATCTTACTAAATCTCCCGGTGATTTCTGTGTTTATCTTCTGGGGGCAGACTGAAGCCAGACACTGGTCACTACAAGTTGCTTTTGGATTCAGAATTTTATCAGTCATTTCTCCTTTGTTTTGTTGTGCTAGATCAAAAGGTGCCGCCACTGATGCCTCTCTCCCTCATCGCTAACCACACTTCAAGCTCCTATAACTATTAAGTTGTCTTCACTCTCGGCTTTGCCATTTATTATTACAATTTATTATAACATTATTAGCTATTTGTCAAGTACTTCCACCTCTTGTACTTCCTTTGTTTTCATATCTTGTAACTTTCATTGTCATCAAGTCCTTAAGTCATCTATCATAACTAGGATAATTTTATGCTGAACTAAATAGCCCAACTCTCTATATGGGTGTTTGAAATGAACTAATTCTAATTTTGTTTTCTAAACAGATAGGCAAAATTAAAATTAGACTTTATTTTTTCAATAGTCAACATATTTTAGAATGTTTATAATTAGTGAATATATAAAAACATGCAGGAAAAGATCTCAAAGACTAAACATACCAAAAACTAATCTAGGAAAATCCAACACACACACACACACTCATTAAAAAAATACTACTGATAATTTCAGGTACATCGCTGAACTTGCTGGCAACAAGAACATCATTCTCCCAGTTCCTGCATTTAATGTAATAAACGGTGGTTCTCATGCCGGTAACAAACTTGCTATGCAAGAGTTCATGATCCTTCCCACAGGTGAGGTTGACATTTGATTACAATAGTATATATGTAGACATATTATTTGTGTTTCTGTATGTGGTAATGCGTGGATCTAACCTCCATACGATATACCTTAGTCAGTAATTTTTGATAATGAAACACAGAACTAAGACAGTGTGATTAAAATGAAGTTTACCTCCTCCTCCTCCTCCTCCTCCTCCTCCTCCTCCTCCTCCTCCTCCTCCTCCTCCTCCTCCTCCTCATTCTTCTTCTTGTGTCTTAAATTGCTCTGTGGGATTTCGTGACCTGAACCATCTCCTAATTCCCACGATGATCAGAAAACTAAAATTCCAAAAATTAGGTGAAGTTATCAGAAATTGAATATAAAGGTACTTGGGTTAACAAAGATATTTGTTTAAGGAGGGAGGGGTCTTAGATTCATTTTATTTTCTAACTTTACAAAACAATGTTAACACCAAATTGTAAAACAGCAATATCATATCAATTATTCTTTGTGAATTTGTTTGGCAATAACACATAAAAATATTATTAAATTTAAGCTTGCCAGTTTCATCATCAAAATATCTGGATAGTGTGAAAAGTTCCATGCCTCACACACACACACACACACACACACATGTATATATGGGACTAGTATATTCATTACTTTGATCGTGTTGGGGTTTTCATCATTCATAGGCTGAAATTTGATGTTCCAAATCAATGCTTTGTTTATTAATCTGACAATCTATGGCAGTAAGCACTTCAAACATTGTTTCAACAGGGGACAATTTGGAAATTCATGCCAAATTTTTTGAAAGGATTAAGTATAACTGATATTAAAAAAAAAGCTGTATTCAATGTTGGGAGATGTTTGTCTCCACTGAATACAATGGTTAAGCAGTCAATTGCTGAAATTAAAATGGGTCGGATGAAGCACAATTGATGAACCATGCAGTGGGGATCCATTGAAGTGACTATGCTAGAAAACATTTTAAAAATCCATAAAATCATTTTGGTAGATTGTAGAGTGAAAGCCTGTGAAATATGGGAGACTACTACTATATCAACTGAATGTGTGGGCAATATCTCACACAAAGATTTGGGTCTGATAATATCAAAAGGATGTTTTAACCAATTATTTTACAATCCAAACATTATAGCATTATTTTGCTATAAGTACAATCCAACTAATTTTTACATTTATTCATAACTATAGTGAGACTTTAGTCTACTAAAGGCCTTCTGAGACTAAACAACATTAGAGCAATGGACCAACCAACTCCAAAGAAGGCAAAGGTTATAGCGACTGGTTAGGTTATGCCAGTTGTTTTTTGGAATATTCTTCGTTATTAACGTTGAAAGAAAATAACAATGAGTGGAAAATTTTATGTGAATTTATTGCAATATCTAAATAATTAAATTAAGAAACCCCTATACATTTAGCGAAGAAGTAAACACTGTTTCACCAAAACAACACACCAACTCACACATCAATTGTTGGAATGGCTAAAATCAAAGAATTAAAGACCAAATTGCTTCTTTACTTACCAGAATTAAAGCCCTCCCATACTCACCAGATTTAGCCACAACCAATTTCTATCTCTTTCCTAACCTCAAAAATGGCTCAGTAGAAAAGATTTGCAAACAATAATCAAGTTAGCGATGCTGTAAATGATAGTTTTGAGGACCTTAACAAATTGGCTTAACAGTCTGCCATAACAGCTTTAGAACATCATTGAGAAAAGTGAGATTATGTTGAGAAATAAACGCAAATTAATCCCCCACCCCAAATGTTGTTTCCCCATTCAGGCCCAAGACTTTTCACCCTACCCTTTTAGGTGTCTTACTGAGTGTTGTTCTGTCTGAGTTTTGGTCTTAGTCACATCCTGGGGTCTCGAGGAGTTGCAAAGAGATTGCCATTGTTACCTCTGGAGAGCTAGCACCCTTCCCTGATTCCAAGGGATGCCCCTGTCCTCCAAGATCTCATAGTGATATTTCCTTGCCAAATCAGTTCCAAAAAGTTCCATCTGGCTTTCTCTCTTTGCTTTCTTTGAATAAGTGTCTAGGTTCTTTGAATAAGGGTCTTGAGTGTCCAGGTTTCTGCCCTACAGCATCCATAGCTTGGTGGAGGGGATGCATCCAAGCCTACGTGGAGTTACTTCAGCTGCCTGATATAATGGCTCAGCCTACTCCCTGGGATGTGCTCTTGCAGCAACCAGGTCGCAACTCTGGAAAAAAATGTCATTCCTATAATTCTCTACTATGAGCTACGGTTGTACCGCCAATACTTAGTCGTCAGAGCCTTGTCAGTGATAACAGGGTGCAGCAGATGTAAGACATCGCTTGGGTAGGTGAGGTTGACGGTTGTATGGGAGAGGCTATTTGAGACGCATCCCATACCTTACGCCTCAGAGTTGTCCTGAATTAATTTAATTTTTTTATTTTGAGTTTTAATTGTATTTTGAGAAATATCTCATTGTAAAACCCAAAATAAACAATTGTTTCTTGGTTTTACAGCTGATGTTTATATTTTGTCTGTATTTTATTTGTTTCCCTTTTTCATCTTAACCGCTTCATCAGAAACCATAAAGTAATTACGGTATACCAATAATTGTCTGTACTGAATTATAACTTGTAACTTCCACAAGGTTTATAATCATATTATTGATACTTACAAAATTACCTATACAAAACTAACACAACAGCTCTAGTTGATTATTGATTACACAAATTCTGATAAGGATTTTGATTTTTTATCCAATAGTGAAAGTTACTCAGCAGTTTAAAAAGTAGGATGTCAAATAAATATATTTATAATCCTTGTTGAAGACTTTAATAGCATTATATTGTTCTTGTAATCCCAATCTGGCAGTCAACCCAGACTACACCCCCTGTAAAATGAAGTCACAGTGTCATCATTCTGTTGACCTCTCTGTGGTTAAAACCCCCTGCACCCTTCAAGAAATATGCCCATATGAGAGAGAGAGAGAGAGAGAGAGAGAGAGAGAGAGAGAGAGAGAGAGAGTTGAATACAACATATTGTTTTTAACGATGTATGGTAACTGCATTGAAATATTTCTTGCACTAGAGATACATGCTATTTATTATGACTTACTTATATAATTTAAAATACATTTTGTAGTTCATTTTGTGAAACAAGCAAGTAACATAATAAATTCATTTGATGAATAAATCATTTATTATTGATACAATTATACAATATAAATAAGTACCTATATAACATAAGGAATTTACAGGTAGGCGATAGGTTGGATGCAGCGGCAGCTGGTGGGTAACGTGTGTCCTGAGGAAGGGGAGGCTATGAGACAGTCAGTCAGTCAGTCATAGCACCCCCCCCCCCCCGGACACATGTTATGTCATTCTTAATTATGGTAGATCTATCTGATTTTAACAGTGTTTGAAAGCTGTGATGAATTTACTTGTAAGCCTTCAGCAGACCATATAGACTTGTTTGTTCTTAACAGTAAGCAGAGCCAGCATGTCTTCGAATTTACTTCACTACCACATAGCCATTTATGTTGGTTGTACATTGACAACTGGAAAGTTCTAGATTTGTTTTTGTGCTTTTTAAGAAATAAAAATTTTGGGGTAGATCAACCAGTATTTCATTTCTCTCCAAGTCACTCAACCGGGAAAATTGTTTATTCAGTAGTGTTGTAATAACGCATTTGTTTGATACTGCAATATCACTTTCATTTTCTACTGCTAATTTCATTTTATCTTCGTAGTAGAGATCACAAACACACGCCAAGAAGAGATAAGTAATAAACATACACACACAAGGAGCACTGCGGAACGTAAAGACTGCGGAAAACTAACACAAACCACATTAATCCGTGCTAAGAGGCTGTCGTTCGTTGCCTCCCAAGTACGGTTACAGATGCACTAGCGCACCCCACCACCTGTCAGGCATGTAGCCATATGAGTACTATGGCAGCTACTTAGATCCCTGCCTCTGCTGCTATTCTGCGCTATTGGTAACGCGAGATTAAAAAGTTTTTTGTATTTAATCAGATAGTTTAAAGCCAAATTGTGATTACAGATTGATTATGGGTTCAGTTATAATTAAAAATTGAGCATATTACTAGTTGATTGTTTTTAATATTTTTCTAAATTTCATTGGGGAGGCTTACCCTCCCCTGACGAGCCGCCGCTGGTTGGATGGTATAGACGGAGTTATCAAATTAATTCATCTCTGTCAAATTATATATGGCTTGCTCTGTATAAATGAATAGTTCCTAAAACCAGATACACATTCTAATTTGCACTTAACTTTTCTTCACAAATAAAATGTATTATTGCTTATTAAGTGTTTGTAATACCTATTAAAAATAAAGTTGATAAAATTTTCTTTTAAACGTTTATTGGTTCTTTTAGATATTAAATATAGTAATAAAATGTGAATGCTAATCCTGTGACTTATGTTAATCACTTTATCACAGACTACATACAGTATTCACACACACCCCAAAAACACTGTAAAACTATATTCTACATAATGAAATTCTATAACAACAGGAGCATCATCATTTTCTGAAGCAATGAAGATGGGTTCTGAAATCTATCACCACTTGAAGAGTGTCATAAAGTCAAGATATGGTCTTGATGCAACCGCCGTCGGTGATGAAGGTGGATTCGCACCAAATATTGGAGACAACCATGAAGGGCTTGCTTTAATCAACCAGGCCATTGCCACAGCAGGCTACACTGGCAAAGTTGTTGTCGGCATGGATGTCGCCGCTTCAGAATTTCACAAGTATGTTAGAAATTATGTTATTAATTGGGCAAACCGATAATAAACATTTCTATACAGGTCCTGCAGTCAGGTTATGCCATTTAGCCACCTTCGATTCCCCCTAGTGACTTCAAAGAATGTTCAGAATCCCTATGAATTTGTAGAAAGAATAAATGTCTCTCTGCCTCAGTGGCGTATCTAGAATTTGGTCTTGGGGGGGAGGGTCCAGTTGAGTTGACTTCATACAAGAAAAAAACAAGTTGAGACTAATCAGCACAACTATTTTTAAAGTGGTCGACAATCTGTGGTAACATACTGAAATAAATCCCATTAAAGTAAACAGTAATAATGCAATATAAAAACATGTTATTGAAACATTGTTTACAAGATACTTATTGACTGAATTGATTTTCCTATATTTCACATTTACTATATTTCATATTCACTGAATTTATATGTAACAATTTGTTTATTTAACAAATTTTACAGAAATGGTTTATACGACTTAGACTTCAAGAATCCAAAGTCTGACAAAAGCAAGTGGTTAAACATGGACCAGCTGATTGGAGTTTATGATGAAATCATCAGAGACTTTCCAATCGTATCATTTGAAGATCCCTTTGACCAAAATCATTGGGAAGCCTGGACGCAGATCATTGCAAAGTATCCCAAAATACAGGTAATGGTGTAAAACACGTAATGTTTTTACTATCGTTTCTGCTCCATTTTGATATTATATCCAATATTTAAAAATTAATATAATAATAATACATCATTTTCTATATAAGTAACTCGATGTTTCTTGCAGTAATTATATAATTTGTGATGTTTTCAATTTGTTTCTTCTGCAAGTAGATAATGACCATTAAACACTTTAACACTACTTAACAAATGGTTGATTAGGAAGAAAATTAACAAATTATCTTAAAATAAAACACTAACGTTTAGTAAAGAGCAGTAAACTATAAACAGGGGACTAGGCATAGCTACAAAAAGTTTGTCTTCAAAACTTTAACAGAAATCTTGAAAGCATGTTGCATTCCAGAACTATAATAAATAAATACCAATCTTGAAACAAATGTGTCCTTGATAGTCACTCAAAAAAAAAAACAATTTATATAATGACTTCAGAAGAGGTTCAATAATCTGTTTCTTGAAAAATTGGAAGAAGGAAGAGTTTTTGGAATATCAAATTCCAAAATAGTTTCAGCAGTAGGAAATATTTTATAATATGTTTGGAAACTGAGTGGCATTAGTATTCCAGTGGATTGGCACTTGACAATTAATCTAGAGTTCTAGATTCTTTTCCTGAGCACACCATAAATCGAGATGTGTTTCCAATCTCTAGGTCAATTCAGGGTTATATAGGCATTTGATTATTATAATAATAACCATCCTTATCTGTCTCTCCTAAACCATCTCTGTGGTACAAAAATGAGTATATTATTCTTATTTACACACTAAACCTGGAGTACACTAGTGGCTTAATAACTGCGAAAAACATGTTGCTGTTCTTTGCAGTTTGTGGGAGATGATCTGACTGTCACCAACCCAAAACGCATCCAAACTGCAATTGACAAAAAAGCCTGTAATTGTTTACTTCTGAAAGTCAATCAAATCGGCAGTATCACTGAAAGTGTTGACGCTCATCTGTTGGCCAAGAAAAATGGATGGAGTACAATGGTGTCGCATCGTTCTGGAGAAACTGAGGACACATTCATTGCTGATCTGGCTGTTGGACTAAGTGCTGGACAGGTACTGTGTCAGTAGTTAAGGAAGATTTAGTATCATACAGACTTAGCTAACATATGTAACATATGAATTATTATCTTAGATGCTAGCATGACAGTATAAAAGAAAAATATTTCAATCATTGAACAAACAAAGTGAGTTAAGTTTTAACATGACTCAATTGTTTGACAAATAAGAAGAGATAATATTTATAAAGTTACACATAAGAATCTCCCACATAAGATTATTGTGTGGGGTATCAAATTAAAGAGAATTTTAATCACTATCTGAACATAGTATTCGGTTTTGAAATTTCACAACTTTAGGATTCCAGACCTTAAAAAATTTGAAAAATTGTAAAAATCCAACCAGGCATTAAACGCCAAATCCAAATGTAGCGTTGACTGTAAAAAATGTTTAACTTTAGGGGCACCACAGGCCAAAAATAAACTTGAAATTTTAAGAAAATTGTAAGTCTATTTGGGGGATCAACTTACAAAAAATTGTATTCAAAATACAAACTTGGTATCTTCAAGAATTTGACAGAATTAATATCTCTCAATGCTCTATGCAAAAATTTTAATTGCCTTTATGTTTACAAAAAAAACTATATATTTGTTTTCACTTATATATATTTTTGAAAACTATTAGTATATAAATATAGTTATCTATGGAACCACACATAAACTTAAAAGTTATAGCTAAATTATTTGTCACTTAGTGGTAAAAAAAAGCAGTAAGGAATTTTTAGTGTTTTATTCTATGACTGTCAGCTTACGATTTTAATTTAATTTAAAAAAATAAAATAATAGTGTAATCAAAGTTTCTCCAATTTTCCTGATAATTTAAAATTATCTAATACTGAAATTTATGTAATAATATTTTTTTTCACGATAGTGGCGAGTTCTGCAATCCAGGGAGCTTAATAGTTTATTTTATGCACAGTAAAAATTAGGTAATTCGTAGGAAATGCTTTAAGTGTTATACTGACTGTTAGCCAGTGGTTTAGAGGGACTTAATAAGCTTGACCTATCCAGTGAATTAGAATCTCATTCTAAAGATATTTTTAAAATACCTTTCTATACAACAAATAATATAACACAACAAGACCAACACTGTTAAAGGTACAAAGCAAAAAACTTACAGTGTGAGAGATACTTTCAAATCTCTAATAAACTTAATTCAAATAGTTTATTTAATTAATACCACTAATTATAATAAAAATTATATTTAACAATAAAATATTTAATACTACCAGATAATAAAATATTATACTGGTAACTAATAACAGTAAGAATATCAACATTTGGCTAATAATGTGTATAGCAGTATTTAAAAAAATCTCTCTCTCTCTCTCTCTCTCTCACCACACATACACGCATGCGTGCGCTCGCGCACATTAGGATAAATAGGAATAAAAATGTTGTTAAGAATTTTGAAATGTTTTTCATCTAAATTTATATTTTAAGATAGTTTACTGAAAAAATCTTTAACTAGTGAGATAGTCATACAACACAATTTACAATGCAACATGTATTTTATCTCAGAGTATAGAACTTACACTTGCACATTTATTAACTTCTGAAATATTATTAAGAGAAATTTTGTAACGGAAAAACATTTTAAATCATAGCGGTATTGACAAATTTTTAAAGTAAATTACCACATACTATATAAGCATTTACACATCAGGGCCGGATTTAGAGTTAGTGGTCTAGGCTAAACATGTGCACCCCCCTCCAACTACCAGGGGGCCCTGGCGGTATGGAATAAACGAGGGTTCCAGGTCCCTCCCCCGTAACATTTTTAAAAATATATCTTCCAGAACTGCAAATAAAATCATTAAGTGTACAAATTAGATTGGGATACAATGTTTTTTATAAATTATCAATCCTATGTTAAACAGTTTAACGGTTTCAATGTATCTTCATGTACAGTGGCATTCTGCAGTCTATGGAAATAATAAAGATTGCACTTGTTTTTATTTTACACTCAAAAGATAGTAAACAGAATAAAAATATGAAAAAATCGAACCTCAAGGGATTCATGACATTTGTGTCAAAATATAATGAGTTTCAATCCAATGAGTGCAGTCCGAGATGAATTTAAAATCTTGGATTTCGTTGTCCATGACGTGTCCGTTACTTAACTAAATACAACTATTTCGTTAACGACTCGGAACACAAAGTTTTTTATGAGTAAAAACAAAGTTTTGCCTTACAACCTGAACTGGTTTTCACTTTTAAAAAGCTTCTTCAGAGGTTACAATTTAAAATGTAAGTGCACTGCGCACTCTTGCCCCACTCTGCCCTATACATGGGTCATAATAACACCTGTTCCTCTAATAACTTCTACCGTTCTCTGAAACATAAACAAAATAATTTTTACGAAAGTTGACTATTCTTTTCTTTTCTTTTTGTTTGTGGTGCGGATCCCTAGGCTGCAGCCTATGCTTAAATCCAGCACTGCTACACATTAATGGTTAAGTGCAGGCATCATAATATTATGTCCTATGTTTTGGGGATTTGTGTGGATGTCATAATATTTTGATGTGAAATACGTGTGTATTAAATGCCAGCTGTATTGAAGAAGTATGTAACAGTTCTATATTGCTCACCACAGTTCTACATAGTTCACATTTTTCCTTACTCTATGTAGAAATCTGAACCTTGTTAGACTAGAATTACACGATGTAACTGGCTTATGACAGCATTGTTGCACTGTTTGTTGAACAATCTTTCGAATTTGACAACTGCATTTATGGTGTTACTTTTTGGTTTGTATAATCTGTGCCTTTTTTTTAATACCGCCACATTTCTTTGTTATTGTATAATTTGAAGTATCTTGTATCTAAGTGCAAATTTTGTTACAAATTTTTTCAAAAAGTGCCTGTAAATAAACTAACATAATACACAAAAAAAATTATGTTTATTTAAAAACATACCACTGGGAAGATTGAGAATCAACAAGCAAGATTTTTTTTATTTGTATTTTTTACCCATCGCAGTTCTGCAGACTTATGCAATTATCATGAAATACTATAGCCCATACCAAAGGAGGAGACAGAAGCATCGTGCCTGCACTCAAAGTCTTAATATTGCTGATATATTTTTTTTTTTGTTAATCCCATGGAGAATCAATTGTAGAAAGATGGTGACCAGCTGCCGATCCAAAAACACATCCACATATTGCTCCGTGTGTTAATGCTGTGTATGTTCTACAGTTCACCAACATTACAAAATTTTCAGACATTTCAAACCAAACACCAAATTTCAAACATTTCAAACTTTAAACTAAGAAAGTTTAAAAATAATATGTATATGAGTTTACTCAACCTTACAAAAGCCCGCTGGTTTTACCACTTTACAAACTCAAACTTTGGCCTACAGTTTAAGTTAAATCCTATGATGCAGGTTCAGATTTATACGGGATCTAACTCAAGGTTAAAACCATACACTATCTCAGATTTCACAATTTGGCTTTTACACAGTGTATATTTTAACGTGCAGCTAGACACAAAATGTCCAGTGATAAAATTGGAAAATGTGCAGTAATAAAATTTTGAGAAAAAAGTCGCGAAAATAAATTAACTGACATTTGAGTAAAAAAATAACGTAATGAAACAATATTTAGCCTTATTAAAAATGACAGCAGTTTTAACTCAAGCTTAACTTCATTTTAATTATTGTCTTTAAAACTCTTGCTATTCATTTTCTTTTTCTCGAGGCCTTCTTCTTCCTTCTCTATACTTTAGTACCATACTAAAGTAAAAAAACGCAGTTTATCAAGATGATTTTTTTTCTGCAAATTAGGGAAGACTAGAAAAGCACTAAAATAACGTTTTGGAAGGTCTAAATTTTGAAAATTTCCCGGGGGAGAACTCCCACATCCCCCATTCTGGTAAACTACACATTTGTGGTGATAAAAATTTCTTAAAATATACCCTGCTTTTACAATATTACTAAATATTAACGTAAATTTGTACACTAACACATACATAGTACAGTATATATACAATTGTATGTATATACCTGCTACAATGTACATATTATTTACAGATCAAGACTGGAGCACCATGCCGCTCAGAACGTCTGGCAAAATATAATCAGATTCTTCGCATTGAAGAGGAACTGGGCTCTGCTGCCAAATATGCAGGAATGAATTTCCGCCATCCAACATAACAGCCAAATGGTACTCGTATTCAAATTGTTGCTTTCATAAGAAATAAACGTGAAGTATATTTTCTTTTCTTTTTTTAATTCATAAGTTAAACTTGACATTTGTATTACAGCTCCCTCGGCCAAAAGCAAGACAGTCAGTATAAAAGCATCTGTTATCTGTTGTAATTATTTTTTTATCTCGCATCAGTGTGTGTGTTGTAGCCATGTTTCTGCACATCATTAAATAACAGCTATACCATCAGGACAATGACAAACAGGTCAGCTCCACTGAAGGTGATAAGCTGCAGTTGAAGAATACTAATTGTGGTAACACAGACTCACAACACTAATGGTAATCTTACTAATAGTGCATAGGGAAAGTGTCAGGAAGTGTTGACCCCTACATCACGACTTCCATCACTGTCATGCTTTTGGCTGAAGGAGCTATACTGATGATAACCCCCATTTTCTACCCTCACAACCTTCATACATTTGGACATCATAACGTAATTCAACTTGGGGTTAGTTGTACTTGAGACTGACTACTTGTGAAACAAATAGACAATCATTTTGATTGATTGAAAAAAATTAACATGTTGACTGCTAAGCCAAATTAAAAATAAAAATATCGGTATGGAGAACCATACATAACTTCCATGTTCTAAGATTTATATTTAAAATCATTTTCAAAATGAAATATTACCATAGAAACTACTTCTTTCTACTTACTGCTTCAGCCTTAACCACAGTACTGTGGTCACTAACGTATACCACCTCACGTTATCGCACTCGATTTTCACTCATGATGGAAGTCGATGGCATTGCCGAAATGTCTGTTGTGTAGAAAACATTGGACTACGGCCAAACATCCCAGGAAGGAATTTTAACAAACACTACTTCTTTGTTGCCGATAACATTGTACACATATATATAAAAAATATGCATAAAATTAATGCCTTGTATAAGTTGTTTGATCTCCATTAAGTAGTGCTCAAGTTTCCAAAGTTTTAATATTATGATGTCCGTAATTAAAACATCAGAGCAGGTTTAGTGTGTATGAGGGTACACCGTGGACAACAATTTTCAACATTTCCTATTGAGCGTTGCTTAGAGTAAAGCTGCGAATCTACAGTGTACGTTTCACAGAACAAACATGCGGAAAAGAAGGAGCGCTCCGAAGTCACTCATGGACCCTCAGCATCTTGCAGAGGGTTCATTCCCTAAAGATGAAAATTCTGTCTATGAATCTTTCCTTTGTAAACACGTGCAGTTACACTGCCCAGCGATCCACAGGAAGCAAATCGCTATCCACGCTGGACAATTTTTCGGCTTGCACGCGTTATGTTGGTGTGGGTTTCGGCACTTTCCATTTAAAAAGCGTGCAAATGTAAGAAAATAAACATGAGTGAGGCCAGAAATAACCCGAAGTGTGTGTGTGTGTGTGTGTGTGTGTGTGTGCGTGCGTGCGTGCGTGCGTGCGTGCGTGCGTGCGTGCGTGTTCCCTGCCTTTTTCTTGCAGTAATCATAATAATAAAATGGAAACGTAAACATTACATAATTGAGGTATGCTTGCCTGCCACGAACGATATATTTTCTCTCATACATGATTTACATTAAAATGAAAAAATTCTAATTTTATTATCTGGCAACAAAATTATTTTATTTTTAACAATTACCATTGTTTGAAAAAGTTTAAATGAATTTTCAAGTACTTTACTGTTGTTAAAAATAAATTAGTAAATGAGTTTCGGCATCTCGAGAAAGCACTGCAGTCCAACGGCTATTCTGCTGCGGAGGTTAGGAGAGCTGCCCGGCCGAGAAGATCTGGTAGGCCGGACCAGTCGGAGTTGCCTGAGGTTGTTGGCTCTGCTGTCTTGCCCTACATCCGTGGCGTGACTGATCGCACCGGCAGGTTGCTGAGTAAGCGGGGCGTCGGGACGATCTTTAAGCCAACCAAAAAGATCCAACAGTTCCTGCGACCGGTGAAAGACGCCAGGGATCCACTCTCGTCGTGCGGGGTGTACAGTATTCCTTGTACGTGTGGCCAGGTCTACATAGGCACCACGAAGCGTAGTGTCCGGACGCGCCTCTCTGAACATCGGAGATACTGCCGCCTGGGCCAGCCGGAAAAGTCCGCAGTTGCTGAACACGCTCTGTCCCACGACGATCACCGGGTGATGTTTGATGAAGCCCGCGTGTTGTCTTCTGTCCGGGGTTACTTCACTCGCCTGCATCTGGAGTCCATCCATATTCATAAGAATGCGTCCGTCGCTATGAACCGCCGAGGTGAAAGCATCTCCTTAAATAGTGTCTGGCATGGTCTATTTTCCATGGCCAATCAGAATTGAGTATGCCGAGCTGGCTTCTCATTGGTCCGTGCGATACACCTGAAGCGGACAAAATGTTATAAATAGAGGCATCGTAGCAGTAACTCACTGTTGCTTGTTCCCAGTCCATTGGGAGACGTGTTCGGCGTATCATCCATTCGAACACATTTTTCTTTTGCTACTGAAGATGGCCACCGGTGGTGCGGCCGAAACGTTTAGCAGCATCTTAAGCAATCGACCACGGCCTTTCAGCCCGGAAGTTTTAGAAAATAATCGTAGAATCAAATAATGTTTCGCATACAGCCCTGAATTGTAGAGTTCTCAAGACCTATTGTTTTTGGTGAAGATCAGTTAAGGGAAAGGGGTAGTTTACCTGCAACGTTTTATGTTTTAACAAGGGTATTTTCTATGGCAAATGATAACAGCCGCAAATTCAAATAGAATCAAATAATTTTTTGCATACAGCCCTGATTTGTAGAGTACTCAAGACCTATTGTTGTTGGTGAAGATCGGTTAAGGGAAAGGGGTAGTTTACCTGCTACGTTTTATGTTTTAACAAGGGCATTTTCTATGGCAAACAATGGTAATTGTTAAAAATAAAATAATTTTGTTGCCAGACAATAAAATTAGAATTTTTTCATTTTAATGTAAATCATGTATGAGAGAAAATATATCGTTCGTGGCAGGCAAGCATACCTCAATTATGTAATGTTTACGTTTCCATTTTATTATTATGATTACTGCAATAAAAAGGCAGGGAACACACACACACACACACACACACACACTTCGCGTTATTTCTGGCCTCACTCATGTTTATTTAATACACCACAGGCCAACAGGATATACAGAAGAACGGAGAATGCCATGCTGCGAGAACGCATACACTACACGAGAAAAGAGTTGGCATTAAATGACCAAGAACTGTTTAAACTGCATTTACATCTCAGCAGTACCCTCCAACGACATGATTGGGAGATGTTGGATGGACTCACTTATAATGCTTTTGAGTCGTGTCATGCCAGTACTAGTCTGAGACAGCGTGAAAAATTCGAGCGGTTCGCTTCCCAGAACATCAGGGGAAGAACACTGGATAGTGACAGGATGGACAGGATGGTTGTAAACCTATCGAACCGTCAACTAACACCACATGAGACCTCGGTGTTAGCCAAAGGTGAGAAGTTTGCAGTTACCCCGAAGACAGTACCGGTGGAGGAAATAGTGGCGAGCGTGGAGGCAGGCATCCGAGGACTACCCCGAGACCAGGCAGATGAAATACGTATGGAAGCTTCTAGGGCCCTTAGAAGGGTCGCTCCGCCAAAATGCAATCTTCTGTCGGCGGAGTTGCGAGCCTTGAGGGAATTAAAAAGGGATGAATCCATTGTCATTATGCCGGCGGATAAGGGGAGTGCCACTGTGGTCTTGAACACCGAAGACTACCAGCGGAAGATTGAAGGTTTATTAGATCCGGCCACTTATCGGAGGCTGAACAAAGATCCGACTACAACTGTTTTGAGAAAAACGGATTCTTTGATTAAGCAATCTTCTCTGGCGCCTGATGTGAAGACGCCCGTCCGGTGTTCGGAGGCCCTTCCCCCTCGTCTCTATGGTTTACCGAAGATCCACAAGGAAGACGTTCCGCTGAGGCCCATCGTCAGTGCTATTGGCTCGCCTACTTACACCTTGGCAAAGCACCTCACTGGATTGCTCAAGCCGCACATCGGGCAGACGGATTCTTTCGTCCGGGACTCTTCTGATTTCCTTCGGAGGATCCGGGAGTTGGTGCTGGAGCCTGGCGATGTTCTCGTCAGTTTTGATGTGGTCTCTCTTTTCACCATGGTCCCTGTTCAGGAGGTCTTGGGGTATTTGGGTGACCTGTTCTCGGCGGACATCACTGCTTTGTTCCGGCAGGTCCTAACAACGACCTACTTCCAGTGGAATGGCGGCTTCTATGAACAGTTGGATGGCGTCGCCATGGGAAGTCCTCTCAGCCCTGTGGTTGCAAACTTCTATATGGAGAAATTTGAAGAGTTGGTAATTTCATCTGCGCCTCTGAAGCCGAAGTGTTGGTTGCGGTATGTGGACGACACTTTCGTGGTCTGGAGCCATGGGGATGAAGAGTTGGAACGCTTCCTTGGACATCTGAACGCTGTACACCCGCGCATACAGTTTACGATGGAGCGCGAGAGTGGTGATCAATTGGCTTTTCTGGATGTGTTGGTCCTGAAAAGGACCGATGGCAGCTTGGGACATAAAGTTTATAGGAAGCCAACGCACACCGACAGATATCTGCACAAGACCTCCAATCATCATCCTAGGCAGAAGAGGGCGGTGCTGAAGACTCTGGTAGACCGGGCAAAAAGAATCTGTGAGCCCCAGTATCTCGAAGATGAGTTTCGGCATCTCGAGAAAGCACTGCAGTCCAACGGCTATTCTGCTGCGGAGGTTAGGAGAGCTGCCCGGCCGAGAAGATCTGGTAGGCCGGACCAGTCGGAGTTGCCTGAGGTTGTTGGCTCTGCTGTCTTGCCCTACATCCGTGGCGTGACTGATCGCACCGGCAGGTTGCTGAGTAAGAGGGGCGTCGGGACGATCTTTAAGCCAACCAAAAAGATCCAACAGTTCCTGCGACCGGTGAAAGACGCCAGGGATCCACTCTCGTCGTGCGGGGTGTACAGTATTCCTTGTACGTGTGGCCAGGTCTACATAGGCACCACGAAGCGTAGTGTCCGGACGCGCCTCTCTGAACATCGGAGATACTGCCGCCTGGGCCAGCCGGAAAAGTCCGCAGTTGCTGAACACGCTCTGTCCCACGACGATCACCGGGTGATGTTTGATGAAGCCCGCGTGTTGTCTTCTGTCCGGGGTTACTTCACTCGCCTGCATCTGGAGTCCATCCATATTCATAAGAATGCGTCCGTCGCTATGAACCGCCGAGGTGAAAGCATCTCCTTAAATAGTGTCTGGCATGGTCTATTTTCCATGGCCAATCAGAATTGAGTATGCCGAGCTGGCTTCTCATTGGTCCGTGCGATACACCTGAAGCGGACAAAATGTTATAAATAGAGGCATCGTAGCAGTAACTCACTGTTGCTTGTTCCCAGTCCATTGGGAGACGTGTTCGGCGTATCATCCATTCGAACACATTTTTCTTTTGCTACTGAAGATGGCCAGCGGTGGTGCGGCCGAAACGTTTAGCAGCATCTTAAGCAATCGACCACGGCCTTTCAGCCCGGAAGTTTTAGAAAATAATCGTAATGACACCGGCCGTGAAAGCCTACGCACTAAGATTATTTGATTCTGTTTGAATCTGCGGCTGTTATCGTTTGCCAAAAAAAATTACCCTTGATAAAAAAACCGTTGCAGGTAAACTACCCCTTTCCCTTAACCGATCTTCACCAAAAACAATAGGTCGTGAGTACTCTAGAAATCAGGACTGTATGCAAAAAAGTATTTGATTCTGTTTGAATTTGCGGCTGTTATTGTTTGCCATAGAAAAAAAAAATCTATAGACACACAGACACTTTTTGAAAAACGATTTTTTTTTCATGTTTTGAGTGTAGTACAATCAGAATCTGCAATAATCTCGAACACGATTTTTTTTGCCATCACCATACTTCCATTTCCTTAAGGAACATGGAAGTAAAATGTTTCCCATTACACCAAAGCAAATTTTCGGTCAATGGTGACAAAGAAACATCCCCTGGTCATATTAAAAAATCTTATTCATTAAATAATTATGTTTAAAAAAAAGCCAATAGCAGACACTGGTGTCCGTTCTGGCATCAGCCAGAATGGAGTTGCCCCATACCAGAGCCGACATTACAGTCCACAGTTCTTGTCAGTGTTGTTTGGCTCGTGCATCCATACAGAAGCTGCTGTTACCTTGTGGTTTACAAGTGATTTGATCAAAAGTGAATTTTTGAAAAGATGAGTGCATTTTCTAAGCGGACACAGAAAATTATAAATAAGAAATATAAATATTGTTCTAAGGCTTTCACGGCCGGTGTCAGTTATATTAGAAGCAAGTAGCGAGCTATTTGGCCATGGTCCAGGGTTTACAAACAAACCAAACGTTTCAGCAGTACCACTGGCTGCCATCTTCAGTGGAATTCGAGTCTACCTGAATGCGGGGTGTCAAACGTCAGGCCCATAGCACTGTGATAAAGGCTACCTAATTTTAGAAACCGGGGGATAACACCAGTATCCCGTATCCCGGCATCTCAACAGAAAAGACAGTGAACAGAGCAGGTATGACTTCTTTTTTTCTGAGCCCCTTGAAACGTCTAATGTTTTTCAAAACTTCCTCCCGTAGAGGCATCATAATATTGTTCTAAGGCTTTCACAGCTGGTGTCAGTTATATTAGAAGTATTTACCGGGCTGTTTGGCCATGGTCCAGGGTTTACAAACAAACCAAATGTTTCAGCAGCACCAATGGCTGCCATCTTTAGTGGAATTCGATGGAATTCGAGTCTACCTGAACATAGGGTGTCAAATGTCAGGGCCACAGCACAATGGTGAAGGCTACCTGGTAAATACTTCTAATATAAGAAATATAAATGTTATTTATATTGTTATTTTTTTGTGTTGTCAAGGTAGGTTAAGAACAGGGGCCTTCTTACTTATAACCAACCTTACAGATACTGTGATTTAATAGTAGAATACCTGCTCTTTGCATGCACTATGATTAGCATTTAGTTACAAATTATCTCACAGATACACAAGACCTGAAAAGTTAAATTGATTTCAAACAGTTAGACAGGAATAAATGTAAAGAAATGTACATTTACCAGCCATATATTATCAGTTACAATATCTTGGATAGTGGTAGAGTCAATTTTATATGTCATACAAATATGGCAGATAAACAAAAGAGTACTCACATAAACAATCATAGCTCTTAATATTAAAATTCAGTTTATTAACAATTTAAAAATTTACAATAATTAACAAATAAACCTAATTCTGAAAAATAAATTTTTACATAAATTAGTTACAAAAAACAAAAAATCATATACAGAATTTGTGCACAAAAATTGAAGCAATAAAACTGCTTAAAAAAATTCTATTTTACACTCGACACACATTTTAGTCCAATTTTGAAATAATATAATGAATGCATTACAAAATAACGTTCAAAACACAACTTACATAATAAAACAATAATTTTTTAACTAAATATAGATTTTTAAAAAAACTTGCATTTTATTGGCAATATTTATAACTATGCGTTATCAGTACATACAGTTTTATTATGAATTATTATGAACACTTTCAGCTGTGCATCATTTTCACTCCACAACAAGCAATCAGTTACAAAAATAAAGTGAACACATTTGTCTGAATGAATATATAAACCCAACCAGCCAGTATGACCTGGTCTACTGGGAGTTGACATTTGGCCCGTTCTACTGGGATTTGCAACTCGTTTATACAAAATACTTCATAAAAAGAAGAAGAGATTCCAAATTCTTTTACCTCTGTCATCACAGCAAAATATGATCAGCACATTATCAGAAGGTCGAACAATTACCATCGTTAGAATTTATCGCACAATGTTTTGACCACTAAACAATCTGTGTTGTCTTCAGGTGTAAGTTACCATTAGGCCGTGACGGTGTGTGTGGTGGGGAGGTAGAGGGTGGAGAGGAGGGGAGAGGAGGGGAGGAGAGAGAGAGAGAGTGAGTCATAATAGTGGGGAGAGTGACTGCTCTCCTGAGGGTTTCAAGGTCTCTCTCTCTCTCTCTCTCTCTCTCTCTCTCTCTCTCTCTCTCTCTCTCTCTCTCTCTCTCTCTCTCTCTCTCTCTCTCTCTCTCTCTCTCTCTCTCTCTCTCTCTCTCTCTCTCTCTCTCTCTCTGTGTGTGTGTGTGTGTGTGTGTGTGTGTGTGTGTGTGTGTGTGTGTGTGTGTGTGTGTGTGTGTGTGTGTGTGTGTGTGTGTGTGTGTGTGTGTGTGTGTGTGTGTGTGTGTGTGTGTGTGTGTGTGTGTGTGTGTGTGTGTGTGTGTGTGTGTGTGTGTGTGTGTGTGTGTGTGTGTGTGTGTGTGTGTGTGTGTGTGTGTGTGTGTGTGTGTGTGTGTGTGGAGAACTCGAGGCAAGTGAGTTGATATGTGTGAACTGATTTACTGGTGTAGTAGTGTTATCAGAAAATATACAAAATTAAAATCAGTTTCTTTTTTTTTTATACAGTCCACAATTAAAAACATCACATAACAGTTACACTGAACATAAATTTAAGCCTACCCAAAATTCGTTCACTAACAAATATGAATCATCAAAAATTTAATAAACCACTACCACCTACAAAGTAGGTTGGAACCTAATAAAATCTGTCAGTTCACAGAAACAACAACTGATACACAATATATACCAAGATTTGTTTGAACTACACTTATTTGTTATATTTATTTCTGTATTTACTGATTTAATACAATAAATAGTGAGTGCACCAGTAGGATAAATAGTTCCGTGGGTGTGGCTCTTGGTTACTAGTTTAGTGATCCTGAGTGCGGTTCCCGGGGAAAATATATTGCAAAACAAATAGTCCCACATATAAACTCTACTTTCCTCTGGCAGTCTTCATACTAAAATTTATTATATAGTAGTAAGGTCCACTGAACTTAAAGGTAAGTTACGATTCTTTTTATATAGTTTTTCTACAGTTATGTTTACCTTTGTAGGTGATGGTTTTTAATTTTTTTTTACAATTGACGCTTCTTAATGAATCTCAGGTAGGCTCAACTTTGTATTTAATGTAATTTACACCTGAAGACGACCACAGATTGTTTACTGGTCCAAAACATTGTGTGATAAATTCTAATGATGGTAATTCTCCGACCTCACCCTTCTGACAAAGTTCACGTACCATAAAAAGTTAGGATTAAAGAACGACTAGCATATTTTGTGTGAAACCCATATTAGTGCACACATTTTTAACAAGTTATAGTAAAAAATAAAACCATAAAATAGTTTTAGTGATTTTCACTCGTCAATTTATTAAAATTATAAATCCATGACAGCTGTTTCGGCAGCACAGTGCCTTCATCAGATGGTGTAAGCTGACACCATCTGATGAAGGCACTGTGCTGCCGAAACAGCTGTCATGGATTTATAATTTTAATAAATTGACGAGTGAAAATCACTAAAACTATTTTATGGTTTTATTTTTTACTATAATTTACAATGGATTTTCACCAAGTAAAGGCATCCAGCATTAATTATTTTTAACAAGGTAATTTTAAGAGAGAATACATGTTAAGGACTTTGATGTCAATCTGTGCTTGGAACAAAACATGTGATCCCAAGAGACACAAGCAGGTACAGAGCACAGGGACTTCTTAAAGCAATGTAACTTCTACCGACACATGATCAATGGTCATGCTTCTATTCACATGACAGTACGTCTTTATCATCATCACCAATGAAACAGAATATTATATACGAGACTTAGAAGTGTTATTATTGGGAGGACTTGATGTTATTATTAATTTGGCAAAAATCTTGAATTTGACTAATGTTTCACAGTGGTTTTTCCCGGGATAACACAAAGTAATAAATAATACAAAGGTGGGAAATCAATCTGAATCAAATAGCTTGTCAAGCCAGTATCTACTTTATCGAACTTTGGAAATGTGTAATGGTCACAGGCATCATTTTTATTACAAGTGTTCCCACTGCTGACTAGAACCCCTATGCCACTGACTACAGAACTTGGTGTATCTTTACTGATGTATTTTCATAATTTTTTTAAGTCAATAGCACTTGACTTATTGACACAACATTTTAAACTGATAAAGAATCCCATTACAACAGTGTTTGCAAGTACAGCAGAACTTGTTTAATTTGAAGCTGAAGAAACCAGTAAAACATTTGAATTAGGAAAGTTCTAACAAAAGTAGAAAAATTAAATGAAAAATCGAAGCTGTGTAAAACAATATGCTATTTTATTAAAAACATTCCTTATATATACGTATGTGTTACCTGGATGTTCATTACAAAATATTTAGTTTTCTTTTTAAAAAGCTAGAATTTTTAATTGTATTTTGGAATTAACATACTGATTTATAGTAAACTTTTCAAGCTCATTAAGTGCTTGGCAGATAGTGTCACTTACGTTCTGCCATCCTTCAGCAAACCGTCTCGTCTTGAACATAATTTGATCCCTGTGAAGGTATTAGAATCTGTATCTATGCAAGTTCTGACACAAATGATGAGCATCTGTTCACAAAGGCAATGTCTGCTTCTCTATTACATGGTGTATCCCATACTATAATCATTCTTCAGAATTTGAGTACAATTTTCACTTCGAATTAAACAAGAAAAGTTGATGATGATGATGATGATTGTTTTGTAAACAGTGACTTCAAAATATTGTCTCTATAACAAGCTTGCAGGTATCTGTCAGTGCTCTATGGCAAAATTTGGAATGTAGTATGTTAGTGATAATAATAGTAAACCTCTGCTCAACTCCAAGGGATACTGCGGGGCTTTTGTTTTTAGTAGAACCGTTGTATGGGTAGTACAACTTGTCGCCAGCCACTAGTTGCGGTATTCACAGCCATGAGGCACTCCTGTTATCTCAGTTGGGTACTCAATTCTGCCTCACAACACTGAGTGCACGCTGTAAGGAGCCTCCATCAGGAATTGAACCCAGGACCACGCCCGTTCTAGCCACTACACCACCTGGAGGCTCAGCATGTTCGTGACACAAGAAATAATTTTTAATGATCAATATATATTTTTGGGCTAGCCTTCTTGTACAGTTCTATTTTTATTTATCACTGGGAAATAATGTTGAAAATGTAATGTCGAATGTGGGAGGAAACGGTCTATCTTGGTTAAAGAGGGCCAAACAGTGCTACTGCACACATTTGGCCATTAATCAGATACGTTAATCAGTTTTAAAACCCCTTGGTTGTTTGAGCTTTGCAACCAGTAAACCCCAGCCTCCTGACAGGCTTCTTAACACTGAATGGAAAACACAATCAGTGGTAGGGATAAAACAAATGCCTGCTAAATACAGAGGCTGATGGTGCACTCTATTACTGCAAACCGCCACCGCAAGCATTGCTTTGAACAGATGTTTGCACAGTGGTGCCATACTAGTCACTCTCCTCCCATAACAAATAATTTAAAAATTGTATCTTCTGACAGTTGTGTTTTTTTTATTCATGTATGTGACGTCGATGCTGTTTGTTTTCATATTTAATGGTCAAAAAGATATTTCTTAAAAAACGTTGTGATATTTCTAGGGTAGTATGTAATTTGTCCCTCCTGAATAGGAAATAATTTTGATTTTATAACTAAATTTATATAATTTTTTTGTCAAAAATGTAGTATCTTTACATTTTTATTGGAGAATAGTTTGTAAAGATCGGAGATTTTTAATTTTACTAGGATCTCCCTCAGTATATACTTACATCAACGTTTTTCTATTTTTTGTTTAATTAACATGACTGCAACCACAATTTTTTTATATAACTGATGGCCAGTGAAACATCACAAAACTAATAAAACATTATCAGCTCAATATATTTATCCATTGGCCTCTACAAATCCTCGCCAAATGAAACAGGAGCATGAAAACTGATTCGTTAAACTGCATGTCGACCACACAATTGGTTCCTATGTGGTTACAGGACCTGAACATCATAGGCAAATGTAAGAAACTGTATATTCAATTGATCTGTAAAACTACTACTAAGAACTGTACATTAATGAAAATATTATCATTACTTATCATATTAATGAATTATTGACTAAACACTAATTATTGGACACCAATGTTTATTTACAACTTGGTGTTATATGCAGTCTGCTTCATGTATACTACATTTTCATAAAAAGTGAAAATTATCACACATAAATGAGAGGAGTGGATGATGTTTATCAAGTATTTAGTTTACAGACATGATGTCTGCATTACAGCCAATTTCACAGTGCACTTGTGAAACTAAACACATTGTGTCAGGATAAAAAGTTAATCCCATGCCATAATGAAATAATTACATTATTGGTGATCAGTGAACACCAATGTGTGAACAATTTACTTAATCATAATGGGTATTCTAAACTGAGTAGGAACTTGGTTTGTTAAAGAACACATGGTCAAGATTGTCAATGAAACTGGTGCCTCATAACAAAGCAAAAATGGCAGTTCTGTTAATAATTAATCTATTTTAATTAGAGCGCATCTGTGTTCTTTATACTTCCACATTATCCAAAATGTGTATGGATAATTTACTAACTTGAAAGTGTGTTTTTCACTGGATCATGTTTTTTTTTTAACTTGTGAAATTCATTTTTAAATTACTGTTGCTTTGCTAATTTCAATATCACTGAATCATAGTACTGAATCTATTCCTTTCTATTTTTCAATTTTATTTACTGAATCAGAATATCTAAAAATGATCCTATAAAACTTCAATCTTTATTCCAAAAGATTGCTTTTCAACATAATAATAATTATAATGAATTAACACGCAGGAAACAAATAAAAAGAGGAAATGGAAAAAGTTGAAAACATTTGCCGGGATGTTAGGCTCTAATTTATCATTTGTGTTTACACTTCCAACTTACACACTTACACTTACAACTTACACAAGTTGCGTTTGGAACTTCCAACAACGAGGATGGCCAAAACTTCAGTAAACACAAATGATTGGCCACAGCCTAACAACCCACCAAATGTTTCTTTGTTGACGCCGACTGTGAAAGTCTTAGAAACTCTACAGGACCTGGATAGATTTTTCTAATTGTGTACAGAGAAGGAGGCCTACAGACTGCAGTAAAAAAGACTTGAGTTGCATGGGGGTTAAAACTGTAAAAGCTGAAAACCAAGACTACGGTATCCAGAAAAAATCTGGTGAATAATTCATTAGACTTTTCCTGGTACAAATACTAATAATATCCTTCAATTATTTAAGTTAAAAACTGCATGAATTTTGTTTTTGTAACTGCACAGATCTGCTACTACAACATCATATGAAGTATGAAACAAAATTACAGGCAAAAGTTGGCTGTCCTTATGCAGTTCTTCGAAGCAATGTAACTAGTATAAATTAAAAAGCTAGTCTAAAGAGCTTTAAAGCCGTTTAACTACACTCAATTCAGTACGTGACAAGACATTCAGCCTAGCATAATTGAAAGAGAACACATTTATTTATACACATAACTGTATTGTTTTTAATTCTGTACAATATTGTAATGAATACTTTACAAAAATTTATTGATACTTTACAAATTATCACAATGGTATATACTTTTCACATAATAAATCTGATGTTGCGTATTAAGCTATATTGTTAACAAATATCCAATAAATATTTAGAATAAATATTTTAAAATATTATTGGTCACAATAACAGCTATAAAATAGTCTAAATTATTCAAAAATATAACCTGCGCGGTATTTACACATTTCATATAAAAACTTATATAAAATCTGAACCTGTCATATATATGTAAAATACACTCTGCATTACACCAGATTTTTTATATAAAATATACAAATCTATTTTACACTCTACTACCACATTTACAAACCTTGAAAACACTGACACAAAACTGTATAAAAATGAATTAGAAAAAATACAAATAACTATCAATACTACACCTTTATTATTATCATATAAAACTATGTAGAATATTATATCAAAATGGCAAAATATATAAAAACTCCAATAATTAATTGACACATTAAGACCACAAATATTTAATAAGTTTCAGTTGTATGTGACAATCAAAGATATGGAGTTTTCCCTTTGTTGCAAACACACTGGCAAGACATTTTAAAACTATATACCGCTGTATAAACTGTATAAATTCATATTTCTCACATTATTCTTGTATATACTTTATTATTATTATTAATAAATAACACTTTTATTGCAAGAATACATTATATATTTTTTAAATATTTTACAGTGTTCTGATAGTTTATCATCATCAGAATATTACAATTACTAAACATTTTAAACCCAATTGTTAATAACAGCTGTTTTTATATGCAGACTAAATTTAATGCATGTCTTATACATATATGTTATATAACAGTGTAAAATATAATATAAACAATTATTATTTTATTAAATTAGTAATTTTGAAATACTATTATTTTTTGTATTTATCTGGATCTGTTCAGATATTAATTAATTATTTATTTATTTTATGTTTAAATATTTCTAAATTTCCCCATAAGGCATGGCCAGCTCTAGTAGAAGGCCGGAATATTAAATGTCGCAATACTGGAACCAGATGATATTTGAGGCCAACTACACAATCTCTTAATTTATGTATTTCCATAATCAAATTGCGTCATCTTTAATTGCTGGTTTATAGCAGTTTTATAATTCTTCATGTTTTGCAAATTAAAAGTTTATTGAGTAAAATACTGTTATATTATTTAAGAAATATAATAATTAACTCATTCATATGATACGAATTCAATCATTCAAACAAAATTAATTCATTAGCCCTATTGCTAATTCACTAATTTATTCAACTTACACGTATAGTACCAAGTGTGTACAGACCTATAATTTAGAATTCGCTATAAATAGGCCTACTCATGACTTTAGTAATGCTATGAAATTAAATCAAAATATAACAAGTTCACTTTAGCTATTTTATTACAATGTGCTTATAGGCCTCAGACCAGTTGCCATGTTATGTCATTTTAGGACCTTTGGAAATGTTGTTTTAATAAAGTGATATTATTTAAATTTGGGAATGTGTGATTATTTTTATTTGAATGAATAGCTAAATTTGATTTGTATATATCTGGTTTTAAATATGAATTACGATTTATATTATATTTTACACTCAGTTATATATCATTTTTATATACATCTATAAAAAAATAGATTAAATTTAGACTACATATAAAACAGCTGTTAATAACAATGGGTTTAAAATTTTTTATTAATTGTAACATTCTGATGATAGTTCAAACTATCGAAACATTGAATATTTAAAAAATAAATAAGATATTCTTGTAAAAAATATTACTTAATAACAATAATAAATGGATAAATATACACAGTCAGTAAAAGTCTGCCATTATCTCTCAACATAACAGCTCAAAGAGTCTGATCAATATTTCTTTAAGTTTGAATATTTAAACTTGTTACTTTGCTGCAACAAGTTATTTGGTTTTCCTACTACCTTCCAATCTGTGTGTGTGTGGGGGGGGGGGGCACGCGTGCGCTTTGTGTAAAACTTACAGTTATCGTTTTATTTAAAAACCAGTATTAACTATTCTAATTTCAATATTAAAATGCATAAAGTCTGCTTTAGAAATTCATCAATAACATACTGTATCTATACTGTACTGTATCAATAAAGTACTGATCAAATTATAATCATAATTTGTTTTTTATACGTCTCTAAAATAATGTCCCTTAGTTGTTTGTTAGTCACTATAATGGCCACTTTTTGTTATTTTTCTATATGCACAAGTACTGCATATGCAAGTACTTCATAATCATTAAAGTGACTCATGAAAATACAAAATAGTGTAGGCCATACCAGTTAATCTCTTGATTCAACGCTCCTTCACATAAGTCTAATATGAGATTCACAAAATGTTATACTTTCACAACACTGAAAATATATCTACACACAACATATAGCCTACATACTTAACCTACAATATAATTTGAATCCAGCTCCGTCCACAAAAAATTAAAAAAAAAAAAAAGCAGAACGTACACTTCTGCACACCACTATAGAAAAATTCCAGTTAGCACTTTCAACCTTCACAGCTCATCATGAGATTAGAAATCATCATCAGATATTTCTGCTGACGAGTTGTGAAGCTTGAAAGCGCTGTGATGGTACAATCATGGTACATTTTATAATTACCTAAAATATGGTAACGAGATCATAAATATTGTATTTTTCTATTTTTTGACATACCCAACCCAACCTCAAACACCCGATATCGAATCTACAGTGAGTGGACTATATCACAATATTTGCCAGGATTTTAACTAATTCGTAGCAGAATCTGTAAAATGTCAAAAAAACAGTGTGCAGTTATTGCGATAAGCAAGCCAAGCCTTAATTACGTCAGAGGCTGAGAATGTGTTGACCACGACAAAACGGCGATGTCAACAAGTTAAACAAAGAAAATGTGACGTAGGTTCACCCCACTTCCGCAGAATCCAACAAGGAATTGTCGTCATTTCTGCTGCAGCACTGATCAGAGCCGGCCGGCTGCTCATTCACTTACGGGTGAATTTTAACTTTTTAGACCACTATAGGTGGTTAATAAACAATACAAATATCGGAAATACAGTGAGTCAACAAAATGTGAACGAGACGTGTATACGGAAAACTCGCGGTACTGGACGCGAAGTTTTACCGCCAGCTATAACAACCAGCAACACGAAATGGGCGAGAACGTTCCTTAATTCCTGATTTCATAATTTCCCAATATCATTTTATTGTAGAAATTCATTTTATTTTAAAATTTCAATCTAATAAAAGGAGCTCCAAAATTTATAAAAGTTATAAAAGTTTGTACCATGAGGATGAAAGGGTGAGTGGTTGTGTGCGTGTGTAATAATTCCTAAGTGCTGGGTTGAGCACCACTATATAAATATAAATATATATATGTTATTATTGTATAATCATTTAATCATATAATCATTAAACTTAATCAAATATATTATTACACATTATGTTTTTGGAAGGGTTACAGTTGGTTTTAAAAAATGTTATGTAACAAAGTAAAGAATAAAAAGGGGTATTTCATTGGTAACAATTAGAACAGCTGTTTTGTTATTTCAAGCAATTTCCGTTTCCTAATAACTTCGCGTAACGAAATTCTGGCCCTTGACTTAGGTAATTGTATAGATGGCGTCCTAGTTTATGTATACATAACCACATTTGTGAGATATAATATATCGTATCTATAAATCAAAATAAACGTAAGTATACAGGTGGCTTCTGGAACAGGGACATTAGGTGGTATTATTTAAACATATTATTACCTAATGTACGCCTAGAAAGAACGGAACAAATTGCTTGAGGTAACGGACACAAAATTTTATAATTCGTAAACATAACCCCACAATTAGGTTATACAATTGTATGCATGCAGGTATTCCAAAATTGCCAATATGAGTACTAATGACAATATTACGTTAGAAATAGGTACAACTAATGTAAATTTGACTGGCAAGATGGATGTACAAACACCTCAAACTAGTCAGATTGACGAGGCGCATACGCCTGTATCTGTAGAAATAACGAAAGTCAATACATCCATTTCAACTAGTTTAGATAGTAAGCAGGATGAAACTAATGCAATGATGCAACTTTTATTAAATAAATTTGCCAGTTTTGATAAAAAACTAGATGAACAGAAAATAGATTCTGATATTAAATTCAATGAATTGAAAAATGAAATAGAATTAGGCCACGACAAACTTATTAAGAAATGTGACCAGCTTATTACAAAACTAGATAATTTAAATGTGGTAGAAAGTAAATTAGAAACCCAGAAAGTCAATAGTGGTACCCAGCAAGATGCTGTACTGAATATAACCCTATTTAAAAATAATAATTCCAATAATGAATGTAGTATAGATAATCCAAATAATACAAGTAGTAAGATTGGGGTATTAGCAAAGGATAAACCTGATAATGAAAATATAATGAATGATAATGAAATATTTGAATTTATGAAGTCAGAAAGAAAGTTGAGAGAAAGTATTTTAGTACAAGGAATGCAGGGGGTAGAATTTTCTTTTAATGTTGTATTAGGGGGTGAAGACAAGTCTTCATGTAATTGTTATAAGGATAAGAATGCCTTTAATTTATATTTGATAGACGATAGTTCTACAAATAAAGTTTCTTTATGTTTTTGTGTACCTAAGAAGAGGTGCAACAATTTTATGATAGGGACCCCTGCATATCTGGAGAGAGAAAGTGTATTTTGGTGTTATGGAGAGAAATGTATTGAGAGAGAAAGTATAGAGAGATATTGTGAGAGTAAGAGAGTAATAAAAATATTTAAAGTAAAAAGAAATTACAGACAACTGTTAGAAAGGTTAGGGTTAGATGTGGTATATGAAAATGATGAATACTTGCCTGATAATAACAATAAATTGGAAATAACAAGAAATGAGAATAAAGACATTAGGTACTTACCTGTGGTGGAATATTATGGGGATAATTATAGTATAAACCGATTAATGATATATGATACTAAGATAAACGGAACTCTACTTGATCGTGACTGGAAATATTTGTTTAATAACCGTTTCATAAAGGAGTACGAATATAATGTATCTAGTAATAAAATCTATTTATTAAATAAGAATTTATATAGACCTAAGATTCGTTTGTTGTTTAATGATGGTGGATAGACTGTTGTATTGTGAAATGAACATTAAATAATAATATGAAAAGTGGTATTGAATTGGACTGCTATGGACTGATTTCGATTAATGACATAATAATGAAGTTGGAGTGTATATTTTTCATTGTATTCACTGTATTTATATATCCATGTATTTTTGATGTGTATTATGTATTACAGGTATATTTACACCAGTATTATATTATATATTTTACATATATGACATGTTTAATAATAATAATTTTAAATTTTAATTGGTATTGAAATTAATTCCTAATAAATGCTTAAATAAGAATATATATTTGAATTTTGAAAAGAGGTATTGTTATAAGTAGGTAAGAGAGGAATTTTATAAGAGAATTGTCAATGATTACAGTAAGTGTTTAAACAGGGATAGAGCCTGGGTATAGATAAATGCAGGTGAGTTGATTAATTAATGTAAATGGAGTTAGAAAGATAAGAATTTTTAAGGAAATACAAAGAGAATTATTAGATATTTAGGGACACAGTAGTTAGTGATTATTTGTAGAGAAGGTGTTTAAGTAGAGGTATAAACATATAATTATTGTTGATGAATTCTGTAGTGGGGGTGAGGTCATAAAGAGTAGCCAACCAATAGTGTTGTGGCAGGTAATAGCGTAGTTTAAGGGAGTGTTTGCCGAAATTTTTGGAAGGGCAAAATATTAGAGATGTATATAGTCAGTTAGGGAACACCCAACCCATTGCAAAGACGAGCGGTGCCATAGGATTTAAATGAAAATAGGAATAGTGTTTATAATGGAGATATTGGTGTCATGATAGGTAAATTTGATGGTCAGTTACAAGAAGGTGAGTAAAATTATAAAAAATAGAAGTATAGTGAATATAGGAGTTATCCAGACTAGACAATGATAGAAGGTGAAAGGTTAGGTAGTTAGGTAGGTAGAAAGTTCAGAGTATAGAGAAAGTAAGAAATGAATTATGAATAATGAAATAATAATATTATAAGAATGTAATAATAAATTTAAAATGAATTCTATTATTATAATATTGTAGTAATTGATGTCTAATAAATGACTTAAGTGAAATTGTAAATTTTAAATGATTTAAATTAAAATGAATCAAGAATATTTAATGTATTAATGTATCAGTGTTAATTATTAATGTATTATTATTATGTAAAATGTATTTATGTTATAGAAATTTCAACATGATGTTATAACATGGAAATAATGGTAAAATTTTTCTTTTAACTGGCGCTGTTAATAATACAAATAAGCCAAATAATTACCTGTTAATAATAATAATAATAATAATAATAATAATAATAATAACAATAATAATTTTTTTGTTTTATCATGCACTAAGAGTATTCAATAAATAAATATATAGAGTTATTAATTCTTTTATAATTTGTTTTCTCCAGATTTGGGAGATTATAATGTGTAATTTTCCTATTATATTTTCAATTATATTTTATTCAAATTTGGTAACTATATTATATTAATGTGCTTATGTTACAATTATAAATTACAATTATAGTAATTGTAAAAGAATGAAGATAAATATTATCGATAGGAATCGAAACCATTTTTCAACTCAGGGTAGAAGTATTTTGTAATATGAAGAAGAGATATTCTTTTTAATTCTTGAAGATTATAATTTTATAAATATATTAAGCCAACCCAGTGCTTATTGGCACAAACCAGCACTTAGCTAAGGGGAACCAGATCAGTTGAGGATGGAGTGATTTACTAAGCCACTATTTTAATATTTATTCTATATTGTTTCAGTGTTTGGTGATATGACAGCGGTCCTGAGCTGGCCAACGCGTCAGAGCAGGGGCGTTAAGAGCCTAAGTGGCCTTATGGTGTTGGGATCTCGCAGGAGAAGTCCAGTAAGGTCATCTAGGTACGGTCATCATCACCAGACCAAGGGTGAGTTGTTGTTATTTTTATGTAAAATTGTAAGGGGGTTGTGGCGACTTGTCCTGGCTGATCCCTTTAGGAAGTATGAAAGGGTCAATGAAAGTTTGTGTGCTTCGTCACACCATCTTTCATTGAGGGGGTTTTGTGATGGTACAATCATGGTACATTTTATAATTACCTAAAATATGGTAACGAGATCATAAATATTGTATTTTTCTATTTTTTGACATACCCAACCCAACCTCAAACACCCGATATCGAATCTACAGTGAGTGGACTATATCACAATATTTGCCAGGATTTTAACTAATTCGTAGCAGAATCTGTAAAATGTCAAAAAAACAGTGTGCAGTTATTGCGATAAGCAAGCCAAGCCTTAATTACGTCAGAGGCTGAGAATGTGTTGACCACGACAAAACGGCGATGTCAACAAGTTAAACAAAGAAAATGTGACGTAGGTTCACCCCACTTCCGCAGAATCCAACAAGGAATTGTCGTCATTTCTGCTGCAGCACTGATCAGAGCCGGCCGGCTGCTCATTCACTTACGGGTGAATTTTAACTTTTTAGACCACTATAGGTGGTTAATAAACAATACAAATATCGGAAATACAGTGAGTCAACAAAATGTGAACGAGACGTGTATACGGAAAACTCGCGGTACTGGACGCGAAGTTTTACCGCCAGCTATAACAACCAGCAACACGAAATGGGTGAGAACGTTCCTTAATTCCTGATTTCATAATTTCCCAATATCATTTTATTGTAGAAATTCATTTTATTTTAAAATTTCAATCTAATAAAAGGAGCTCCAAAATTTATAAAAGTTATAAAAGTTTGTACCATGAGGATGAAAGGGTGAGTGGTTGTGTGCGTGTGTAATAATTCCTAAGTGCTGGGTTGAGCACCACTATATAAATATAAATATATATATGTTATTATTGTATAATCATTTAATCATATAATCATTAAACTTAATCAAATATATTATTACACATTATGTTTTTGGAAGGGTTACAGTTGGTTTTAAAAAATGTTATGTAACAAAGTAAAGAATAAAAAGGGGTATTTTTCATTGGTAACAATTAGAACAGCTGTTTTGTTATTTCAAGCAATTTCCGTTTCCTAATAACTTCGCGTAACGAAATTCTGGCCCTTGACTTAGGTAACTGTATAGATGGCGTCCTAGTTTATGTATACATAACCACATTTGTGAGATATAATATATCGTATCTATAAATCAAAATAAACGTAAGTATACAGCGCTAACTGGGATTTTTTCTATAGCGGTGTGCAACAGTGTAATTTCTGCTTTCTGCTTGTGATTATAATACAACTTTATTAAAAAAAAAAGGTATGCTCAATGTTAAAAGGGCATAAATGAGTTTTTCAATTTTCATGTTTTGGCAAAAACAAGTACAAAAGTGGGTGCACTGTTCTGTGTTAAAATGACATTAAGGAATTCCATATACAAGACTGCATGAGGTTTAAAAGTTCTCTCTTCATGTTAAAAGAGCATTTGAACATTTAATATACCCTTTTAACATGAGTCTATCAGATGTAACACCAATAACAATGACACAATATTGATAATAATTTGCTGATACCAATGGATTTGACAATGAATGTTAGTTGATCTAAAGTATTGGTGCCAGAATTACTTTAATCTTCTATTGTGGTGTATTCATTGTGTATTTATATATGGTACCTTTAGGTTACGAACAATGAATACACCACATTAGAAGACTGAGATTATAGGTTGCATTAGTAAGCAATAATTGTGTGTATATTATAAATACATTACATTATCATTAGAATTACTTTAGTTTAGATAATTAACATGTTCTGTACTCACAACATTATGAATAATACTGCTACTACTATTTATATAAATCATAAAGGCCAAATCAAAAAAGGTCCAGGCGAATTTTGTGAATTTATTATTACCAATTATTTTTCATCAGTTCTTTCAAAATATGACAAGGTACACACATTTTCTGATAACTGCTCTGAATAGAAAAATTCACACTTATAAAAATGCTTGCTACCTTTAACTGATACTGAATGTTTCAAAAAAGTCGAGCAATCTTTCCAGTTTTTTATCTACAAGCGATAGGGTTCACTAATCAAACTTGATAGTTTCTGATATACGAACCATTGTAAAAGCTCTCTGGCCTGGCACTGGTTTAAATGACAAAAACTCTACTTGTTTTCGCATTTCTTTTATAGTGGTCTGCATATCAGAAACTGTTAATTTTGAATTCTCTCCAGCGTGGGACACAGTTTCCTATCATGTAATAACAGTTTTGTTATCAAACAATCTTTAATAGGCATGATAGAATATATTCACTAACGAGTGAACTGAATTTTTTAAAAAGCCACCACAATCATTTTAAAAATTACCACAATCACAAGCACAAACAAACAGGCTATTTCATTGCAGTTTTTTTTTTTCCAAGAACAGAATACTTCTGCAAGTAAATTAAAACCTCTGATGGTCACAGATTGTTTTGTGAAATGTGCATCAGGTTTTTTGCATACACTGGTAAAATTTTTTTAAATATATTTGCAGAAGTAATCTATTATAGAATACCAACATAATATTGAAATTGTTATTGCTTTTTTTCTATACACTTTTACTCCAAAAGTCCACAGTCACCTGGAAGTTAACAATTTTTGTTAACAGGGTATCTTTACAAATTGCATTTAAAGGTCTCTAAAATACATGAATCGATAAAAAATGTAATTTTTTATCAAGATCTTAACATACAAATAATGAATTTAGCTAGTTGTACAAAACCTGACAGTAAAGTGCTAACATAATCAAATGGTTTAATGTTTCACAGTTATTTTCCACTTTACCAAAAATTTGGTGCAGCGCAAATATGCCTTTCTAACATCAAGTTGTTCATATTCTCTTCTAGAGATATGACATACATAACACAATTTTACATAATCATGTACAACAAACTGTACTAAATATCTTGTTATAATCACATTTCTTTGCATTACGTTTATTTATACGTGTCACCATGTTACAGAGCTGGACTGTGACAGAACAATACTTCACTTCTCCACAAAACTTTCAGTTACCATTATTGTAACCACATACATAAATAACTTCTCCATCATATAGAAAAAATATTATTATTAATATAATAATAACATTTATAAAACACGTCACTATTAATAACAACAATAGTCATAATAAATAGGTAAGAACCTTAAATTAACTTTAACATAAAAATTTTTAAGAAGAATTTGTTAGTAACTTAAGAGAAAATTTATGAAAACACATTTTACTTCTATTGTTTTCCAAGTTATTTGATTCCGATTCCCTACAGTACGGCTACAAATTATTATTATTTTTCAGAAAGGCTGAAAATTATTAATTTGAACCATTTGAAACAAATTTTTTAAACAAAACAACATGTCACAAATTCCAAAGTCATTACCAAGTAATATTTTAAAAGACACCATATTTTCACCATATTTAAAACACAAAAAATAAGTAATAACCATATTTGTAAAGTTGACTTGATGATACTTCTTGTTCTGCTGAAGACAATAAAATTCACATACTTACGAGGTTTCTAAGAGGTATATTTTTAACAGCGACTTTGAATAGCGATTTTTGGTCCCCGACAAAGATATGCATGTTGTGAAAAAGAAAACAATTTGGTATTTACTTTAATGAGGAATGCTTGAAAAACTAACATTAACTTCAAGCCAAAGAGCTTACTTTCACATAGTATCAGCAACAAAACACATTTGATTTAACAGCTGATAGGTTAGAAATTATACAAACTGACAAGAATCCCAGAGAGAGAAAAAATATATTTAAAATTAAGCTCAGTAAAACAATGTATATACAGCAACTTAATAAAAAACATTCCAGAAACTTAATGAAACTTAAGGTGTAGTATTCAATACACATAAGTCAAGAAATGGCAAATGTTCTATTTGAACATGAGATCATGAACAGATAGAATGATTTAACAGGAACTGTATAGGAACAATAACAAAGGAATCCCTATAGAATCACAGACAATCCCAGGTTATGAGAAACAAGAATACAAAAGAGCTGTTTGTGATGTGGAAAAATAAAAAAAACTAGAACTGATAAAATTACCAAACATTTAAGAAAGACTTACCAAATACTCTACATTCTTATGAGTCAAATACATGACCCAAACTACTGAACAAATTCCAGTAAATAATTTACAAAAATATTAGTCTGGATACTAAAAAAGGACACAGTTGATAAAGGATGGAACTATCATACAATAACAATATACATACAATACAGTAACATACACATAAAAATCAGAAACGAACTGTCTATTGTATGTCCAAAAGACTAATCAAAAACCAGTCAGGAATGTGGAAGTTAAAATAACATTTACAACACCCACATAAAGGATATTATTGGAGTACAACTACCATACTTTGCTCTTGACAACTTACAAAAGGCATGCAATAATCTAAAATGATAAAACTTGTTTCACATAATGAAAAATATTGTTTGTTTATGCATGAATGTTCATGTTACACAAATAATAGGAACCAATTTTACTAAAACAAAAAATGAAGAGCTCTCACAGAATGCAAATTCTGTACAAATAGAGACGATAAAATATTTGTGCAAAAATGTTTTCTGTTTGCAAACACAACAAACATATAATAAGTAACAAGCAGAATGATCACTGTTGCACACCACTATATAAAAATTATCCCGATTAACGCTTTCCAGCTTCACAGCTCATCGTCAGATCGGAACAGCTGTTCCGATCTGACGATGAGCTGTGAAGCTTGAAAGCGCTAATCGGGATAATTTTTATATAGTGGTGTGCAACAGTGATCATTCTGCTTGTGATTTCAACCACTAATACACATTTCTTCATTAAATATAATAAATACGTTATAGAAAAATAAGACAACTCCTACCTACAAAAAACAAAATAACACAATGGTATTAATAATAAACAAATCAATCAAATGGCTTCAATGGTATTTAACGTTTCACTATAAAAATAAAATGTGACCTTGTAAAAATACTTACCTGGATCATCCCATTCTGTGGACAATAATTTCATGCGATAAGAAAACGCTTGTTGGCACTTCAAACAGATATTAAGAATAAACTGAGAAGACATATTTACCTAATGTGGAGGTGATGAAAAGAGAGGAGAGAGGGAAGACTATGAAGAATACACATCTTGCAGCCACAATACAAATTCTGGGAATAACCAAACAGCTGATTACTGGAGGTGGACGAGTCAACATAACAGTACATCCATTAACTATAAAAAATAATTGCTTTTTGTAGGTATCCTGGGATGACATTATCAAATATGGGGTGGCATCAAGCAAAGTGGAGATGGCTTTCTCCAACTTTTTCTGAAGACTGAAGCTTCATGGCACTTAAAAATACACATGGTGGCAATTATAAACATAATTATACTGACAACAAAAACATGAAATACTTATTACAGTCACTAATACAGATATAATAAAAATTAAACTGCAAAGATAACTGAACATATATTCTGGATACAATGAAAGTAGCTGTTATGTCTGAGACACGACAGAACAGAGAAATATTAAGAAACCCATTGAACGTGTACATAAATAAAGGATTAATATTTGCATGCACACACACACACACTGCTAAAATAAATACAGTGCCCATCTTATTAGTTCATCAATTGGAAGATAAATGGTTTCATTTGTTGGGTGCTGAAGGCTGTATTTTTCAATTTTGGTTGTGCCTTTTTCTTTTAAATATCTTGAGATTCTTATCTCTTAAAAATGCTCCTTAAAAATTATCATGAGACACTGTTTGAGAATTATCACACTTTGATCTGTTAAAGGTCAGAATGTTTACGAAGATCTGAAAATTGTAGAAAAATGTACACAAAAATGACACTTTAATCATATATTAATGACGTATCATATATTAACTACGTAGCTATCAAACTTAAAATCCCTTGTTAGCTAGTAGTAAGGAAATAATAGCTCTTAGAACATTAATATTGGGTCTTAATTTTGTCTCACTGTTATGATCAATAGATATATTATTTTGTTAATTATGTTAACTCTTCTTTGGGTATTTAATTATTGTAAAGTTCCTAGAAAAACAACTTGGAATTTTTATCAAGAATCAGTAACACAGTATCTGTTTCAGAAAATCATAATCGCAGATATTCCATTATCTAATACTTCAAATACTCTCAAATTTATTATATCATATAAAAACTTATTTATAGTGGGAATCATAATATGATCTCACATACATCCTTTGTTTATTGTACTCAGACATTATAAAAAACCTCAGAATATATAAAATCCCTGATGGCTTTTTTTGCAAAATAACAGTTTTAAGTATGAATTCTACTTTGTCAAAATACATAAATATAATGTAAAAACCTTAATATGTACAAGCAAAAAATATAATCAATTCCTCCTTTATATAAACTACTCAAGTACATACAAAATTATAGTTACAAACATATTGCTCATCTGTATATCTTCAATCGTATAAAAACATCCATTTTTATTTACAGCTAACCAAATACTTGTCAAAATAGTTTCTGTACAAATAAGTATTTTACAGCTGAGTAGAAAACTAAAACATATTTTTTAAAGTGTACCACAATGAAGTACTTAAAATACCTTACTGTGTTAACTATAAAATTTATCACAATAGTCTGCTGTATCCAATAACAGAACTCTTTAACTCTTTATTAGAATTACCGTTTTCAAAAACATAGATACATTGAGTGATATGATATTTTGAATTTTGTATACAAAGATTAAAAAATATGAACATCTTCACAGTCATACAGTAAAATAAAAGGCATATTATTATTTAAAATCTGTCTGTCATAAAATATATATATAACAGTTCTTTAAAACATCATTTTTATGGTGCTCAGAATAACAATTTTTTCTCTCTGAGCATCGTATTTTTAAAAAATACGCAGTACTTTTAAAAAACTATCTGGTTCTCAGTAATGAGAATTTTTACTGACGAGCGTACCTTTTTAACATTTTGCGCAAAAGAATTCGACTGAATAAGCCTGAACACATGGAACTATAAAAATAATATCATATATATACTTATATACATATACATTTATCAGTTATTTACATGTTTATATAAATACAACTCCTTGTACATAAAACTATCTATCTACAGAATATCTTCGCAAGGTATTTCGGTATACAGGAGATTCTTTGAGGAGCAGCCAAATGTATTCGTAAATTCTTTCAGTTGTGCTAACACTGTAGCCAACCTAATAATACAAAAACAAGCAAATATTAAATTATACATTGCACTGACAGTTTTACTTCTCTAACTAAAGATTGAAATACATGAGTACAAGAGTAGGATGAAAAGTTCTGGGCCCGGCACAGAGATAGCGCTACTATGCTCATTATTTTGACCATGTTGTATGATTTCATCCTTTGTAGGCCTAGTTTCGATGATTTCAAGTCAATGAGTTGTTTATTATTAGTGGCACAATCCGCCACTGTAAGCACCTCGAGTATCATTGGATACTGGAAATTCATGCTGTGATTAAATTTTGTTTTTACAGATTTAACTACAACCGATATAAAAAAGGAGCCATATTCAAAGTTGGGGGAATCTTTTCCATCGAATACAACGGTTGATTGCTGGGTTGCTGTATATAAAATGGGTCGGACAACTGACGACCCACGTGTTGGATGTCCAATTGAAGTAACTGTGCCACCAAAAATAGAAAAAATCCATAAAAGCGTTTTGGTAGACTGTAAAATGAAAGAGACTGAGATAACTGAGAGTGCTGATATATAAACGAAATGTGTTCGCAATATCTTACACGAACACCTGTGTATGACAAAGCTGTGTGCTAGACGGGTGCCGTGTTTGCTGACACTTGACCAAAAAAATTGTCGAAAGGAGGTTCAATCAGTTCTTTGGCACCAATTGTTGTGTTGGTTGAAATCAAAGAACTGAAGTTCGCATTGCTTCCTCACCCACCATACTAGCCCTATTTAGACCCGCGTGACGTCTACATCTTTCCTAACCTCAAAAATGACTTCGAGGGAAAAGATTCACTGACAACAATCAAGTCAGCAATGCTGTAAATGGATATTTTGAGGACCTCGACAAATCAGCTTATCAGTCTGGCATAACCACTTTCGAACATTGTTGGGAAAAGTGTAGAGCTAAACAGAGATTATGCTGAGAAATAAATACAAATTAATCCAGTAAAGTGTTGGTTTTCCTATTAAGACCTGGAACTTTTCACCCTACCCTCGTATAAGAAATCAGATTATGAAGAATTAACTGACAACAACATTCACTAAAACTGAAAAATAAAAATAACACCGTCATACATTCAACAGTCTGTTTCTTTGAGAGAGGTATTGATGTTTATTATGCATAGGTTGGGGGGGGGGGTCTAGTGTTAATTTTGAATTTGTTTTGAATTATTTACTCCAACTTGGTGACTCAGTAATTGACAAAAATTATATCACGCAAACACTACAAACTATATTCCAGAAAATATCAACAATTCGCAAATGAAAAATTCCTTTGGTTACAACAGCTGCGATTTTCACTAATTTATCTGTAATCCAATTGACAAAAATAATACACAACTGATACAATACACAGTAATGAAAATGTGAAAAATGCATGAGTTTACGATATCTTTGGTTCGGAAACCTACTAAAATGTTGTGACTGTAACATAGAGAAGTGTATAGCAGATGTGGCAGGATAAGTCAAATAAAATTAAAATGTATACTTACATTGATGTGTCATCAAGGTATGATTCCAGGTCTACGTCCATTTCCTTTTGTTGTTCAGTCTTCAATGAACATATTGACTAAAATTTAAAAAAAAACACAAAAAAACAAATATTAAAACAAGGAAAAATGTGTACATTATGCATCTGGTTTTATATTACACAACCAGAAATGATGCAGTTATCCAGGGAACAATTACATTATCATATAAGGATTTACTGATAAGAAAACAACCTAACAAACAGCTTCATCATTAGCTGAGGAAAGAAAAACTTCTGCATATGCAACCTGCAGACAATAATGTGTTGTTGAAATGAGATTAGTTCCAGTTCATTGTTTAACTTGAGTTAGTTAAACAGCATTCTGTAATGGTGCAAAAAATGTAATAAATTTGAACTATCTGTAGACAACCTTTGAGGTAATCTTTTATTTACCCAGTGTGTACTTTTTGGTCACTGACTGTAGCTCTGTGGAAGGCACAGCACGGCACAGGAATGTTTATGGTCGGTAGGGTGTATATTCATGCGTACGAGCGGGCGGGTGTGCCACCTTTTCCCAACGTGAAAATCACGTACAGAAATTCCATAGCCGAACGTGCGATGGAAAGAGCCAATCAGCGTTCGAATTTACGACCATGTGGCCAGCGGGACGGGCTGTAGAGCGTACCCACGCTTCGCTTGACGCCGGGCAGTTCGCTACAACTAATCACACGGTACAGCAGTAAATATAACGCAGCCTCGGAATTTCGGTAGACCGACATGAATTGAGTAGCCGAGGTCTACTGAAACTGGTGTAAATATAAGAGAAGAAAACCAGGAAGAAAAGTGTCAGTGCAATCTACCTAATACGTAAATAACTGGGAAGAATTAGAACAGTGTTTGGTGACAAAGTGTTAAGTGAATTACCAGCAATGGCGGAATAGCATATGCAGGTACAATGTACAGTCAGCGGCGTAAAAAATTAAACTTAATAATTATATAAAGAGCTCAGAAAATGGGGGACATTAACCAGTGTAAAGAGTGAGAGAGTGTGTGTGGGGAACAAGGGAAAAATAAAATATAAAAGTACTGGTTGGTCGAGAAAGATTATGATATGGTATAGGGTATTTGTATAAGTAATTTCATGTTTTAAGTATTGAAGTAAAAGATAAAGAGAAAATATAACATTGAATTTAATAAATTGAATTAAAAATAAATAAGATTTGTTTTCCAGAATAAATATGTGTTAGAGTAATTATTTCGCCATAACCATTTCCTAGTGTTCTGTGCTGAAAAACTCGTCTAAACGTTCCGGGGAATCTTCTGAATTGTGGGTAGTCAGATTGCAAAATTGTCCAGTGTTTTAGTCAATGTTACACTTTGACTTCAACTCTGAATTTCTATTAAACATTTCAATCATTTAATTTTACTTGTCTACCCTTTATTATCCACTTCAAATCAAAAAATAAATTATTCAAATTTATTACACATTTTTCCATCTTTTAAATGAATTTAATTTTCATTATGACCATTCATAATTACATACTGACAATTATTCAAATAAAAAATTTATTACTATCATAAAATCAATTGCAACTATAAATTGGTTACACAAAATATAATATACACATAACACCATGTATCAGCTGATATCTTATCATAACACCATAACCTTATACAGAGAACATGAAAACATAATACAACTTTAATTTTGGCTTTCTATTGAATCTTCCAATTGTTACATTATAATTTCTACTCAGAATTTTTTATTTCATATTCTCATTTATCAATAAATGAGTGACTCCCTTTCAAGAATAGTAATCTCTTTTGTCCTACGGGTATTTAAACCTAACCCCACTCTCACCTTCTTCTTTATATCAACCACTAGCGGATTTGAAATAGGGTGACACCGTTCTCTCAATAATATTTCCCTCCACCATTTCTCTAACTCTACTTGAACCTCTTCTTTTAGAATAGGGCTCCAAATAACTTCTTGGTACAAAAGGTGTGTGTTCCCGTGCTTTCTGCTACACTCCTAGTTCCTGCCCCTTCCAGGTAACTCCGCCAACACCTCTTTAAATCGGTCCAAATCTGCCCTCAACTCCTCACGTTGGGGTCCCCCAACAGCTCCACCCTCATTTTAAAAAAAATTATGTGCTCTATTCTCCCATATTCGCTGTTTACTTTCATCACTCCCTTTCTCTCTACACACATTCACTCTCGCTTCTGTGTCCCCCCTACTGACCCGTGTTTATCTCACTTTACCTCCAGAAATTCTTATGTTGTCTAATACCCGTGCAAAACTAACTCTGACCGGTTTAATTTCATTACCTAATTCTAACACCCGTTTACTGAAATCAATTACTGTTTTATTAAAAAAATCGTTACCCAAAATCCAACTTTTACAACATTTTAAATTCATTTAAATCCATCTTTTCCATTAGTTTAAATTAATTACCTCAAATTAATTTAATTACATTATTTCCAATAATTTAAATTATACATTTTTTCCAGTCTCCAGATCGCTATTATGATTAACTTAAGAATGTTTTACCTTGTATAATCCACTATGCGATCTCAGTTTTTTACATACAACATGTTTCAGGGACTAAATCCCCATCTTCAGGTACACTAAAAAATTTATTATTCCCCTAATACATAGGGGTCGTCGAAATGATTAAAATGTTTATACATAAAAACACACGCACAAAAATTACTGAATAAATTAACATATAACACAAACACATGAACACGTTAAAAGCGACTCAGTGCACCGGTCGACCTCCGATCGTCAACTAGCCCGTGTTCGTGCTTCGTTGCTTATCATCAACGCGGTATCATATAATTTATTGGATTTAAATGATAGCTGATCATTGAGTAACTGCTCTTTATTTACTTTGGATGCCTTGTATATTTCAAACTCTTCTAAAGCATTCAGGAAATGACCCTTATTACAAACATGTATCGGCTCCATGTTCTCTTTGAATCCGTTGTAATTATAGTTTTTGTTTATTAGGTGGAGTGCGTAATTTGATGAGGTGGTTTGGGGTTTCTTTTTTGGTAGGTGTTCTTTAAATCTCTCGATAAATTTCCTCCCCGTTTGTCCGATATAGAACTTATCGCACTCACTGCACTGGATTCTATATACTCCTGAAAATTCCTCCAAAGTTATTGGTTTTCGTGGCTTAAGTATATTTTTTTGATTATTTATGGTCTTGAATGAAACATTTATATATAATTTTTTTAATTCATTTTTTATTATGTTGGGGAGTATGCTCGTATATAATGCTGAGACATATTGTGTTGTATTTTTAACTTTATTATTGTCACCATTTATTTTCCGTAATTGTTTATGTATCATTTTATCCACAATTTCTGTGTTATATCCATTTTTCAAGGCTATGTGTTTTATTATGTTACATTCTTCCTTATAATCCTCCGTATTCATTGGTACGCTTATTAGTCTATGTGCTAGTGCATTAAATGCCGCCATTTTTTGTGTGTATGGATGATTCGATTTAGCATTTATAACTATGTCTGTTGTGGTAGGTTTTCGGTATATTTTAAAACCGAAATGGTTGTTTCTTTTTAACACCAATACATCGAGGAAGTTTAAGCCATTATTGGTTTCCATTTCCATAGTAAATTTTATGTTGTGGTTAATTTCGTTAATAAATTTAAAAAACATATCCACCTGTCTGTGGATATGTTTTTTTTTTCATAGACTAATAAGCGTACCAATGAATACGGAGGATTATAAGGAAGAATATAACATAATAAAACACATAGCCTTGAAAAATGGATATAACACAGAAATTGTGGATAAAATGATACATAAACAATTACGGAAAATAAATGGTGACAATAATAAAGTTAAAAATACAACACAATATGTCTCAGCATTATATACGAACATACTCCCCAACATAATAAAAATATCGGTATGGAGAACCATACATGACTTCCATGTTCTAAGATTTATATTTAAAATCATATTCGAAATGAAATATTTCCATAGAAACTACGTCTTTCTACTTATTGCTTCAGCATTAACCACAGTACTGTGGTCACTAACGTATACCACCTCACGTTTTCGCACTCGATTTTCACCGATGATGGCATGCAATGGCACTGCCGAAAAGTCTGGTTTTGCAGAAAACATTGAACTAAAGCTAAACAGCCCAGGAAGCAATTATAACAAAAAACTACTTCTTTGTTGCCGATAACGTAGTACACAAAAAAAATTCTCCCCTCCACCTTCAACTATAATTTTTTATAATAGAAAATTACCCCCACCCCGTTCACCTAACCTCTTTCACTTATAGATATTTCATCTACATTTCTACAGTGGATTATTATGAGCTTCTTATCAGGATACATTATTTATAAAAATTAAGTACTTTACTCTCGTTAAATTATAAAATGTTTCAGGTAAACTACCCCTTTCTCTTAACCGATCTTCTCCAAAATCAATAGACCTTCAGTCCTCTACAATTCAGGGATGCATGCAAAAAAATATTTGTTTCTGTTTGAATGTGCGGCAGTTATCGTTCGTCATGGAAACATTTCTCTTGTTACAACATAAAATGTTGCAGGCAAACTACCCCTTTCCCTTAACCGATCTTCACCAAAATCAATAGACCTTGAGCTCTCTGCAACTCAGGAAAGGGTGCAAAAAATTATTTGATTCTCATTGAATTTTCGGCAGTTATCGTTCGTCATAAAAAAATTACCATTTTTAAAACATAAAACGTTGCTGATAAACTACCCCTTCCCTTAACCGATCTTCAACAAAATCAACAGACCTTGAGTTCTCTTTAGTTCAAAAAGGTATGCAAACACCTAGTTAATTCTGTTTGAATTTACGGCAGTTATCGTTCGTCATATAAAAAATTACCCTTGTTAAAACATAAAATGTTGCTGATAAACTACCCCTTTCCCTTAACCGATCTTCACCAACACCAATAGGTATTGAGAACTCTACAATACTGGGCTGTATGCAAAACATCATTTGATTCTGTTTGATTTGCGGCTGTTATCGTTTACTATAGAAAAAAATTACCCTCGATAAAAAACCGTTGCAGGTAAACTACCCCTTTCACTTAACCGATCTTCACCAAAAACGACAGGTATTGGGAACGCTACAATTCAGGCCTGTATGCAAAAAATTATTTGATTCTGTTTGAATTTGCGGCTGTTATCGTTTGCCATAGAAAACACCCTTGATAAAACATTAAACGTTGCTGGTAAACTACCCTATTCCATTAACCGATCTTCACCAAAAACAATAGGTTTTGAGAACTCTACAATTCAGGGATGTATGCAAAACATTAGTTGATTCTCTTTGAATTTACGGCAGTTATCGTTCGTCATAGAAAAAATACCCTTGTTAAAACATAAAACGTTGCAGGTAAACTACCCCTTCCCCTTAACCGATCTTCAACAAAATCAACAGACATGAGTTCTGTATAACTGTAAAAGGTATGCAGAAGAGTAGTTGATTCTGTTTTAATGTACGGCAGTTATCGTTCGTCAAAAAAATTACCCTTCATAAAACATAAAATGTTGCTGGTAAACAACCCTATTCCCTTAACCGATCTTCACCAAAACCAACAGGTCTTGAGAACTCTACATTTCAGGGCTGTATGCAAAATATTATATGATTCTGTTTGAATTTGCGGGTGTTATCGTTTGCCATATAAAATACCCTTGATAAAACAAAAAACGTGTCTGTTAAACTACCCCTTTCCCTTAACCGATCTTCACCAAAAACAATAGGTCTTTAGTACTCAACAAAACAGGGCTGTATGCAAAAACGTATTTGATTCTGTTTGAATTTGCGGCTCTTATCGTTTGCCATAGAAAATACCCTTCTTTTAATACATAAAACTTTGCAGGTAAACTACCCCTTTCCCTTAACCGATCTTCACCAACACCAATAGGTATTGAGAACTCTACAATACAGGGCTGTATGCAAAACATCATTTGATTCTGTTTGAATTTGCGGCTGTTATCGTTTACCATAGAAAAAAATCGGTATGGAGAACCATACATGACTTCCATGTTCTAAGATTTATATTTAAAATCATATTCGAAATGAAATATTTCCATAGAAACTACGTATTTCTACTTATTGCTTCAGCATTAACCACAGTACTGTGGTCACTAACGTATACCACCTCACGTTTTCGCACTCGATTTTCACTGATAATGGCAGTCGATGGCACTGCCGAAAAGTCTGGTTTTACAGAAAACATTGGACTACGGCTAAACAGCCCGGGAAGCAATTTTAACAAAAAACTACTTCTTTGTAGCCGATAACGTAGTACACGTATAAAAAATTCTCCCCTCCCCGTTCAACTATAAATTTTAGTAATAGAAAATTACCCCCACCCCATTCACCTAATCTCTTCATTTATAGATATTTCATCTACGTTTCTACAGTGGATTATTATGCGCTTCTTATCAGGATACTTTATTTATAAAAATTAAGTACTTTACTCTTGTTAAATCATAAAATATTTCTGGTAAACTACCCCTTTCTCTTAACCGATCTTCTCCAAAATCAATAGACCTTCAGTCCTCTACAATTCAGGGATGCATGCAAAAAAATATTTGATTCTGTTTGAATGTGTGGCAGTTATCGTTCGTCATGGAAACATTTCTCTTGTTACAACTTAAAATGTTGCCGGTAAACTACCCCTTTCCCTTAACCGATCTTCACCAAAATCAACAAACCTTGAGTTCTCTAGAAATCAGGCAAGTGTGCAAAAACTTATTTGATTCTCTTTGAATTTTTGGCAGTTATCGTTCGTCATAAAAAAATTACCCTTTTTAAAACAAAACTTAGGTGATAAACTACCCCTTTCCCTTAACCGATCTTCACCAAAACCAATAGGTCGTGAGTACTCTACAAATCAGGGCAGTATGCAAAACATCATTTGATTCTGTTTGAATTTGCAGCTGTTATCGTTTACTATAGAAAATATCGGTATGGAGAACCATACATGACTTCCATATTCTAAGATTTATATTTAAAATCATTTTCAGCCAAACAGCCAGGCTGTGTCTTACCTGCCTTTTTATTGCTGTATTAAATGAAAAATATTATATTACATTAAAATGAAAAAATTATAATTTTATTGCCTGGCAACAAAATTATTTTATTTTTAACAATTACCATTGTTTCAAAAAGTTTAAATCAATTTTCAAGTACTTTACTCTTGTTAAAACGTAAAAGGTTGCAGGTAAACTACACCTTCCCCTTAACCGATCTTCACCAAAATCGAAAGTCATTGAGACCTCTACAATTCAGGGACGTATGCAAAAAATTATTTGATTCTGTTTGAATTTGCGGCTGTTATCGTTTGCCATAGAAAATACACTTGATAAAAAAACGTTGCAGGTAAACTACCCCTTCTCCTTAACCGATCTTAACCAAAAACAATAGGTCTTGAGTACTCTACAAATCAGGGCTGTATGAAAAACATTATTTGATTCTGTTTGAATTTGCGGCTGTTATCGTTTGCCATAGAAAATACCCTTGTTAAAAAAACGTTGCAGGTAAACTACCCCTTTCCCTCAACCGATCTTCACCAAAAACAATAGGTCTTGAGAACTCTACAATTTAGGGCTGTATGCAAATAATCTTTTGATTCTGTTTGCATTTGCGGCTGTTATCGTTTGCCATAGGAAATACCCTTGTTAAAACATAAAACGTTACAGGTAAACTACCCCTTTCCTTTAACCGATCTTCACCAAAATCAACAGATCTTGAGACCTCTACAATTCAGGGCTGTATGCGAAACATTATTTGATTCTGTTTGAATTTGCGGCTGTTATCGTTTGCCAAACAAACAAAATTACCCTTGCTAAAAAAAACCGTTGCAGGTAAACTACCCCTTTCCCTCAACCGATCTTCACCAAAAACAATAGGTCGCGAGAACTCTACAAATCAGGGCTGTATGCAAAAAATTATTTGATTCTGTTTGAATTTGCGGCAGTTATCGTTTGCCATAGAAAAAAAATCTACAGACAGACAGACACACACACAGACACTTTTCGGAAAACGACTTTTTTTCATGTTTTGAGTGTAGTAGAATCAGAATCTGCAATAATCTCGAACACGATTTTTTTTGCCATCACCATACTTCCATTCCTTAAGGAATATGGAAGTAAATATCGGTATGGAGAACCATACATGACTTCCATATTCTAAGATTTATATTTAAAATCATTTTCAGCCAAACAGCCAGGCTGTGTCTTACCTGCCTTTTTATTGCTGTATTAAATGAAAAATATTATATTACATTAAAATGAAAAAATTATAATTTTATTGCCTGGCAACAAAATTATTTTATTTTTAACAATTACCATTGTTTCAAAAAGTTTAAATAAATTTTCAAGTACTTTACTCTTGTTAAAACGTAAAAGGTTGCAGGTAAACTACCCCTTCCCCTTAACCGATCTTCACCAAAATCGAAAGTCATTGAGACCTCTACAATTCAGGGACGTATGCAAAAAATTATTTGATTCTGTTTGAATTTGCGGCTGTTATCGTTTGCCATAGAAAATACGCTTGATAAAAAAACGTTGCTGGTAAACTACCCCTTCCCCTTAACCGATCTTCACCAAAAACAATAGGTCTTGAGTACTCTACAAATCAGGACTGTATGCAAAACATTATTTGATTCTGTTTGAATTTGCGGCTGTTATCGTTTGCCATAGAAAATACCCTTGTTAAAAAAACGTTGCAGGTAAACTACCCCTTTCCCTTAACCGATCTTCACCAAAATCAAAAGATCTTGAGAACTCTACAATTCAATGCTGTATGCGAAACATTATTTGATTCTGTTTGAATTTGCGGCTGTTATCGTTTGCCAAACAAACAAAATTACCCTTGCTAAAAAAAAAACCGTTGCAGGTAAACTACCCCTTTCCCTCAACCGATCTTCACCAAAAACAATAGGTCGCGAGTACTCTGCAAATCAGGGCTGCATGCAAAAAATTATTTGATTCTGTTTGAATTTGCGGCAGTTATCGTTTGCCATAGAAAAAAAATCTACAGACAGACAGACACACAGACAGACAGACAGACAGACAGACAGACACACAGACACTTTTCGAAAAACGACTTTTTTTCATGTTTTGAGTGTAGTACAATCAGAATCTGCAATAATCTCGAACACGATTTTTTTTGCCATCACCATACTTCCATTCCTTAAGGAATATGGAAGTAAAAATTACCCTTGATAAAAAACCGTTGCAGGTAAACTACCCCTTTCCCTTAACCGATCTTCACCAAAAACGACAGGTCTTGGGTACTCTACAATTAAGGTCTGCATACAAACAATTATTTGATTCTGTTTGAATTTGCGGCTGTTATGTTTGCCATAGAAAACACCCTTGATAAAACATAAAACGTTGCTGGTAAACTACCCTATTCCATTAACCGATCTTCACCAAAAACAATAGGTCTTGAGAACTCAACAATTTAGGGCTGTATGCAAAACATTAGTTGATTCTCTTTGAATTTACGGCAGTTATCGTTCGTCATAGAAAAAATACCCTTGTTAAAACATAAAACGTTGCAGGTAAACTACCCCTTTCCCTTAACCGATCTTCAACAAAATCAACAGACCTTGAGTTCTGTATAATTCAAAAAGGTATGCAGAAGAGTAGTTGATTCTGTTTTAATGTACAGCTGTTATCGTTCGTCATAAAAAAATTACCCTTGATAAAACATAAAATGTTGCTGGTAAACAACCCTATTCCCTTAACCGATCTTCACCAAAACCAACAAGTCTTGAGAACTCTACATTTCAGGGCTGTATGCAAAATATTATATGATTCTGTTTGACTTTGCGGCTGTTATCGTTTGCCATATAAAATACCCTTGATAAAACAATAAACGTGTCAGGTAAACTACCCCTTTCCCTTAACCGATCTTCACCAAAATCGAAAGTCATTGAGACCTCTACAATTCAGGGACGTATGTAAAAAATTATTTGATTCTGTTTGAATTTGCGGCTGTTATCGTTTGCCATAGAAAATACGCTTGATAAAAAAAAACGTTGCAGGTAAACTACCCCTTCCCCTTAACCGATCTTCACCAAAAACAATAGGTCTTGAGTACTCTACAAATCAGAGCTGTATGCAAAACATTATTTGATTCTGTTTGAATTTGCGGCTGTTATCGTTTGCCATAGAAAATACCCTTGTTAAAAAAACGTTGCAGGTAAACTACCCCTTTCCCTCAACCGATCTTCACCAAAAATAATAGGTCTTGAGAACTCTACAATTTAGGGCTGTATGCAAATAATCTTTTGATTCTGTTTGAATTTGCGGCTGTTATCGTTTGCCATAGGAAATACCCTTGTTAAAACATAAAACGTTACAGGTAAACTACCCCTTTCCCTTAACCGATCTTCACCAAAAACAATAGGTCTTGAGTACTCTACAAATCAGGGCTGTATGCAAAACATTATTTGATTCTGTTTGAATTTGCGGCTGTTATCGTTTGCCATAGAAAATACCCTTGTTAAAAAAACGTTGCAGGTAAACTACCCCTTTCCCTCAACCGAACTTCACCAAAAACAATAGGTCTTGAGAACTCTACAAATCAGGGCTGTATGCAAATAATCTTTTGATTCTGTTTGAATTTGCGACTGTTATCGTTTGCCATAGGAAATACCCTTGTTAAAACATAAAACGTTACAGGTAAACTACCCCTTTCCCTTAACCGATCTTCACCAAAATCAACAGATCTTGAGAACTCTACAATTCAGGGCTGTATGCGAAACATTATTTGATTCTGTTTGAATTTGCGGCTGTTATCGTTTGCCAAACAAACAAAATTACCCTTGCTGAAAAAAAACCGTTGCAGGTAAACTACCCCTTTCCCTCAACCGATCTTCACCAAAAACAATAGGTCGCGAGTACTCTGCAAATCAGGGCTGCATGCAAAAAATTATTTGATTCTGTTTGAATTTGCGGCAGTTATCGTTTGCCATAGAAAAAAAATCTACAGACACACACACAGACAGACACACAGACAGACACACAGACAGACAGACAGACAGACACACACAGACACTTTTCGGAAAACGACTTTTTTTCATGTTTTGAGTGTAGTAGAATCAGAATCTGCAATAATCTCGAACACGATTTTTTTTGCCATCACCATACTTCCATTCCTTAAGGAAAATATGGAAGTAAAAATTACCCTTGATAAAAAACCGTTGCAGGTAAACTACCCCTTTCCCTTAACCGATCTTCACCAAAAACGATAGGTCTTGAGAACTCTACAATTCAGGGCTGTATGCAAAATATTATATGATTTTGTTTGAATTTGCGGCTGTTATCGTTTGCCATACAAAATACCCTTATTAAAACAAAAAACGTGGCCAGTAAACTACCCCTTTACCTTAAACGATCTTCACCAAAAACAATTGGTCTTTAGTACTCAAGAAATCAGGGCTGTATGCAAAAACGTATTTGATTCTGTTTGAATTTGCGGCTCTTATCGTTTGCCATAGAAAATACCCTTTTAAAACATAAAACGTTGCAGGTAAACTACCCCTTTCCCTTAACCGATCTTTACCAAAATCAACAGATCTTGAGAACTCTACAATTCAGAGCTGTATGCAAAACGTTATTTGATTCTGTTTGAATTTGCGGTTGTTATCGTTTGCCAAACAAACAAAATTACCCTTGATAAAAAAAAACCGTTGCAGGTAAACTACCCCTTTCCCTCAACTTATCTTCACCAAAACCAATAGGTCGCGAGTACTCTACAAATCAGGGTTGTATGCAAAAAATTATTTGATTCTGTTTGAATTTGCGGCTGTTATCGTTTGCCATAGAAAAAATCTACAGGCACACACACACACACATACACACACACACACACACACCTTTCGAAAAATGACTTTTTTTCATGTTTTGAGTGTAGTACAATCAGAATCTGCAATAATCTCGAACACGATTTTTTTTTGCCATCACCATACTTCCATTTCCTTAAGGAACATGGAAGTAAAAACTTCCATTTCCTTAAGGAACATGGAAGTAAAATGAATTTAAAAAATTATATATAAACGTTTCATTCAAGACCATAAATAATCTAAAAAATATACTTAAGCCACGAAAACCAATAACTTTGGAGGAATGTTCAGGAGTATATAGAATCCAGTGCAGTGAGTGCGATAAGTTCTATATCGGACAAACGGGGAGGAAATTTATCGAGAGATTTAAAGAACACCTACCAAAAAAGAAACCCCAAACCACCTCATCAAATTACGCACTTCACCTAATAAACGAAAACCATAATTACACCGGATTCAAAGAAAACATGGATCCGATACATGTTTGTAATAAAGGTCATTTCCTGAATACTTTAGAAGAGTTTGAAATATACAAGGCATCCAAAGTAAATAAAGAGCAGTTACTCAATGATCAGCTTATCATTTAAATCCAATAAATTATATGATACCGCGTTGATGATAAGCAACGAAGCACGAACACGGGCTAGTTGACGATCGGAGGTCGACCGGTGCACTGAGTCGCTTTTAACGTGTTCATGTGTTTGTGTTATATGTTAATTTATTCAGTAATTTTTGTGCGTGTGTTTTTATGTATAAACATTTTAATCATTTCGACGACCCCTATGTATTAGGGGAATAATAAATTTTTTACTGTACCTGAAGATGGGGATTTAGTCCCTGAAACATGTTGTATGTAAAAAACTGAGATCGCATAGTGGATTATACAAGGTAAAAAATTCTTAAGTTAATTTAAATTACTTCAATTACATTATAAAATTTCAATAATATCAATTACTTTATCGAAACAAAATATTATTGTTATTATCACTCACTCAAAACTGTAAACATTGCTTACACCAACTGCCATGCATGCACACAACACTGTAATTATTTTGATTGTAATTTGTTTTTACCATTACATTATAAAATATTAATAATTACATACTGTTAATCATTTCATCAATTATCATTATTATCATGTACTCAATAAAAATTATCAATGTTAAGTACCCAAAATACAATGTACATACCCATAATATAACCTATTATACAATCCATACTGCCTGTAATCTCAATGCATAAACACCTTTTACGTTTAATTGTTTATCATTTATTATACAATTCAATTCAAAATAAATTTCTCAAATTTATTATCAAAGTTTCACATCTTTCACATTTTCCAAAACACTGTAAGTTACTTTAATTACACTATTCAAAACAATTTCAATTCATCTAATTTCCTTATAAAATTCACAATTACATCCTGTTAATTATTTAGTCAAATGAAATATTATTATTATTATTATTATTATCAAATCAATCCCTACTACAAACCTTTGTTACATAAAATACTGTGTACAACATAACCTATTACACAAATACATTTAAAACCAATACACATTTATATACAATCTGTTTTACACTAATAGTCATTGTTTATCAAAAAAATCGTTCCTTTCATCAAAATTTAGTCTGATATTATTCCAACACTTTTCATTTTTGTTTACATTTATTATATAATCTTTTTTAATATAATACCCATTTATACCCAGGTAAGTGCTTATTCTCAAAATACTCATCATTTGCTACTGTGCTGTTTACTTTTAAGGTAAGTCTTTATTTTATTAACACTCTCTCTACTTATACTCTGTCTTAACTATTCAAAATCTCTATTCACCTTAAATATCCCCCCTCTCTCTCTCTCTCTCTCTCTCTCTCTCTCTCTCTCTCTCTCTCTCTCTCTCTCTCTCTCTCATAATATTTACTTAAACTTAATTATTATATAAAGAGCTCGGAAAGCGGGGGACATTAACCAGTGTAAATAACCAGTGTAAAGAGTGAGAGAGTGTGTGTGGGGAACAAGGGAAAAATAAAATATAAAAGTACTGGTTGGTCGAGAAAGATTATGATATAGGGTATTTGTATAAGTAATTTCATGTTTTAAGTATTGAAGTAAAAGATAAAGAGAAAATATAACAATTAATAATTAAATGCACTTTCACTTGTGAAAAAACTTACTTTTTGTTATATCCTTATACGCACGTTTCGGAGTAGTTTGCTCCTTCATCAGTGAGGTATAAATGCAGAAAGCGTCAAGGCGTTGGTTATCTGTAACGGCTTTTTGGGGGATTGGTTGGGTGTGGGGGTGTGTGTAGATGGAAGGGGGTTGGCGCGAGATTCTGAATTGTGTCCGTTGTGTCGAATAGTGTGTTGGATTTAAATTGTAATTGTTCACTGAGTATGTTGTTAGGTTGTTTTGTTGTGTTTGTATATTTCGTATTGTTCTACGGTGTTGAGTTTGCGACTTTTGGGCATGTAGTGTAAAATTTCAAGATTGTTTTTTATGTTGGTATAACTGTGGTTTCCTGTTTGTATGTGTGTGGCAAATGTGAAAGTGCATTTAATTATTAATTGTTAAAGTGCAGTGAAAGAAGTGATCATTCACAATAATATTAACAACGCAGAAAATATAGCATTGAATTTAATAAATTGAATTAAAAATAAATAAGATTTGTTTTCTAGAATAAATATGTGTTAGAGTAATTATTTCGCCGTAACCATTTCCTAGTGTTCTGTGCTGAAAAACTCGTCTACATGTTCCGGGGAATCTTCTGAATTGTGGGTAGTCAGATTGCAAAATTGTCCAGTGTTTTAATTAAGGTAAAGTATAAAGGTTTCCATATCTGTCCTTCAAAGATATTGGTGGCGGCCCTGAACTTCTGTTGGTGTTTACAAAAGGTAAGTTAGCGAGAAAAGATCGCAAGGTAAGGTTCTGGCAGAGTATATTTTTTTTTTAAATTAATAAATGTTTGTTTCTTCACAATTCATTAGGCATATGCACTACCTTCAAGTTATATAAATTAATAATAATAAACCTCTGCTCAACAATCCATGAAAGACCAAGGCATACCGCACTGTTTTTGTGTTTAGTGGGATGGTTGCATGGCTAGTACAATGCGTCGCCACCCACTGGTTGTGGTATTTACAGCCAGGAGGCGCCGCTGTTATCTCAGTGGCTACTCAATTTTGCCTCATGACACTGAGTGCACGCCGTACCAAGCCTCCAATGGGAAATAAACCTGCGACCACACACACATGAATCATGCACACTAGCCACTACACCACCTGGAGGCTCCCTTCAAGTTATGTATAAAACAGTTATCAGTAATAGAGTTTTTGACACTGAAGTATTTAATGCCAATCAAGATTCACAGACAAATGAAACAAATTTATAGTGATGGCCATACAGATATGAAAATATCCAACAATGGGTTCAACATGCCAAAAGCTGTGACAAAGATAAAATGAGCACAGATCAAGATTTTACCTATTTCAATAATCGATGTAGATAGGTGTCACTTACAAACGTAACCAGAGCTCCCAGGCAGAAGCAATATTATTCTCAACTCAGAAAGTGATAACTATTCTATCAATCATTTTACATGATTGTAAGACAACCTCTCCTTTCGTTAAAATATACACCCATCTTTGATTTGAATACAAAGAGTTGAATTTGTATTTATTAGTATGCATACTATTAAAAGAACAATAGTTTACACTTTTTTTACTGTATGTGTTTCCATGTTACGGTATGCACATAACATTTTTATTTTACATTACATCATTATGTTATATCAACAAACATGTTACCTGGACATCAGCATAGGCCTATTGTATTTCAAGCTCAATTTATGAAGTTTCAATACTTTGTTCATGTCATTATTGTTTCAACATACCAGAACTGCAAACTATTTTGTGAAACACAGTAACTGTATCACATATTTATTCTTTACAACTAAATTAATTGACAATTAAATTCTTTATTAGATAAACTAACCTTTTCAATCTGCCTTGCGACATCTTGTTTATAGTTGATAACGGGTTTCAAAGCATATGCTTCGTCATCAGATCTTTAAAAAATCCCTCATATGAGGTCACCACTGGTTAAAATTCCATTCGCATCTGCACTGTACGCGTTAGTGGATCAAGACAGTATCTTGTAGTGGATTGAATTTAAAAATTTAGTCGTGGTCATTCAATATGAAACAACGATGGCTTATGTCTGTGTATCCTCCAAGGCTCTGCACAAAGCACACACAAACATAAGCAGCCATATATGTACCACCATGAACCTGCTTTATCAGATAGAGACAAACAACCACTCAGTGATCAACCAAACATGAACAGGTGTGCACGTACTAATGCATACAGTGCAGATGCAATTGGAATTTTAACCAGTGATGACCTCATATGAGGGACTTTTTTAAAAATCTGATGATTAAGCACATTATTTGAAACCCATCGTCAATTGTAAATAAGAAGTAAATACGCAAATTGAAAAGGTTAGTATATCTATTCACACAAGTGACTTGGATAAGTTTAAAACATGCACACTAAATTCATTATTGCTTATACATTACCTGAGCAAATGTAATGAAGAATATTTGCTGATTTTCGTATGTCTCCAATGCGGGCTGATGAATATGTGGATACAGCGACAAGTGTTTTTCTAAAGCCTATATAAAAGAAAACATAAATATAATGTTGTTTTAAAAGTACTTTACACAAATGCCATTCTGACTAACAATACTAAGCAAATTTGATTTAACTAAGTTACTACTTAACTTATTTTTTTCACATTACCATTGTGATTTTTATGATTATATTTTTATTCTATGCTCATTCTCATTTATGATTGTCTCAATAGTATCTCTCTACTGTATAAATATTGAAGTATTATTCAGTAATTAGTTATTAAATGAATATTGATTTTATCTGTAAGGTTTGATCCAGGAATTCGTTTAGTGTACTTCGGCAGAGAACAATGGGCAAATACAAATAACAAAATGCATATATCAAGTAAAATATAACCTTATTTATTTTCTTTTGATAACATAAAAAAGATCATGAACACACTTATTCCGCCTTAAGGCGTAAAACTGATTTCCAATAACTGTTACATCAAAATACAAATATGTATATAAAAAATTACGCAAACTCAACACTTCTTGTTAGGCCTATATTCATATTCTTCACTCACACAACCATACACACTTCCATACTTTTACATTTCTTTTTATTGAGCTCAATTTAACAAAATTTGGTGAAAAACCAGTATTGAATTATTGTTGAAATCTCTACTTCCCTTTTATGGTGTGTATGGTTTCATCCTACGGGACGTCTCCTGTTGCGTGCACTATTTGTTGTTTTCACTTACGGCCAAACTGTCAATTTATTTTTATTGATCACTGATTAATACATTATCTATATTTTTTAAGTTCAAATACTAGTTAAAACTTCACATTTTTAGGATTTGCGTTTTATGCTGTTTATGTGGGTGAAAACTATTCAGCCAGCGGCGAATGAACTGCCCACGTCCACTATATTTAGATGTTGTTTGCCGACTGGCGTTCAGTATTAAAAATTTCCGTTTGTGTCGTCTCTAAACTGGTTCACTCCGCTCCCCGCCATACGTCTCGTCCTCAGTATTGAAAAGTTTCGCTGAACTCAGTATCACCTTTTTAACTTGCCACGAACTGATTTTCGTCAACAACATTCCTTCGTTGTTAGTCACTGACTACAAATAAACTCGAGATTTGCTGCATAACCATATATGGTCATTAAACTCTCGCTGGCACTCGCCTCACCTTAAGGGGGCCTCATCTTTACATGTTATAAAATTTATAAAGCTATTATGTGAAATGACTATGTAAATTTAGCCCCATTACAATATTAAATGATACTTTACCTTACCCACTACCCACTACACAGCAATGCCATAATATCAGTACTTAATATTTTTTAGACTAATTGGAAAATGTCTTTTGAATCTCTGTACAATGTTTGCATTTTTTACAATATATTTATATCAATGTAATTTAATGATTCAACCAAATTTACTTTAAAAGAATACTAAATTTAAAAAAAAAATGTTTTATTAGTTTAACTAGTTAGTATCATTTTATTTATTAAATCATTTTGTACTGACAGGATAAATGTAAGCTTTCACAACATTCTTTCTACAATTATTATCCAAAATGTTAACCGTTAATTATGCAATTTTTTTATGTTACAATGTTTTCTTAACTTTTCAAGTTATATTAGTTTTCATTTTAAATATACTTTAAGGAACTCTGGTATAGTGAGGATGAAGTGGTTGACTGGGAGGAAGTGATAGGACTACCCCCCCCCTAAAAAAAGCTGCTAACAGAAAAAAGAAGAGAATTTAATCTTGAAACACGCTGTTGAATGAACAAAGTGACTTCTCAGTTTCAACTCAACTATTTGGCATTTGTCTGTCCATCCGTCTGTCTACTTGAGGCATGTCTCATGATAATTTTTCAATGCATCAACTTCAACTGTTATTCATACAACTTTGTACGCATATTCACATTAACCCTGTTGAATCTTACTGTTTTGGGATTGATCCTACCCAAACAAATTTGGGCAAGGGGGCAAAAAGTGAGGGAGGAAAATTTAGAAAAATTGTGAAAAACCATCTGGGGTATCAAATAAAGAGAATTTTAACTGCAGTCTGAATACAATATCTGGTTTAGAAACATTCAAAATTTTGGATCACGAGGACTCCAAAATATGATACAAGATTTAAAAAAACAATAGTAAAATCCATGCCAAATATCAAACTGAATAGAATTTTTACCCAACCTCGAATGCACTGTTTACACTGAAAATGTTTTAATTTTAGCACCATCATGGACAAAAAATTGGAAGTCAGAATTTTAAAACAATGTTACAAGTCAATATCCAGCATGAATTCGAAGAATTTTATTCAAAATATGAGGGATATCCAGAAAGTAAATTCTGCTTTTAAATACTGCCATGGTATCGATGGCGTCGCGGTGTTGCGCATGCGTGGGCAGTTTGTTGTTTCAGTCCCAAGCCAACAATGCCATTTATAAACAACTGTGCACTGAGTAAGCTTTGTTGGACATGTTTATAATGGAAAAGAAATTCAAGATGCCCGCCATGTGTGAAAGTCAGTTATGTGATTCAGTTCTTGAATGCGAAAGGCATTAAACCAATTGAAATTCACTGTCAGATTTTCGATATTCATGGAAAAGAAGCAGTGAGCAATTCAATGGTACCACAATGGATATAACTTTTTTGCTTAGTCTGATCCAGAGTAAGCGAGATAGGATGCTTACCTGGAATGTTGCTATGAATCATGGCACTGCACACACACACACACACACACACACACACACACACACACACACACTGCCGCTGCAATGCAACATCTCCTAAAGTTTGGCTGGCAACAATCTGATCATCCGTCTTACAACCCAGACTTCACACTAAGTGAATATCACCTTTTCAAGCATGAGAAATCGATCCTTGGCGACCAACGATATCAAACAAGTTGTTAATATATGGTTCAAGTCACAGGCGGGAAATTTCTACGATGAAGGTATACAACGCCTGGTGCCTCACTATAAAAAGTGTTTCAAAAATGACGGAAACTATATAGAAACGTAGTTTAAGGTGTGTACTTCAAATAGCAATAAAAATGTTTTGTAAATATATCCTTAGTTTCCTTTAATACCCTATCGGAACATACTTTCTGGATAGCCCTCGAATAATCTCAGGATCATTAATTATTTGATAAAATTTTGGGCTATGTTCTAAGCTATGTTTGAAAAAAAAGTTTACGTACTGTCATCAGTCATGAATATTTGTGACAAGTATTAGATATACTTCTAGATACATGTCTATGGAAAAGTAAGTAAACACAATTTATTATTATTAATAATAAAAAATTTTTACAAGAACACATTTATTATTTTATTTTATTTTATGTTTATTATTAATCATAAAATTAGAAAATTATTTAAAAACCAAAATATAAAAATTACCTATAACAGCAATAAAACAGATTCTGATAGAATCAAACCTAAAACAGCTAAATTAATTCATAATTTAAATGGAGTACAACAAATTGAATGCCCTGACTGTAACAAATTTTATGTTGGCCAAACTAAAAAAAAAAATGTTTAAAAGAAAGATATATACAACACCGTAATTCATATTTAAAACAAGATATATATACCGGTTTGGCCCGAATATAAGACGGCCTCACATATAAGATGACCCTAGATTTTTGAAGGTGTTTTACAGGAAAAAAAAGGGCCTGCATATAAGACGACACTGAATTTTTTGAAGTGTTGTATGAGAAAGACAATTAAATGGTCTAGATATCATACCTTGAAATTACACTAAGTAAATTTGGCTATTTTACATTAAAGGTGAAATCATAAGTGTTAAAGTACCTTACTTTTTAGTTCCAGTCATCATCCTTGTTTTCTTCTTCCTCTCCAAGTTCATATTCAGAATTGGTACTGGAATCAGATTCATAACTGGAGTAGTCTTTCCACAAAATGTCATCCTCACTCCCATTATTAGAAACACAACCTTTTTTAAACCCCTTTACAATGGACTCACTTTTGATTTTTCCCCAGGCTGTGATTATCCACTGGGCCAGTAACTGTATGCTTGGTTTCTTCAACTTGTCTGTCGGAGTCAATGCATGGTTTCCATTAATTAACCAGTCACTATAGTTCTTCCATAAGTAGTCCTTAAATGGTTTATTAACAACCACATCTAAAACTTGAAGCTGAGAAGTCATTCCCCCCGGGATTATAACAAGATCAGTGTTCATTTCTACAACCAACTTCTTTATTTTCTCACTTGTGTAACCATGAAAGAACTACCTCTCTGCCCTAGTAAAGCACCTGGTCGTCGTCCCCAAACAACCTTAAGCCAATCTGCCATAAACTCTTCAGTCATCCACCCCGTTTCCTGTTCTCTAAACAATCCCAGCTGGTAACTGTTCCTTCGGAAGCATTTTTCTCTTCAAAATAACGTATGGCAGAAGTTTTCTTCTATCGGCAGTAACCCCTAGCATCACAGTATTGCATGACTTTTCGTTGCCTATAGATTTAATTATAACTGATTTTGCACCCTTTCTGTCCACAGTAACATTTGATGGCATATCAAAAAACACTGGTGTTTGGTCAGCATTTCCCATTTGGCCAAGCAGGTAACTGTGTGCTTTCCTCAGTTTTATAATTCGCTGATAAGTGATCAATTTGTTAGTATAATCTGCGGATAGGCGTTGCGCAAGTGTAGTCTGATGTCGTAAACACAGACCTGGACACCGCATCATACGTTTACACCAGCCTAAGTACATCATGTAGAACATCAGAAACAAATGGGCCATTATATGCACTGTCGTACGATAAATTTATTGTTCCGTACTCAAAAACATATCGCGGTGTCCTAGGAAACACATCCGATAAAATATCGTGCGAGTTGTTTAGCTACACGGGTCGTAATGGTTTTGTTTATGCACTCGCGCGAGTTTTTTATCATGACTTTCAGACATCAGTGCTGCCAACCTTCCTGCCTAGAGTTGGCGAGGCCAGTTATGCCAAGTAATCAGTGTATTCACGTCATGGTGTGATTTTATTAATTTGTTTTGTAAATATGGAAGACACTATTACAGAAAGGCTCACTGATGAAATCCAGAACAGGAGAGCACTATAGGATCCCGTTTCTGAAGCTTATAAAAACGAACCGATAAGCGGCATATAACATTCACGGATTCATTTTCAGTACTGATGATGCCAACACTGATCAAGTTTGTTCACACCCACTTCTGATATTTTTGAAGCACGATAAAAATCGGAGTCAACTCGGATGCAAAACTTATCGTACGATTTGAATCGGATCCATAAAAGGGGCCTTAAAGTGAACAACTTTTAACATCTGACACAATACGGTATTCAGCCGCGCAGTGCTGAAAATGCGCTTGGGATTTTCACCTTGAGCTTGACCTTGAGCTCATTATAAAACGCGCGTGCTTATCCACGCTACGCACATGACAAGCCTGTGTGTTACAAAATACGCTAGGCACTTAACACGAAATTTTTAAATGTTAGGTTGCGCATATAAGATGAGTATGGTTTTCAGAAGGGCATTTTATGGAAAAAATCACAGTCTTATATTTGGGCCAATATGGTAAATCAAATTTACCTATACACTTAATAAAAAGCAAACACACATATCCAAAGGTCCAAAAATGATCTTAAGGGAAAATTTAGAAATATTTAAACATAAAACACATAATAAATTAATACTAGAAAAAATTCAGATTACCGTAATACAAAAAATTAAAATATTTTCAAAATTAATAATTTAATAAAATAATAAATATTTATATTATATTTTACAATTTATAACCTATTTTATATACACATATAAAAACATTAAATTTTGTCTACATATAAAACAGCTGTTTAGAACAATTGATTTCAAAATTTTGAATTTATTAATTATACCTGATTATGATAGTTGGATTTCTACCGAAACATTTGTAATTTACAAAATAAAAACAAATATATTCTTGTTAAGTTTTTTTTATTATTAATAATAATATAAAATAAGAAGAAAAATTTGAGCATATATGAAAACAAAATTTAGGCCTAATTATTTGTCGTTTTGGTATAATGGTAAAAAAAAGTTGTGGATGTTTAAAGTTCATTGTGTTAATAATAATAATAATAAAAGTAATAAAGATTGTCTGCATTAAAAATTTGATTTTACAAAAAACAATCCAAAGTAGTAGTGATTTTTGTAATTCTTCTTTTACTTTATAAGGTACAGCAAAACCCATGGTACTGATGTATGATCACCTCTTGTAGTGTTTCTTGGCTAAAGCTATGTATGAGCCATACATACAAAGGCCTTAAATCACGACTTAAAAATAAATAAAATTTACTAATTTAATGTTATCTAATATTAAATGTATTCATTCAAAATACGGCAAGTTTTGCAGTCAGTGAGTTTTTCCTTATTGTTATCCACTTATCAAAATAATTTTCCCGTCACCTTGAAAGCTTGCCTGACGCCAGATATAGTCGCTATATGCCTGTACACAGTTTCATTCAGTTGTGGTTCGATGAGATTCTCTTTGTTCCACCACCTTCGCAAACAGTAAGTTGGATGTACAAATGCACGACTGGACTGGTTCACTGCTGGATGCTGGTTTGGCAGCAACGTACCGTCACCAGCAAATAGTATATCCCAAGGTACAATGCTTTTCATAACTCCAAAACTCATTTCAATGCCCAGACCACCAAACAGAACTGCACTGCAAAATAAAAGCAGTATTAAAATGCTTTTAAGAATTAAGTTAAAACTGGTGTACACTTTTCACAATTGTTTTTTTATAGTTTTGACTCTACACTTCAAAAATGCAGTTATATAATACAGTTATCAGTACACACTGAAAAACATAACTCTAGATAATTGATTAACAATTTACTTAAAATTACTTTTGCTTTCACAATTGCGTTTCATAGAATTTCATATATAACTTGCCCCCCCTCTCATTCTCTCTCTCTCTCTCTCTCTCTCTCTCTCTCTCTCTCTCTCTCTCTCTCTCTCTCTCTGTGTGTGGGGGGGGGGAGGCCAGTTTGGCTGCTCAGGGTCTCATGGTCTGAAACAAATCTTCTATCACGGAGGCTATCATGGCCAGAGAGTCAGTATTACAAAAATTAAAAACTACCAGGCTATTCGGCCATGACCAATTGCTTGATGATGATTGTGACATTTTTTCTTCTCTAGACGTTTTAATTACCTTTTCAGTACCAAAAATATTTGACAAGGAATGGTAAGCTGAATTTACCCCAAGTAGAGGTGTAACGGGACAAAATTTGGGTAACAAAATTATGTAACAAGTTAACGTTTTATTGTAATGAAGCTGATTGTAGAGGTGGGGGCAGGCGATGCCCAAATAAGGTAACAAGTGATTCTGTTGTTGACCAGTGAATCATACAAACGGCACGTGTTTACAACGACACAGCGAGTCTCCAGTCGTCCAACATACACGACACACGTGTTCTTTTAGTGCCTGCGGGCATTTACGGTAGGGCCTACCGAATTTTTTCTTAAATGTTGAAAGTGATAATAAACTTTTAAAGTAAAAGGCAATAAAACAATGGAGATATAAATATAGACGGTTAGAACAATTTTTTTTTGTTTTGGTGATTTGAAAGTGAACTGCGAAGTGTTGTAAAACAACTCGGACCACGTGCCAGATAAGTAACAAAATAATTGGCCAAAATTAATAAAAATTCGATGTAAAATTTTTTTATTTTTTATACAAAAGGTATTAAATTAAAAATGAGATCTCAAAAAGGGGGTAAATAGAGAAAGAGAGAGAGAGTGTGTGAGAGAAAAGGGGTGCGAGAGAAAGAGAAAAAAAGGAAAGTACTGATTTGTTATTGATGGTTTTCTTTTAATTTAATTTGTTGTAAATTATATTCGTTGGTCTAAGCAATAACAAAATGTTTTAATAAAATTACATAAGATTTTTGTGCATAATGATGTGTTAGTTAATTATTACGCCACAATACCCATAACCTAATCTCTGTATCGATAAGTTCGCCTATACGGCCCTGGAGTTTTTCTATAAGGGAATTTTGTATTATTTGTCTAAATTGTTTCATTGGGAAGAGTGAAATGGTTTCTACATTTACTCCTAAAAATGTAGTGGCGGCCTGGGGAAATTGGGAATCTTCTGTATTGTAACGTGTCTAAATTGGGTAAATTTATTTCTTACAGTATGGGGTATTTGCAATTTTATTTATTTCATTTTTGCGGGATTCTATAAAAAATTATTGTGCAAACATTAACTCTATTGGAACGGAACACGTGGCAAGTAGAACAGTTGAAACAAAGGCAAGGCGCAATTTCTATTGTGTAACGCGGCAAGGAATTCGTACCACCCTCCAATTCTCAGAAATGTGCATAAGTGTGACGACGCCCGCACTTAACATCTCAAGCACGTGCGCTGTTGGGACGCCGCGAGGAACGAACGACGCTGTGAAAAATGGCGCTGGAATGAACAATTTGTAACACCAGCAAGACGAACTACAGGAAATATCGTTAAGCCACGCCTACTGCTAGTGACATCAGTATAGCAGAGGCAAATATCGTCTACACATTTGGCTGATATAACGACTATGTTCCATGCATAGAGTGAATACGCCACAGCAAACCAGCTATGCACAGCGACGACAACCTGTTGGCAGGGAATACGCAGTTCCTCCCGCTCTGCGAAGGACGATTCTCAGTCATACTCTGTGCGTACCGGCCGGTACAGAGCTAAGTTAGGCTCAGTAAAAAATTTTGTTTCACCGATAAAAAAGTGAAATAACAGTTTAAATCCATGTAACCGTGGTTAATACCATTCAGTGAAGAATATCTACGTTTAGTTCCGGACATAACAGTGATTGCCAAACGTTAAATAGTGAGTTCGAATGAAGACCACGTTGCCGACTATAGAATTTCACAACATGTTTAAGGGTTCGGGGTAATAAAAAATGTTCAGGGGAGGGTGTATAAATTGAGAGAATGAGTGAATGGCAGGCTGGGCTCTGTCTGTATATGTGTTTTGTATAGTGATCAATAAGGTAAGATAGTAGAGTAAGGTAGTATGTAGAAGATGCCAACAGAACAAAGAAACATGTAACGTAATCTGTAAAATGCTGAAAAAATTTTTGAACAAGATTTTCAAATGAATCTGATTAATTAAAAATAGTAATTTCTCTTCCTAACAATGTGTCGAATAAGTTATTTCGATAACCTTAACTCATGTTTGTATCTAACGTACTTGTGATCGGATCCTGGAACCTGGCAGAAGAGATCGTGGAGGTAGGTGGAAATTACAGTAATTTGGTAATTAATATAATTAAATTGAATAGAGTATAACAATTGGCGCCCGAACAGGGACGAATTTTAATATATTTAATTAAATTCCACATCTACGAAAGATACAAAAATGTGTTAGGTTAGCGTACAAAATAAAAAAAGACGTTATGTACGCAAAGCTATACCGAAAGTAATATAGAAAGTACATGAAAAGAAAAAAAAAATTAAATTAATTAATTAATTAGATTATTAATATTTTGAATATCAATGGTAAAAAATGTCAGATAACGAGAATAAAGTAAATGAAAATAGAGTAGGAAATTTTGACGACTCAAACATGAGCAATTTTGAAACACATTCGACTCCAAGTGCGAGTCAGAATAAAACAGAATTAAATGTAACAGATCAGAATAATGTAACTGTAGATTCGGGGATTCAAATAACCCCAAATTTGGGTAGGGACTGTACAACTAACAATGAAGAAGTTAGCTTCATTGACAGTAATACAGAAATAACTGAATCAAAAATAATGAAAGATGTCGAACATCAATCGACACCTATCCAAAATAAAAAATCTGACGATACCTATGAAATGTTTAGAGCAATACAAGCAATGATAGAAAAACAGAGTGTAAAGTTTGATGAACAGAAATACGAGATTCAAGAATTTAAAAATAATGTAAATGAGAAATTAGATACACAGAATAACAAATTTAATGTGATAAGTAGCGATATGAATAGTCGTTTTGACATGAATGATGCTAAGTTTGATGTATTAACTAATTCACTGTGTAACATTGATGACCGAATGAATAAAATACGTAGTGAAACAAAAAGAGAAACAGATGAGTTGAGAGAGTATTTGTGTGTGGTAGACAGCAAAACAAATATGTTAGAATCCAATCAGAAAGAGATTGGACAACAAATAATTACAGTAAATGACAAAATAGAAAATTTTGTAAGTAAAGTAGGTGATAAAGTTGAGAGTATTGAAAGTGAGATGCAGTGCTTAACTAACACAATACATGTTATAGATAACCGTAGCAGTGAATTAGAATCACAAATAGCAATAGTAAAAAATGTTAGAAATGAGGTAGAAAGTAATTGCAAAACAGAGATACAAGCTATACAAAATACAGTAAATACTATAGATAAAAATAATAAACAATTTGAATGTTTAAATAACAATAAATTTGTGTCAATTGAGCAGAGTATCGTTAATGTTAAAGATGAATTGAATATAGCTATAAACGAAAAACTTAACAGAGTTACTGAACACATAGTCATTGCTAAAGATATGAATAGCGATATTGATTTGGAGTTATTTAATTGTGAAAACAGGGGGTACACCCTATGCAGTTTTTGAATAGAGTCAGAGAATTTAATCAATTTTGTAGAAGTAGCTGGGAAATACAATTGCAAAAAATAATGAAGTGTTTTAGAGGGAATTCCGCGGTATGGGCGGAGGTGCATAAAGTAGACTGGGTAAATTATCAGTGTTTTGAGACGGCTTTTAGAGAGAAATATTGGTCAGAGGAGGAACAAGAGATATTACGGAGTAAAATTATGGGACCAGGTAATTTTGGGACCCAAGGGGGTAACGTAACTATGTATGTAATGCGACTGTATAATGAGGCAAAATATTTAGAGCCACCATTACCGTTTGGGTCATTCGTCCGTCACATAAGCAAGCACTTACCGAGAGAAATACAAATCACATTAATGACTCGAGAGATTGTAGAAATAACGGAATTAGAGAAAATATTAGACATATTTCAGAATATAAGAGAACGGGATATGAGTAGGCGGATAAATGCACCAGCATCACATATAAATGGGAATCATAATCAACCAAGGGGAATACCCAATTTTCACCGAGGAGCGCGGGGAGGAAGTTTTGATAACAGGGGCGAGAGTTGGAGGTGTAGAGAATGTGAAACCGACAATTATGCTAATAGAACAAATTGTTTCAGATGTCATCGAAACAGGGAGTGCACCAGGAACGAGAGAACGAACCAACCACAAAATCAACAGTCGAGGGGAGGAGAATTTTATAGAGGAGCGCCCAGAGGAGGAGGACATTATAATAGAGGAAGAGGAGGCAATCATCCAGCTGTACCAGGCCCATCCACGGGAAACTAAGGAAGACAATGGAGAAGCGGGCCCAACCATTGTCAACGGAGAACCGGGTCCAAGTAACCAACGAATATGCGAACGTTATCAAGGTGGATATGGCAAAAGAATTGTTAGAAGAGGAGGAGAACAAGGTGATGGAATGCAGAACAGGATTGACTGAGGTGACAATTAAAATCGAAGGTAAGAATTATAACACTTTAATTGATACCGGTAGCGAGATCTCAGTAATTTCGGAAAATGTTATGGGTGAATTAAAAGAGATAAATAAAAATATACCATCATTACCAGTTGCGGGGGTAACTGGGGTGAGAAGTAAGAGAATAACCAGACAAGTACAATTAAATATTTTAATAAATGAAGTTGAATTTGAAAACACTTTCCTAGTAGTTAAAGGGTTGAGTCTAGATGTAATATTGGGAAATGATTTTTTGGAAAGAACCGGAGCAGTAATAGTTTTCAATAAACAAATAGTAAAGTTTGAAAAGGGGAATAAACCATTCAGAATAGAGTTTAAAAAAGTAGTAAACGAAGCTAAAGTCACGGGAGTAAAAATGTTACATAAGCAGATGAGCGATAGAGAGATAGAGACCAAGATAAATATATGTCTAGAGAGTGATCGCCTAGAGAATGAGGAGGGAGAAATGCATGAGAGTAATGAGAGTGTGTGGGCAGATAGAGCCGACAAATTTTTTAATGAAGATACAGTTGTAGGAAATACTCAGCGAGAGGAGCTGTGGGCAGTTGTGGAGCGGTTCAGAGAGGTGTTCGATGAATCACCAGGGAAAGCGAAGGACTACATCTGCGAGCTGAAAGTTCGGGACCATGCACCATACATGCAGAGGAGCTACCCGGTGCCGTTTTCAAAGAGGAGGGCTGTACAGGAGGAACTGGACCGGATGATGCAAGGAGGCATAATTGAACGCTCAATATCACCCTACTCAAACCCTTTGGTCGTAGTAATAAAAAAGGATGGCAAGGTAAGGTTATGTTTAGATGCTCGAAAAATTAATCAAATTATTATACCTGACAGGGAATCTCCGGAACCCATAAATGAGATTTTACAGAAATTCAGCGGAGTCAAATACATGACGTCACTAGACCTAACAGCTGGATACTGGCAGGTGCCATTAGCAACAGAGAGCAGAAAATACACAGCTTTTCTTTTTAACGGTAAGAATTACCAGTTCAAACGCTTACCTTTTGGATTAAACACCAGTGTGGCCAGTTTTATTAAATGTTTAGATAATATTTTACAACCTAAGGATTTAGACTTTTTAACCGTATATGTCGATGATATCTTGATTGCGTCTAGAACATTCACTGAACATTTAGAACACATAGAATACGTATTAGATAAGCTATATAAAGGGGGTTTAACAGTGAATTGGGACAAGTCTAAATTTCTGCAGACAGAAATACATTTCTTAGGGTTTATTATTACACAAGAGGGGATATTAGCCAACCCTGACAAGGTGGAAGCCATAATGCGATTCCCTGAACCTAAAAACATTAAGCAATTACAAAGTTTTTTAGGCCTATGCAATTTTTACAGGAAATTTCAGGAGAACTACGCACACACTACATCCAAACTAAGTGCTGTACTGCAGAAGAATAAACCATGGAGATGGGGCGATACGGAACGAAATGCGTTCAACGAAATTAAGAGAAAGTTTAGTCACATGATCATGATGAATCATCCCGATTTTAATAAAATTTTTTATTTGCAGACCGACGCCAGCAATGTAGCGCTAGGGGCGGACCTCTACCAGGAGGGTTGCGACAAGGAACATCTGACGATCGCCTTCGCCAGTAGATCGCTGCTGTCGGCTGAGAAAAACTATACGACGACAGAAAAAGAACTTCTAAGTATTGTGTTCGCCGTGGGTAAATTCCGGACCTACATCTTAGGCAATACCACAATAATCCGGACGGATCACAAGGCGTTATCATTCCTTAATTCATGTAAGCTGACACATAGCAGATTAACCAGGTGGGTATTAGCCTTACAAGAATATAACTTTTCCTGGGAGTATATAAAGGGGTCAGATAATAAGGTACAAGATACACTTTCTAGAGTACATGTTATAGACAATAAAACTGGTAGGGACCTTAAAGAAATAGAAATTTTTAGATTAACTAGAGAAGATAGAAATTTTGGTGAAGAATTAAGTGACATTAAAAATATGCAAAGATCTGATAGAAAACTGGGTAAAGTAATTGTTAGTTTAGAAATAGAGGTAGAGGGATCTGAATATAGTGAGCGATTTCAAGTATCAAGGTATTTTGTTTAAAAAAGTAGATGGTGGGGAGCGTGATTGGAGGTTAGTTATACCCGAGGGGTTAATAGATAAAATTGTTTGGGATTGTCATATAAGGTATAGTCATTTTGGGGCGAGAAAATGTGCAAATGTTTTGAAAGAATCATGTATATTTAAGAATATGGAGAAGAGAGTGAGAAAAGTGTTAAGAGTGTGTGATTTATGTCAGAAATCGAAAGTAGTGAATTACAAAGTAGAGGGGGAGATGAATTACATAAAAGTAGAGAAACCGTTTGATTTAGTTGCAGTAGATTTATATGGACCATTACCCAGAGGTAGAGGGGGCGTATTGTATGTATTTGTAGTTCTAGACACTTTTTCAAAATTTGTAAAGTTATATAGCATTAAGAGAGCGACGAGTAAAGTACTTAGTGAGAAGATAGTAAAAGACTACATGCTTAATGTTGGAAAACCGAAAATTATATTATCTGACCACGGTCCACAGTTTATCAGTGGCAAGTGGCGGCAGACGCTTGGATGGGAAGGTATCATACCCAAGCATACAGCAGTATATCATCCTCAGTCGAACCAAGCAGAACGGGTGGTGAGAGAGATTGGCAGGATATTTCGGGCGTACTGTCATGCCAAACACACAGAATGGCCATCCTACGTGAAAAAAGTAGAGGAGTGGCTGAATTGTACCACCCATGAGTCCACGGGATTTACGCCGCACGAGTTGATTAGGGGAACAAGGCCGCCCAGGATATTGGAACAACTTTTCGAATACCCACCAGAAGGTCAAGTTGTGGACAGAAACATGAAAATTAGATTGGCAAACGAGAACTTACTCACGAGAGGAGAGCGAAGAAAACAGAAACATGATGCCAAGGGTAAATGGACCAAGTATGAGGTGGGTCAGTTAGTGTTAGTAAAAAGGCATGATTTATCCAGTGCTCAAGATAGAGAAATAAAGAAGTTTTTCTTGTTGTATGAAGGACCCTATGAAATTGTAGAAATAAAAATGCAGAATGCGTATGTGCTGAGGAACCCAGTGACGCAGGAAATAGTAGGTACTCAGAATGCGACGAATTTAAAATTATATCGGTCACTTTAATTATGTTTATGAATAAGCTTTTAAATGTTGTTGTATGATTACAGAAGGGATCCTCCCCCATTTTCGGGCGGTCACGATCTTACCAGTCCTGGCCGTGGAATTCGGAACTCGGAGGCGGGCCATGGTTGGCAGATCTTCCTTCGGGCGGTGAAAGCAACGATGGTCCGGCTCCACCAAAATTGGTATAAACTAGAAAATTTAACTACACATTTGAATGGGGAGGGGGACCCCAACAGGTACGTGACACGAATTAATTTTTTAATACACTCCAGGTGCAGCGGTCTCGGTGTACCTGTCACGTGCCTGCACTGCCTTAGAGTGTTGTACATAATGGAGGCTGCACCTAAATACAGGGCAGTGCATACAAACTTAATTATTTTAGTGTCAATGGCAAAATTCAAGTTGAGCCATTGACAATAGTTTTGCTTAAGCCAGAAACGAAGAGTCTTGCGGAGAAGTATAGTAAATTCCAGATCAGACGATGGGTTAGTGGAGATGAGAAGTTAAGGTAGCACAGTTGCATAGAAGGGGAAGTAACTGCACAAAGTAGATCTGAGCTGGAACATTTTTTGCCTCATCGCAAAACACCCCCATTTCAGCGACTGCGATCTTCCTAGACGTGTTGAAAGTAGGATAGATAGAGTCAGCCTTCAATGTAAATAGAATTTTTGAAAAAAAAAAAAATTTGTATGTGTACAATTTTAAATTTAAAGAAATTTTATAATTAAGTGACCAAATATAATTGTCAGGTTTTAGTATCAGTGAGTATGGGAACGTTTTGAAACGATGTGTAGTAAAATAAAAACTTGTTGTCAATACAAGAAGTGGGGATAGTTTTGGGGGGTAGATTGGTGCTCAATGAAGTGATAGAACAATGGAGTGTGGAACTGCAATTGTAGAAAGTTTAGTTTATCAATTTTAATTAGTTAGCTATTAAGTTGCTATTGCGGGGGTGGCCTGTGCCCTCGTAGATAGTGAAATGGGTTGGGGGTAACAGAGAGTGTTACCTCCATCGGAGGCCAAAATGGCGAAAATGTGCGACACACCTTTTTCATGTAAACTCAATTTACACACTGATAGATGATCGTGTCGCACATACTAAAATGAGGTAGAACAGACACTGAAATGAAGTTAGATTTCCCCGACTTTTCGGGCGATTACTGCCTTACCAGCACTAATCGTGGATTTGGCTAGCGGTTAGCTATGGTCATATCAAGTCCCTTGACCATAGCTGACTTGAAATTGGTATATAGTAGAAATCAAATGGGGGGTGAATTTTAGGGGAAATCCAGGTACTATGGAACAGCGGCTACCACTCTGCCCGCGTGGGGGCAGCAAAGCCAGGTGGTAGACCCTTTTAAGGGCATTTAATTATAGACACGAATATGTTGATATTCAATAATTTTAAAATGTAACAGCCGAAGTTAAGACACGGAGAGGTCAAACTACTCCAAAATATACCGTCTTTGCAGAAGCGAAAGGGCGATACAGTCCTCCATAATTTGCAATAGAGTGTGTGGATGGGAGGTGGCTCAGGTGAGTCACGAATTTAAATTTTACAACATAAAAAAATTTGCTAATTCAAATTTTGATCCAATAAAAATGCTTGTGTTCTATTTAAATATTTAAATAACTATACGCTCAGACATTCAATATAAGGTGTTCATGCTATAATTTTAAATGTATTATTTTATTGTTGTACGTTAGATATAAGCATTGATAACAATATGTGTCTTCATTATGTGTGTATTTTAAACTAAGCAGATAATTAAACTGCCTGGCAGGCAGTTAACGTAATAGAAGTGAGTATTGATAAATATATATTTCATGTAATTGGTTCAATTTTGAGATGTGTTTTCATTGTGTTAGTAAGATCAGCTGATCACCAATAACAGGTCACTGGTAAAATGGTTTACAAATGTTCCAAGTAATCAAAGTTCAATGTAATGTTTTAATGTATTACAGATGTTTTAAAGTAATGATAAAAATAATTTGATAAAGTGAGAAGTACAGTAATGATTTATGCCAGTTAACAAGAGATAATTTTGGGTGATGAATATTTTATGGGACATATAGATCTGTCCAATTTGAAGTCAAAGTTAAAGAAATGGTAGAGATGAAAATAATGCAATGTTGTTTTGAGTTAATGTATGTAATAGAATAATAATTGAGTATTGATGTTGACACAGTAGTTGTGGAGAATATATGTAGAGTTTTGAGTGATATATTGTTGTTTATAATTAATGATGTTATTTTGTTGTAGTTGAAGTAAGGTAATGAGATTGAGATTTTGGGGATGGCAATTTTGTAGTAGGGGGTAGTGTAATGCGGGAGTCCGCAACATAATGATAGTTGGGACGGGATTGGGATCGATTTAATGGGGACGGGGCCGCCTTAGGTAGAATCCAGGGGCCAGATAAGGGAAATGAGTTTTTTTGGGGGGGGAACACGTATCCTATGTACAAAGGGTTAGAGAGTAATTTTTTTTATATATAGAGAGAAGGTGGCGAATTGAGTTAAATGATAAGTTGGGGTTAGAGAGTGTTTTGGGAGATGTTTTTGATAGAGATGGGTGTCAGGTTAGTTGAAGTTGTTAGAGGTTAGAGTCAGAGGTAGAAAGATTATATATGTATACAGATCAAGTAGTAAATTAAATGAGATAAATATTTAAATCACCCACAGTAACGTAGAATCAGATTGTTAAGCAAAGAGAGAGATTTTTAATAAAGATATAAAAGTTTTATTTTGAAACCAGTGACAAAACTTTGATAGAATTTGATAATGTAAAAATATAAGGTGTTTGTTTTAAATAATTTAAATGTCAATTTGATTATTATTTATATAATATTTTGTTATTTTAAATGTTGTATTTTATTATGTTTTGGGTTTCAAGTTAGATTGTTACTGATGTTGAATCTATTTTCAGATAGAAAGTATACATAACGTATGTGGGTCAAGGTTGTGGACTTGACCTAGTGTCGATCAGCTGACAGTGAGGTCATATAAGTTAGTAGTATGGAAGTCAATTCAACTTGTTTTTAATCAATTTAACCGAGTTTTAATTAATGTCTACCTATAAAGGAAACATTTAAATAAAATTAAAATTTTTTTTGAATTTTAAAATTTTTTAGAAAATATTTTTTTTGACAAAAAAAATCTTGATTTTTCGCCTGCCAGCTAATGAATATTTTAAACTTTGATTATTTGATTGTTTGTATATTAACCATGTTTATGATTATTGATTTATTTTGTATTGCATTGTATTGTTAGACTCTAAGTATTCACATGTTAGGTTAAGGATATGTTTAATTAGGAGAAATGTTTAAATTAACTCATTTTAAATAAAACAGAAAATAAGGAAGAGAATTTTTTGATACAATACTTTATTTTGATTTCTGAATTTTTTTTTCTTAGATGAAATAGTAGATTTTAAAGAATTTTTCAATGTATAATATGTAATGTGAGTGTGTGTGAGCCCAGTATCTGCTAAAGGCAGCCCAGCTTGCATAAAAGGGGAAGCATATCGGTGGAGGATCTGGCATAGGTTAAGCCAGGTATTGAGGATTTTGGGGGGTAGCATGTTAGAAGGTGAGGTGTGCTGTGGTACTTGTCTGTTCGATTTTTCGGTGTTGGGATCTCTTACGGAGAAGTCCAGTGATCTCGTTCAGATGCGTCCATAGTCGCCAAGCCAGGGGGGTCGTGTACCCATGAGGAGTAAGAACAAGAGGGGGTTGTTGGCACCAGTTCCTCACCGGTCCTCTTCGGGGTTTATCAATGAGATTTCTTGTTTTGGACAGCAGAATTCTCATTGAGGGGGTATTGTAACATGTCTAAATTGGGTAAATTTATTTCTTACAGTATGGGGTATTTGCAATTTTATTTATTTCATTTTTGCGGGATTCTATAAAAAATTATTGTGCAAACATTAACTCTATTGGAACAGAACACGTGGCAAGTAGAACAGTTGAAACAAAGGCAAGGCGCAATTTCTATTGTGTAACGCGGCAAGGAATTCGTACCACCCTCCAATTCTCAGAAATGTGCATAAGTGTGACGACGCCCGCACTTAACATCTCAAGCACGTGCGCTGTTGGGACGCCGCGAGGAACGAGCGACGCTGTGAAAAATGGCGCTGGAATGAACAATTTGTAACACCAGCACGACGAACTACAGGAAATATCGTTAAGCCACGCCTACTGCTAGTGACATCAGTATAGCAGAGGCAAATATCGTCTACACATTTGGCTGATATAACGACTATGTTCCATGCATAGAGTGAATACGCCACAGCAAACCAGCTATGCACAGCGACGAAAACCTGTTGGCAGGGAATACGCAGTTCCTCCCACTCTGCGAAGGACGATTCTCAGTCATACTCTGTGCGTACCGGCCGGTACAGAGCTAAGTTAGGCTCAGTAAAAAATTTTATGTTTCACCGATAAAAGTGAAATAACAGTTTAAAGCCATGTAACCGCGGTTAATACCATTCAGTGAAGAATATCTACGTTTAGTTCCGGACATAACAGTGGTTGCCAAACGTTAAATAGTGAGTTCGAATGAAGACCACGTTGCCGACTATAGAATTTCACAACATGTTTAAGGGTTCGGGGTAATAAAAAATGTTCAGGAGAGGGTGTATAAATTGAGAGAATGAGTGAATGGCAGGCTGGGCTCTGTCTGTATATTTGTTTTGTATAGTGATCAATAAGGTAAGATAGTAGAGTAAGGTAGTAAGTTGTATATAGTAATAAGAGTATATAGGTAAGTTGGAAAGTCGTATAAATATCGTAATAATCGGGGTGTAAATTCTTCTATTTTATTTTTACAAGTATTTTAACAGTTACAGAGGTATACGCAATCAGGAGGTATACTTCCTTTTTCGAGGAAGAGAAGTTCCCTATATAAGTTATGAACAAACCAGAGATCCAATTACAGTGCAGCAATCCATCTTGGTATCCAAAGCAAGCCATATACAAAACAGATTCACTTTGATAGGGTCAGCAAAGCCTATGACAATCCTATAAAATTATACTTTTGCCCCATTGATTCATTGCAATCGGGGCATGCTTATGGATCCAGCTGCAACATACAGTGACCTACTCAATCCACCCACCAAATACCGATGGCAGATGGACAATTACTGGAAAATAAGACATGATAGAATATGAAATTGTGACATATGACAGTTTTGTCAAACAAAGGGTGTAGTCAAATTTGTCAAAATGTAAAAAAGAGAATGGACTGGCCATGTTGACACGGCATGATAGATTAATATAAACATTGTAAGACTTTATAGATGGTTGGGAAAACGGAACCCTGGCTGACCACAAAATGGTTGGGGACGGGGGACTTGGAATCAACCTTTAGCAAATACACTTGATGTTTGAAGAAAAACAAGTGATTAAGCCTATAAAAAAAGAAGAAAAAAGAAAAACAATACTGTTTAACGACAGTACACTAAAATAAGATTTGTTGTTGATTTGCAACTTATGACATACAACAATGTGACTGTACTCTTGATACTTTTCTGAGCTTGATGAATTTTCTGAACAAACCTTTAAGTTAGAATCTTAACAAAACTTAAAACATTCACTGTATAATTTTGATACTGTTACTTATACATACACTAAGTATATACATGCGGAAGCATAAGCATACAAGTAATGCAACCAACTTACGAAGGATATTCTGGATGGAAATACGGTTCTACAAGCAACGCCTGCGGTACAATCACCTTGTTGACTTCAGCAACATAACTGATTTCCAGTTTTGGCTTTGACATCGAGTCCATCCACCTGTAAAAATCAATTTTATAACAATTTGATAATACTCATCAAATAAATTATTCAGTTAATTACATACATACACAGGAAGCAGCTAGTCTAACCAATGACAATGACGCTCAATACTTTTGTTACTGATAATTTATTAACTGAGTATAAAAGTATAGTAATACCACAGTATTAAATAAAAACATCCATCAGTTCATAACATTCGAAAGAAAAATTGACAACTAGAGTGGCAGAGAGCCTCTTTGTAGAGGTAAATAAGCTTCTTTAAAAACTTATAAATATTAATGCATTGAGCCCTATGGATGTACCTAGTCATTCTGGAAGCGCCAGAATCCTAAGGACGTACCAGGTATGTCTGAGGATTTGACATGGTTTAACCTAAACAAGACGGCTCCTGTACTGTTTGGTTTCCATGTAATGGAATATTTTAGTTCTCTATTTAAACTGTAGAGGTCAGCATGCACTGGAGCGAACACAGGAAAAATATTTTTGTTTGTAGTACATACACGTGTTTGATGAGGAAAGCCATTTTTGTTGTTTACCTACAGCTTGTGCATGAGATAGTCTTGTTTTGTTATATTTTTGTTTATTGAAAATGGATTCCAGGAATTATCTTACAGAAGAAGAAATTACTGAAATCATAAACAGTTCTGCTCCAACATCAATTCATCAAATTCATATTCAGAAATTAGTAGTAATGTGTGTTGATGATAGTGACATTGTATGGGTGAATCTAATGATATAACTAACATTTCTCAGTTTTTAGTTGAAATTATTAAAAACTCAAACCATAACAAAATATATATATCATTTTACAGCAGCAGATGTGTACTTCAATGCACTGTTTACAGAATGGATGTAAGTGAAGAGACAAATTTTTTATTAGCCGTCAAACTTTTATAAAAATGCTCAGGACACAGCAGCATGTAGGGGCCAAAACCGGGCAGGTTTCAATGTGTTAATGACAATGACGACTACGGCAACAATGCTGATGATGAAGTGTGGAGGGGTTATCATAACCATCATTATCATCATCATCGCTGTTATCATCATCACCACCACAATTCTTCTTTATTATTATTATTACAATTACTGGTAACATCATTTATCATACTACAGCTCAACAGGGTGATGCACGCCCTGGATGCATCAATGTCTAGATGGTGGACCACAGTCTTTCACTGCTACTGAACAAGACAGAGATCATTGTCCTTAAAAAGAAAAGGATCCCTACTATCCTCCCCATATAATTAATTCCTGTACTTGATTTTAATGTTATTTGTTTGAAAAATCAGTTTATTTATCATTGTTATTATTTTTAATCAGTTTTTACAAACTTAGTCCTGAATGCTATAAATAAGATGAAACTTATTGCAGTTGAAAACCTTGCAGTGCCTACGATAAGATGTAATAAAAAGCTGCAAGCCCAGAACTTACTGCAGTTGAAAACCTTGCAGTACCTACGATAAGATGTAATAAAAAGCTGTAAGCCCAGAATTAATGGATTCCGTGTTAGGAATTGGAGTCTTTGGCTGTTCAAGCTGGGTCAGTTGTGTTTGCAGATGATGTACCCTTGCTCTCCTCCAAAGGAAACTTGATGTTTGGGTGTAGAGGCTGGAAAGAAGATAACTGAAAGTAAGTTTGGGAAAGACGAAGACAATGATCATTGCCAGAGAGGCACTGGATTACCATCAAAGGGAAGCAACTGGAACACAAGTCCAAAAGTTCAAATATTTAGGTTCTATAATAAGCTCAGATGGTAAAACCAATGCGGAAATTAATTCAAGATAAGCAGTGGCTTGAGACTTTTCCATGCACTAAAGACAAAGTTTATTAGTAAGGCAGAAATTTTGAAGAAATTTAAGATGACCATTTTCAAAAACATGTACGTGCCAGCGCTTACTTATGGGGCTGAAACCTGGGGTCTAACTGAGAAGGATCTAAACTCTCTCCAAGCTATGGAGGTGAGATACCTCAGGAAGGTTGAAGGGAAGACAAGAAGAGATCGAGTCAGAAACACTACTATAAAAGTGAGTCATGAGACAGTACCTTTGAAAGATCAAATTAAGAAAGCACAGTTGCGTTGGTTTGGACACATTCAGAGGATGGAAGGGGATAGACTTCTAAAACAAATGTATGAGGCAAGAATTGCTGGGAGAAGACCCAGGTGCCATAGAAGAGCGACTTGAGAGGAGAATGTGAGGTGCTCTGTGCAGGGGCTGGGAGTGCATTGGAATGAAGTCAAGGTTCTGGCCATGCAGAGACCACGGTGGTGAGACCTTTGCTCAACCTCTACACCTTGAAGTAGAAGAGAACTGGAATAAGAAGAAGACCTACTATAAATTACTACTCAGTTAGCCTATCAGATTATGATATTAATGAAAAATATAAATTAAAGGTATTAAAAGAGAACAAAGATGTCATTAAAATTTTCTGTTGTAAACAATAGTCTGTCATTAAACTGCTACAAGTTGTCAGCAGTGGACCACATGGTTGTACAGCACAACATGCCAGCATCATATCCTGCTACTTAAACTATCCATTTGGAACTTATAATAAACAACATATGTTGCACTGCTTTATGTTAATCTACTTACCAATCAGTATGATCCTTTCCTATTTAAAAAATGCATCGACTTTAAAAATTGAGAGTAGAGTATTTAGAGTAATTACTATACCTGTGTTCTTCAGATGGTACATTAAGCCGCCTCTGCTCATGTGCCTGTAGAAAACTTATTCCATATCGAATATTTTGGAAAAAATCATTCTTTTGAATGAGGAAAGTTCTGTAGAAGTCTGTTACATACTGTTCCCTTAGCATTGTTGATGGGAAACCAACTTGTAGCGCCAGTCCATTAATCTGTCAAAGACATTAGCTTAGAGTTAAATTAGTCAGAATTAAAGTAAAAAATTTTATAATTTGGATTTGTGTGGACTACAAAACAAGAATTTTTTCTGTGTAAAGATAAAAACTGTACTTCAATTTAACCTGTTCAGTGGCAATGAGTATATATATATGATTTGCTACCTGTGAGCTCTTAGAGCAATAATGTACACTTACAGGGTCAAATTTACCATCACAGGAGCAACACAGTAATGACAAGTTTGACTTAATTCTAGGTTTCATGTACAGTGCCATCTATCAGTGACAGTTAGAACTATGTTCTATGTACGTTTTGTTGAACTTCCTTGCATTCAATGTAATCAAGATGGCATATGTTGTAAACAGCTAATGTGGGCTTCCTTCCGGTTTTGTTTACATAGAAGTGATTGCTGATGTTGTATTACACAATTGTTGTATAATTAATCTGAATTTTTAGAAAATTTTGGTGTGAATAAACATATAAACCTGTGTATGTTTTATACATGGATGTATGTCTTTTATGACAGAAAAATACTAACCGAGGAAAGTGGTTTAGAGCTTTTATCGAGTGAATCGTCAGACTTATCTGAAGGGGAGATTGAGGACTTTGATGCCACGAATGGAAGAAGTGACAATAGTGTAACAGTACAGGTAGGCCCACCCAGGGATATTTGGTAATAGTAAAGTTTTAAATTGTATTTGAAAATGTGTTGGGGAAACAACGTATGTGCACGTATTAGTGTCAAGGTCGGATGAATCCAAGCTGCTGGAGACGGTTATTTTTAACCACATGAACTCTGAACTATGCACTGTAGGAGTCACGCCACAATACGTAAGGAGCCGAACCCAGCACACGTCACACTTTGGAATGTGGGAGTGTCGGGCGTCAGCAGTGTCAACCCTTGGCGTAAAGTCAGTCGTCATCCAACGCCTAACGACGACGGACACGGGCAGTTTTCGCCCCCGTTTTTAATATACCGAGTCGTCAACCACCATCTAGCGACGGCAGACGCGGGCCGTGTGCTCGCCCGTGAATTTATAGTAAACCCAGTAAAATTACACCTTTGTGCCGGCCGGTCACGAATAAAAGTTCCGGAACGAAACTGCGGGCGTCCATATAAATAATGTAACTATACAGTGATTCATATAAAATAAAAACAGTTTCGGTGCAAGAATGTAAGAAAGAAAAATATGTGCAGAGTGACGAGAATTATGCCAGGACGTTGGACTCTTTTGGACATACAACAGCCAAGTAACATTTTGGGGAGAATAAAATAAACATTCAAAATTAAAGTGACTCAAAGGGTGGTTATAAAAAGAAAATATGTAAAGTATGAAAGAGTGTATGTGTGAATGGAAGCGCTGGTTTGCGGAGAAATAGATCTAAGTATTAGTGCTTAATTTTTGTGCTATTTTTGAATTTATATACAATTTCTTTTCTGTTTTTTATTATATTTAATGAATCAAGGTATATACTATAATCAGTGTATTGTTTATGGTTAAAGTCAGAACAGGTAAGGGAGGGAGAAAGAATATTTTGATGTAAGGAAAGTAAATGATGTGAAAGGAATTTTTTTGATGAAAGTAAATGAACCAATAAAACTTAATTCATGGTAAACAAATAAATGAATTATTATTTATTTCGAACAACCATATTTGTTCTCCCAAATACGCCTACACGAACTCTGGGAAAGTATGTGATTTTCAGTAGTTGGCAACAATACAAGATGGCGTCCGGACTGCGGACGTAAACAAACCAAGGTAAAATTAAAAGTGTACAATATATTTTAAAGCAAAGTAATTAAACGTTACAAATGGTGCCGTGACCAGGATATTTGCATAATTAAATTTTATGCAAATGTAGACCTGGTTTTAGAGAGCAGATTGGTTGTTTGAGGTAATTGAATAAGATACAAATAAATGTACGTATGATGTTGTTGTGGTAACATAAAGTGCTGGGGAGGTTAATTAAAATATTTTGTTATGTGTTAGTTATATATATTGTGTATAGTAAGCATTTTGACAGGTTTATACAATTCAAACAATCTGAAAGATGGATAATAAAGAGATTGAGGTTGGAATGAGCGAGTCAGCTGGTGTGGGGGAACCGGGAGTTCATTCGACTCCAATGAATCGGTTCAAAGAACCCAGCCTAACTGAATCTGCTATTGTAGACGACTCAAGTGCTCAGTCAACCCCAACCTCAACTAAATTTAATAATAAATTTGATAATGATGTAATGAGTTTTTTACTAAAACAGTTTAATGAATTGAAAGAACAAAATAAAGAAGTAAAGAGTGATTTTGATGTTAAGTTTGAGGAAGTAAAAAATAATTTCAGTGAAGTAAAGAATAATTTTGATGTACAAAACCGTAAATTTGACGAACTCAAGATTGATATTAATGCCGTAAGTGAAAGATGTGAAACTAAATTTAACGAATTAGAACAAAATACTGAGAAAATGAAAGAGTGGAGAACAGATATAGGCAAGTATAATATAAATGAAAATAACAAAGTAACAGACGACATTGGTGTCAACACAGGTGAGAATAATGTTGATATGATGACAAAAAATAACGAAGAAACAATTAACGAGGTAAGTGATAGTTATAAAAATGGGTTAACAAGTAGTAGTGGTAAGATAGTTGAAAACGGGGTATTTAAAGGTGATACAGTGAAAATTAATAGTGGTGATGAGAATATAGAGATAGTAGGGGAGAGTAAGAGCGTAATGGGAGTAGGGGGTTGTAAACGGGTAGAAATGTGTTTGTAAGTTGGAGAGAGAATATGAGGAGAATTTAAGTGGAAATATGGGGCAGAGGGTAAATTTTCTCCGGGTTTATTGTTAAACAAAGTGTTCACAGATGTTTTTGAAGGGCAAGAGTCCCTTACAGGAAGACGAGGTGTCTTCAAATTGTCCCTCGAGTTTTTGTGGTGTTCCTGGAAGAGCCAGGAGGTGTTTTTATGTTGCAGTGCCCTCTGCATGGAATGATAGAGAGAAAATGAAATGGTGTTATGATGAGAGGTATTTTGAGAGAGTGAGAGAGATAGAGTTGTTTGAGGTTAATAGAAGTTATAAAGAGTTAATAGAGAGAATGAATAGTGAGAGAGTTGATGATATTGAATTCTTACCTTACGATGTAGTTAGTGCAGCAAGAGGCTATAATAATGTTGATAACTTACCTGTGTACAAAGTGGGGTTACTGGTAGTAGATGAATGTACTTATGTACTTGCCCCATACGGTAAAAATAAAAACACCCAAAAATTGACCCACTACAATGATTACTATAATGAAGAAATGATAAAGGATTTAATTGTAACAGATAATACCAAAGGAGAACTGACCATACAGAATGTTGACAGGTTTTATGAATTAATAGTATGCAATAATGTTGTTAAATAGTATCTTGATACAATGGATAAAACTGATGATAATGGTTATTATAATAATAACAAAATGTACTTAGTTAAAAATGAATTGTGTATACATAAGACAAGATTATTGTTTGATGATGGAGGGTAAATATTGTAATAAAATAAATTAAATAAGTATAGATGTGTGTTGATGATATAGCTATTATGGAGTATGTGACTCCGATGTAATCAATTCCAATGTAATATGTTTAATTGGTGTGGCTCTCGACGTCTTACTGGCCTGAAACACTTCCTTAAGTTTCCCAGCTGGTCGAGTCCCAATGGTAGCAAGACCGGTCGAGTAGCGTAAAGTTGATGAAGAAATATATATGCTCAGCTTCACCGAAAGTTTCAAAACAAAAATTATTGTTTTGAAGAAAATTAAAAAAAAATTATGTTTATAAAAAAAAATAATAATAAAAAAAAATTTTAATTTTATTAATTAATTAATTAGGATCAATTAATTAATATAGGGCTGTGAAGTTTTAAACAGTGTAATGCTCTTCTGAAAATTTTTATTAAAGTTTTAGTATAATTTAAATAATCTATCACCACTCATAAGACTGTCTGTAAACCAATCGATATTTGTTTACCTTTCTATTTTTTAGGTTATCTTCACTTACGGGTGGTAAAGTCCTTGTAGATTATCAATTAGAATTATATTATTGGTAATTAGTATTATTGAAGAAATAAAGAACTATTAAGTATTGAAAAGTATTAATGTTTTATTAAGTAACAGCAATATTGACTCTTATCGATTAGTATCGATTCTCAGGATATCGAAAAAAGTTACAAGTATATGTTATAAAAATTATATAGGGTTCTTTAAACAGCCAGTTATTACCAAAGTCAGAGAAATCGGGCTTATATTTAAAAAGTATAACGTTACAATCAAATTAATAGTTATTAATAAACACAGACATTGAATAATAAATTGTAAATATAATAATTGTTTTCACCAAACAGCTGTGATGAACCAAGAAGAGGCACTGGGTTTGTCAAAGAAAGATGGCTGCCGTCAAGTCGATGAAAATGTTGCTCGTTGCTGCTGCATTCCAAATAATGTATTTTGACGCAATATTTCTGTTCTCGTGTCCGCAAATCTCTTGTTATATGTTGTGTAGTGACTGGTGTAGTGATTCTGGGTTGTATTTAGTGTATCTGTATAATTATTAGTTCAAACACTTTCTCCGATTCCGTCACTAATTTGGTTTAATGTATTATACAGTTTTCTAGTGTTTTATGGTGTTTTTTGGAGTAGATTTATATTGTTCTGTGTTATGGAGTGTTACTTGATCGTTTCTGTTATAATATGATAGTTTCAGAAGTATTTTACAAGTCACTCGCGATTTCACAATAACTCACTATACACTCGCTTTGTATGACGATTATAGGTTAGGTTATTCACGTTTTCAAAGGTATGTCATGTTAACTGTTCAACTACCAATAATTAACTAACTGTTTCCTTCAGTTTCAATTAAACTCTTAGCCCATATAATATTATCCTTAACATTGTTCAAAAATATTTTCACATCCTGTGTACATTTTACTATTTCACTATATGAATGCCTAAGCTTTGGTTATTTTCAGATTAAATAATGCCATTTTATAGTGTTTTCTGTCCAAAAAATAGTAATTTCACTTTCAGTTTGGGTATACTCTGAAGAGTCCAAAACATCAAAATTTACTTCCTGTCATTATATAAATTCAGCCATTTTATCAGTTATATTTAATATTAATAATTCTATATTGTATTAAAAGGTTCCTATTCCCTTATTTTCTGGTAATTAATTGAATTAGTTGTATTCTGAAACATTATTCTGAAATATATGACTCCCATGTCTAAATTTCTGAGTTTAGTCATTTTATTTTTATTTATAATTCTGAATATAATTTATTAAAATCTCTCTAAATGGTATGTGCAATTATATGGCATGATCTCAAGTTTATTTTGTCTAAACCCCTTTTGTTTATTTGCATTTAATTGAGCAATTTCTCTGTTTTGATGAAGTTTGGTTTCCATTCTTTTGGCCTATGATTTTTTAACAATTTTTCTTACAAAATAATTTACAAACAATATATGATGTGTGATACCCTCTCTGACTTTTTACAAATAGTATTATAAATTAAACATGCTTTCAAATTACACAAAAACAACTAGTATTGGCCACAATACAAACAATAGTCAAACAGAATAAAGAATATTTTTTTTAAATAAATGGTTGTCTTCAAATCAGACATTTTGCAACAAAATTCCCATTTCCAACATGGAAATATGGTTTACAACAAAGGTTTTTTACTAACTAACATCTTAATTACTCTCTACTATTTACAAGTGGTAACTATTTTTATAGTTCTGATGTTAGTTGTTTCAGACCCAAACAAATGGCCTTATATCTAAAACATTTTTAAACATTCTTGTACTATATACATTAAAACCTTATATCTATATTCTTATTTCTAACTATTATTATAAGTAGGATTCTACAGTTTTTATACAGTCTTTTATACCTTGTCTTTGGGGAATTGTACCCTGTCATTAACAAATAAATAGTATGAACCGTTCAAAAAGCACTATGAAATCTGTTTTTCTTTTTTCATGTAAAACAAAAATGTTATTTTAAACAGATTCATGTCTTATGAACAACATATTGTCACCGTACACATTTTAAGTCATTGAAAAATGCATATTTCATTGCATCCAATGTTTGTGATTGCCAAGAATGAAACACAAGGTTCATTTTTTATAATACCCAAAACTATCACTGGTTCACTTTCACTTATATATTATGTTAATGCTAAATGGTCGTATAGTCTTATCAACATAATAAATTGGTTAGCGTTTTTTCAATGGAGACCCGTTCCATGGGCACTATATCATTGTTTCATCTTAGTTCACAGGAAACTTTTACTTTATACACTCCTCTCTCTTAAATTTGTATACATGTGGTTTTTATTTCGTTATACTTTTATTTTTAGATATTTATTTTGGGGATATAGGGATTTGGGTGTCTTTTATAAGAGCATGACGTCTTCTTCAGGATGCTGCCCTCTTCTTCTTTCTTCAGTCTTCTTTTCTCCTGCCTTCTGGGACTGGTATCTTCTCCATCTGTTCTTGATGCCATCAGGTTTCTTGGGATCTTCTCCATCTTCTTCTTTAATTCAGAAATACACAACCTGTATTGGTTGATCTTGGCTTATTTTAGGGTTTCTCTTTTATTTATTCTCCCTCGTTGTGGGTTTGGTCATATTGTGTACTGCTTTGTTATTTACTATTTTACCTTCCTGGGTTATACCTTGAAAACCTTTGGTTATGAGACTGGTTTTGGATGACTCATCACTAGTAACTCTTTTTATTTTAACTTGTATTTTCTTTATAATAATGATTTCTTTCCACAGTTGCTATGAATTAATCTATTTATATTAAACTTAATGCTTTCTTCCAAATTTAAATATTATAACTTCATTATTCTAATGATCAATTGCCATTCAATATTATGCTTATATCTGTCACGCTACAATATTTATTGTTCATGAACGTTTAACTATGTGAGTGTAGTGGGTTTTGAAATGGACTGAATTATGAAATGATTTGTGGTAAACAATAACAGATAATAATGTAGATTGTATATATTTTGTGTTGATGTTAAATGTACTTATGTAGTAAGGTTAAGTATACTCAACTTTAATAATTGACAGTTGGTCATTGTGAATTTTGTTAAAATAATTAAAGCAATTTGATAATTGAAGTAATTAAAATGTGTTTGATAAAATAGTTGAATTAATTTGGAAGGAGTTAATAAATGAAATGTTTTATAAGAGAAATGTTGGTAATAATTTTAAATTTTTTTTTGGAGAATTTAGTTGTATAATAAATGATAAATAATTAAAGGTGGATTATTAAAAAGTTCAATAGAAAGTCAAAGTTGTAATGTTTGTAATTTTGAGGCAAATTTAAAGGTGAGATATTTATTTTAATGTAATAATGTTAACATTCATGTTGTATTATGTCGCTTATGATGTAACTAAATGATTTTGTGTTGTTTGAAAACTATTATGGTGATGATTAACAATTTTGAGAGAAAATATAAGTAAATAATTTGTGAATATGCAATTGATTTAAAGGTGTTTGATAGGAACTTTAGTAATCCATTTAATTAATGGAAATTGTATAATGAAAGATATTTGCAATGATGTAATGGGAAGTAGTTATTTAAATTCTGATTGGAATCAGGGAAATATTTTTGAATTTGGGATAAGAATTAACAAGAGAGGGGCATACAGAATGTTGATAGTAAAATTTGAAGTGTTTCATATTATGTTAAATACATATATTGTTACATGATATTTTGCCACTCATCTTGTTGATAGAAATATACTTTACTACTCCTACTAAAAGTACCAAGAAACATGATATAGCTTGTTTCAATAACTACTTATTTAAATACAATTTATTTAACTATTATTTATAATAATAAACAATGTTCTAGTAGTTATGTTCAAACTATTAAAGTTAATAAGTAAGGAGGAAAATGTTTTGGAAACTACTTACAGTGTTTTGTTGTGTTTATAAAAACTGGATTGTATACAGAAGGTTAATAAGAATTGTCATATGTTACTAATAGTTATTAGTAATTAATATTATATGTTAAATAATTAACGAATAATCTTATTTTCAGTGTAAAAACTATTAATATAGGGTAATACAACCATTTAAAGTGTATTAGACATTATAAACACATAAATCAACATAACCTAGACACTGAACATTGTATAATTCTTAATGTACTCTTGTTAAGACACTCTGTAATTTATTATAATGCCATGTATTTTGGTACTTTTCCTAAGATAGTTGTCGTTTATACCGTAGTCAAAAGGACCTAACTTAAAACATTCTATTTGTATTTTATTTAGCAATTGTAAAAAAATGCAAATGTGTTTGCCTTGAGACATAAGAGATACTACTGCTGCCATTCTGAGCATAATTAAAGAACAGCTGGTCAGACTTTGTTAATAATTATATTTGTCTTTTAAAAGAATTTAAAAAGGATAATAAAGGTTTTGAATTCAATAACAACAGATAAAAGGTTTTCTTTTCTTTATTTAATGGATAAATAGAGGTATATGATATTATATACACCATATTAATGAATGTTAATTTTTTCATCAACTAGCATAGGTTGGTAACACTCTCAACAAGGAAGGTATGACACCCGATTTGAATCTGCCTTGCTGAGCTTTAGTAGTCCCAATCTTCTGTTAAATAAAAGATTAAAAGAGATAGAATTATAGCAAAAAGAAACCTTTATGCTATTTTAAAATAATACTTACCAATTTACAAATACATTTTATTTGCAACATTTGATTGCAAATTGGCGCTCAACTAATATTACCCTGACAACGTACTCATCCTTAAAATACTAATAAAGTACACTTGAGAAGGTACGAGTTAGCTTAATGTTACAGATTTGGCGATCCCAACAGTGAGGCCTAATATTGATACGGGAGAATTCCCGTAGTGTTACAGAATTGGCGATCCCAACAGTGAGGCTAAATAACCCGTAGATAAAAACATACATAACAAATTGACGATCCCAACAGTGAAGCATAAGATTCTATATGAGAGGGATTTTCATAGTGTAATAGAATTGACGCAACCAACAGTGGGGCTTAAATAAATACATAAGAAATTTTTAGTGTTACACTATTTGTCGTAACAAATTGACACAACCAATGTGTGGCTTTTTAACACGATTTAATACTAACGTTACAATATACATGTCTGTTAGAAGTTAAGAAAACCAGTGCTTCTTAACGCAAACCAGCACAGCTAAGGGGAACCAGATCAGTTAGGGATATGGTATTATACAAGGCCACTATTCGATATTTTTGATCTAATGTTTCAGTGTCTGGTGATGCTGCGGCGGCAGTCCTGTGCTGGCCTGCGCGTCAGAGCAGGGGTCTCAAGTGCCTGTCTGGCCTTGCGGTGTTGGGATCTCAAGAGGTAAGTCCAGTAAGGTCATACAGGTGCGGCCACAGTCACTGGACCAGGGGGGTAAGTTACCCATGAGTTTTACTAAAATGTAAAGGGGATTGTGGCGTCATATCTGGGTTGATCCTCTTAGGAAGAATGTGAGTGTCAACGAGAGTTTTTATGCTTCGGCATAAAACCTCTCATTGAGAGGGTATTGTAATAGTACAGGTAGGCCCACCCAGGGATATTTGGTAATAGTAAAGTTTTAAATTGTATTTGAAAATGTGTTGGGGAAACAACGTATGTCAACGTGTGTTGGGGATACGTGTGTACGTATGTATGTGTATTAGTGTCAAGGTCGGATGAATCAAGCTGCTGGAGACAGTTATTTTTAACCACATGAACTCTGAACTATGCACTGTAGGAGTCACGCCACAATACATAAGGAGCCGAACCCAGCACACGTCACACTTTGGAATGTGGGAGTGTCGGGCATCAGCAGTCAGTCAATCCTTGGCGTAAAGTCAGTCGTCATTCAACGCCTAACGACAACGGACGCGGGCAGTTTTCGCCCCCGTTTTTAATATACCGAGTTGTCAACCACCATCTAGCGACGGCGGACGCGGGCCGTGTGCTCGCCCGTAAATTTATAGTAAACCCAGTAAAATTACACATATGTGCCGGCCGGTCACGAATAAAATTTCCGGAACAAAACTGCGGGCGCCCGTATAAATAATGTAACTATACAGTGATTCATATAAAATAAAAACAGTTTCGGTGCAAGAATGTGAGAAAGAAAAAATGTGCAGAGTGACGAGAATTACGCCAGGACGTTGGACTCTTTTGGACATACAACAGCTAAGTAACATTTTGGGGAGAATAAAATAAACATTCAAAATTAAAACCATTCTAAATTAAAATGAGCTCAAAGGGTGGTTATAAAAAGAAAATATGTAAAGTATGAAAGAGTGTATGTGTGAACGGAAGCACTGGTTTGCGGAGAAATAGATCTAAGTATTAGTGCTTAATTTTTGTGCTATTTTTGAATTTATATACAATTTCTTTTGTTTTTTATTATATTTAATGAATCAAGGTATATACTATAATCAGTGTATTGTTTATGGTTAAAGTCAGAACAGGTAAGGGAGGGAGAAAAAATATTTTGATGTAAGGAAAGTAAATGATGTGAAAGGAATTTTTTTATGAAAGTAAATGAACCAATAAAACTTAATTCATTGTAAACAAATAAATGAATTATTATTTATTTCGAACAACCATATTTGTTCTCCCAAATACGCCTACACGAACTCTGGGTAAGTATTTGATTTTCAGTAGTTGGCAACAATACAAGATGCCGTCCGGACTGCGGACATAAACAAACCAAGGTAAAATTAAAAGTGTACAATATATTTTAAAATAAAGTAATTAAACGTTGCAATAGTTATGAAGAAATATTGTAGTGACTATATGAAATGAGTGAAATGAAATAATGTGCCACTGTATCACATGAAAGAGAGAAAAAGCTAGCTCCTACAGACGCAAGCTCCATCGATTTAACCTGATAACAAACAGGTTAACAGTACCCTCTCTCTAGGAAAGATACACCTGTATTTTGTAGGAAAGCATTTAATCTGTTATAAAATAACCAAAAATATAAACTTCATTATTTACCACTTTAATGATTCTGCTAAAAACAAAAATATAACACTGCCCATACCATATTACTAGAGTACCCTGAATAGAAGTAGTCCCGTCAAGGTTACTCACTTTCACTGCCTCTCCCTGTCACCTCCACTCCCCTCGCCCTGCGTTGTTGCTGGCTACTACATTGTGTAGCGTTTTAGCGTTTAAAATTCATATTGTTTCTTATAAAATTATCCTTATTTTCTTAAGAAATTCAATTCGTTTTCGTGTTTATACATACTGTTATTTTTTTACTACTTGTGCATGTATTGTCTTATACTATAGTGCGGATTTTTTTCTTAATGATTAATGACAGCACCGCAGGAAATAAAAATATAATATTATGCAGAGTCACGAATAGTGCGGTGTTTCTTCAATAATTAAACGGGGCAAGCATAAGACACAGGATGCATACGAAAAATTGGTTCAAACAAACTATAGCTGACGCGTCACATTGAATGTTATGTTTAAGTTATGGAAATTAATTGTTAATAATGTATTAGAAACTTTCTCACTGTAAAATGTTACGTTAAAAAAAAATGCAGTAAACGGAAGTTAACCAGCGAAAATGTCTTGCATTACACTATCTTACACAATCAGAACAACTGTGTGATACTCTTTAAGGTTTTAACACGTTTTTTACTTTAAATAATATTACATTTTATGTATAAAATGTCTGCTGTAGGCATCTACGAACCATTAAAAATCGTTTTTTCAGTCTTCTATTGTCACTGATTTTAGAATTTTCAACAGTTTAAAGTACACAAAATTATTTTAAATGTGATTTTAATGGAAGCCTCATTGACAACAACTAAGTAAATATTTAATTTAAAAATCACTTTGTTATATTCTTTACATTAAGTAGGCCTACTTACTACTGTGTAGCAGTTTTCGGAAGAAAGTGAAACTGTTGCTTAGTGGCAACGCTGTAAGTAAGCGGTGTGACCTTGATGGTACTACTTCCATGCATACTTCCATCTAGTCAAGATGGTGTTGAAGTAATACATCTGGTTTTGAATTTTGAAAAGAAAATGTGTGTGCAATAAAAGCTAACTTGGCCAACTCAATCACCAATGAAAAGTTTTTTTCTTACCTTATCAAATATATGATTTTCCAAGTCTTGCTCAAATGACGATGCCTGTTTGATGCTAGCTTTAACAGCACTGCGAATATCTTCAAACATTTCATCCACCTGCGATTAAATACAAAAGTTATGTACTGTAAACAAAATATGTTTTACAATACATGCTATACTAGAAGCATACAAGTTACAACAACATCTGGAGTTTTCTCTGTTTGGTTCATTTTCAAATACTTAAGAAGATCCAATTTTTTATTCACAAGAAAACTGTAGTTATACTAAACAAAAATAGTATTTCTTATTACATTAATTAAATATAATATTAATCATTGTATCAGGAATAACATTTTACTATAAAACACAATAAAATAATGTTCACTTACAACTCTCACTGAATGTTCAGTGTCCTTAATACCATTTTCCAAGAGCACAGCCAGACCAAAACCCATAAACCTCTGCATAGTTTCAATACAGAATTCCCACCTCTGTAGTCCTTCACATTCCCCTGTACACACAAACACTTGAATATTTAACATAACTATTTTACGTATTGTGACGATTTAAATTGTAACCATTATTAAAAAGAAAGAAAGAAAAAAAAAATTAAGGTTGCGAGCCTATTAACCATTTAAATCTCACAATAATAATAAAAACATGTAGGTACTAAGTGTGAAAGGAAGAAGTAATTAATAAGGGCAAAGAAACTGTAATAAAGAGGCATATTGTAAATAATTATTATTGTCGTATTTAACCCTTGCTTGCTATCAGGCGCCTACCTGTTGATTCCGGACTCGACATGTTTTCCGAGTCTTCTGTAATTAAGAATAAAATAAAAAACTAATGTTAATAATTAAAGAATCTGAAGACACAGATAGTCACTAAAATAACTCATTTAAATTATGTATTTTTATCTAGGGATAGTTTGTATAAATAAAAAGGTTTATTTAGAGAGAGACAGGGACTATATTCTCGCGGAATAAACACCCCACTACCTCTTATGCAGTACCAGTGGAAGCGGGCGAAAAATCTCTCTCTCGCTATGAAGACTCCAAGCAGTGCACACGCACGAGCAAAAGCTCTGTTGGAATGTTGTGTGATTTGTTGTTAGTTTGGCTTATTTCAAATGTAGTTTATTAACTGCTACACAAAAGAGTGTAACATGTAACATTAATAAAAAAATCAGAAACGTGGTAACAAGAAGAAATATGTGACTACAAAAGTACGAGTTTTAATAACGATGACTGCTAACTTCACCAACTGACGACACTTTTCAACATCCTACCCGGAGATGTGAACTACCCGAATTTGCAACTCTAGTAGACCCGACAGAAGATGCAGTTCGAGACATCAAAGAATCTACGCCTACCATCGTAGAAGGTTCGACCTAGACTGCAGACGTTTAAGCCTTTAATGACTAAGACCAGACTTAGATGAGGACGACGCTTTTAAGGATTCCCAAGACGGACACTCCCGGAGGTGATTTCTACATACCAAATTAAAGGTGACTCGATAGCACGTCTATCGAGGAATAAATAATAATTATAATTGTAACACAATACACTTTAAAAGAGAGACTTTTCAGAGACGATTAAATTTGTAAAGATTAAAAAAGAATTAACTCTAAGAATTTAATGTAACTATTCAGACATCATACATTGTAACAGTTTAAATCTTAATGTATCGTAGTATAATTAATACCATTCTTCAAATGGAATAATAATGAAGCATAAAACTAAAGGTCTTGCAAGCTAATATCATGAATTGAATATAATTAAAAGTCTGATGACTAAATACCTAAGGTTACCCGGATCCGTGGTATAGCTAAATAAAATCTGTTGTGATCCCAAAGTTTAAATAAAGAATTCAAATAACGTTAATAATTCAATTAGTAATGTCATGGGATCTATCTTTTGAGTAAATGTTAGTTTTTCAAATGTTTAATAAAGAGAAGTCTTCTTGTTACACACATATACTGAGTACATAAATCAACAGTTTTCCCATTCCCTGATTCCTTTTATATTTACTCTGTGTTGTTCTGATTAAATTTCAGCTCGTCGAATAAGGCAGCCTGAATAATTGGCAGAACCAATTATTTCGGGTTCCCCAAGTTATAACACTAGAGAAGATGTTATAAATTGCGCCACTCTGCTAATTTTGCTAATTGTGCTAATTTTGCTTATTTTGCTATTTTGCTATTTTCTGCTATTGTGCTGTTGTTTAATAATTAATTGTGTACAGAGTGTCACAAATAAATTGCGCGACTCTGCTACTTTGTTGAAATTTTGCTGCTAATTAGTAAAAAAAAATTTTTGGTGACTTGTGTTGTTTAAGCAGTAATTGTGTCCCGATTAACCCAGCCCATAAGCTGTTGATTTATTCACTCGTGTACTTTAAAATGTGTCTAAAATCTTAAATAAAATTAAACGATAATAGTTATTATAATAGTTTTATAAATAAGTAAGTTAATTATTATTTAGATATAGGAATGAACATCATGTTAACTAAAGACGCCCCAAGAATATGATATAACAGCAGGTACGCGCTTGTCAAAAGTTCATTCATCAACCTGTCGGTTTGTAAACAAAATGAGACCTGTACATTTCCTGTTCTCGCCTGTACTGAACTGTCCTTGTCACCCTCCGGCAAAGTAGAGTTAGACAATGCATTCACCCTCTAGTTGAGTTCCCCTTTGTAAGCCAAACAATGCCATTGTTTAAAACTCGTCTGACCTACATTCCAGCGAAACAGCTGATCGTTTAAATAGAATTTAATGCTAATGTTAATAACTGTTAATAGAATAATAATAACTGTTAATAGATGTTTACCATGTACTAAAGTGTGTAGGAAATAATTGTGTATAGTATAGTAGAGCAAATAATATTATGATTTAAATTTCAAATGAATAAATGACTTAGTTAACCCCTTGTTAGATAAAGTATTAAACCCCATGTCCCAAATCAGTAACCTTGTAAACTGAGCCAAGTAAAAAAAAAACAAAGTAAATAAAGTGTGCTAAATAATTATGGTAAGTCGATAGGAAATAATTCTAGGTAAGTTTTTTTTAAAACCCCTAAAGTAATAATAAGTGAATAATTATTGCTGAATAAATCTTAAGTTAAACTAAATGTGTGTAACTTGTAGCAGTAAATAAAAGAGAGGTAAATAATAATACGAGAAACGTTGCATAGTGAACACCCCAGTTGTGGCCAGTAAGAGAACAATAAAGCGTGTTAAGAAATTTGTAGTAAGCAGCCACACTCTCCCTATTGTGATAAACCGTTGCCTCCCTAAACAATGAATACCACCGCGCGTGAAATACAATGAATTGAGTAAAGTGTCTCCCCTTCCGCATAGTTTGTCTAGTTATTGTTAAAGAGATAATAAGAATTACCATCGTGAAATTCCGCTTCTCTCAAGTAACTATAATCTAGAGTGGAGTATGGGATCCTCTTTAGATTATTTTAGAAGTAAGTCTATGGTATATAATCAAGATAGAATTATATACATGTAAAGTAACTAGTCACAACGGCGCCGGCTGAAAAGGATAATGATGAGGCAAAAAGGTGCCAAGAGTTCATTTATGAATGCTGAAAGCTAACTTGTAAAGTTAGAGTAAGCTGATGTCAGTCGGGCCACGATATTGTGAGTTACGTGAAATTAGTATTAAGGATTAAAGATATAAGTTAGCATTGTAAGAAGTGAGATAAAGGGAATTTCACGAAGGGGAACATTTAAATGAGAAATAGATCATTTAAAGAGAATTAGAAGAAAAAACAAACCATGTACTATTAATAATAAATAATAATAATAATAAATAACTTCACACGGTACGCCCCAAGCATACTCTCGGTACGTTGCTGACCATATTTTCAGGAGTCTGTGTTGGTTAAGAGGCGGAGTATGTGACGATTTAAATTGTAACCATTACAAAAAAAGAGAGAAATAAAAAAAAAATTAAGGTTGCGAGCCATTAACCATTTAAATCTCACAATAATAATAAAAACATGTAGGTACTAAGTGTGAAAGGAAGAAGTAATTAATAAGGGCAAAGAAACTGTAATAAAGAGGCATATTGTAAATAATTATTATTGTCGTATTTAACCCTTGCTTGCTATCAGGCGCCTACCTGTTGATTCCGGACTAGACATGTTTTCCGAGTCTTCTGTAATTAACAATAAAATAAAACAAATTAATAATAATAACAAAAGAAAACTAGACCCCTATGTAAAAAAATTTATCGATAAATGTAACGCTATTAATAAATGTGATTTCAGTAAGTGTCAATTACCGTATATACAAGTTGACCTTGGTGTTACATCCACCCTCGGTTTAATTGATTCCGGATCAACACGAAGTTTAATTAGTCAAGACCTAGCCAATAAATTATTTAAACATAATTTAGTTAAACGCAGTCAATCAGTAAATATTAAATGCTCTACCGCTAACAAACAAAACTTAATGATAAAACTTATCATCACGTTTAAGGTAAAAATTAAAAATCTGACGTGGTATATTCCAATGTTAGTATGCGACGAATTAGGACCCGAGTTAATATTGGGTGCTGATTTTATCAGTAGAACAGGACTAATTCTAAATATTCACGATAAGAAATTTTACTTTGGATTCGATCGTTCACGGAAATATAACTTGGATGATAATTCTAATAACAGAGAAAGTACTAGCACTACTTCTTCACATCTAAAGCATCTCGAATGTGAATTGGGTCATCTGGAAAGTAAAGATAGACGGAACGTACAAACCTTAATCAAACAATTCTCCAATGTCCTCACCCCTAAGTTAGGACTGACGGACCTGATAGAGTACAAAATAAATTTGAGCGATAATAAAGTAATACGTTTAGCCCCATACAAGTTATCACCTCCAAAAATGGAAGTAATGAGGAACCAAATTAATAAACTATTAGAACAAGGAGTCATCGAACCCTCTACGTCATCTTATTCATCCCCTGCGTTTTTAAACTAATAGTCCAGTCGGGATCTGTATTGGGTTGCTTTTTTTCCGTTGGAACTCAAATTTTTATTGGAATGTCTCCCGAAGGATGCCTATAATGAGAATTTCGGTTTGCACCAGAAAAAAAAGTTGTGGTAAACTCAGGAAAAATCGTAGAGTGAAAAAATAGACATTTTGGGTCCTGTTTTATGGCCTTTTCGTTCGAATATCTCGGTAAGTATTGTATCTATGTGGAAAATGAATACAGGTTAATTTGTTCACAATAAAATTTCCTATCGGAATATGCTTTTGTAATTTGGAAAAGTCAATTTTCTGCATCACAGGAGTGAAAATTCGCGAAAAAAAAGTCGAAAAAATGTCGCTTTGGAAAACTGCTTATTGGAAAATGAAGAAAACTCTTAATGCTTCTAATAATGTAGCTAGAAAAACTTTAAGTTATAACAAAAACAATCGCGCAAGAAAAAACACGATATCTTTTTTCGTTTTTGCACAATAATTTTGCAATCTAGCTCTCTCCGGAAAATCTGAAAATTTTGAAAATATTGGTGATTGAAAAATACAGTCTTGTATGAATCGCTGATTTTTTTACTCATAGACGAGCATTCAAACTTTTAAACCCATTTTGAAAAATTCAAATCGGTTAATTAGGAGAGCCTAGGGAATTTTTAGAAATTGTAATTAATTTTTTTACTTATAAACAAATAGAATATTTTCGCAAATTTTCAACCTATCAAATTCAAAAATTACAGGATGAAAGTACTCAGCAAGACGCTTAATTATCAAAAAAAAAAGTTGAAATTCGTTAATTCGTTCCCGAGATATTGCCCGTCAAAGTTCACCAGTGTTTACTAGTAAACAATTAATGCTATGAGCCTCATTCTTGAACAAAAGCCTTCGTTTTTCCAAGTACTTTTCATGTGAACATTTTCAAAACTTGCACCCTTCGGCAACATAGTGAAAATACCGAAAAAAGTTTCACCTACTGCACGAAAAGTTGCTGGGAGGTGGTGGTGGGGAAGTCAAAACTGGCTCACTTCAAAACTGAACTCACGAGTTCAAAAAAGCAGCGCGCTCTAAAATTGACAATATCTCGGCTTCTAACCAATCGATTTAGATGATTTTTTTTTTAATCGAGGTCTCGTTTGATAAGGAGTCCAATTACGGCAATCGCAATAACAAATTTTAATAACAATTTGTTGTAACAATATAACAATTTTTAAGGGGGTCTAAAAGTCGAATTTTATCCCCGATTTGATTGCAGGTCGGCAGACAGATTTTTGTACTCCCACCGCTCGTTCCTATATTTAGTCCTTTTCAGTTTCCCACACTGCACAGAACGTCGCTGGAGGGGCGAAAACGTGTGCAAAAGTGCGAAGGAAATGCCTTCTATCGGTGCACGAAAAGCATATTCCGATAGGAAATTTTATTGCGAACAAATTAACCTCTATTAATTTTCCACGTAGATACGATACTTACAGAGATATTCGAACGAAAAGGCCATAAAACAGGACCCAAAATGTCTATTTTTTCACTCTACGATTTTTCCTGAGTTTAGCACAACTTTTTTTTCTGGTGCAAACCGAAATTCTCATTATAGGCATCCTTCGGGAGACATTCCAATAAAAATTTGTGCTCCGACGAGTACAGTAAACCAAAGCATTTTTTTTACAGATCCCGACTGGACTATTAGCACAAATTCTCACAGCACCAAAAAAGGAACAAGAAACACTAAACTCTTGCCCTTCTTGATAGGTTACTACTATTCATGAAATGACAAATGCTTGGTTACAACTCCTACAATCCTTAACTGTATTACATTCAATAGATTATAGCAAACAAATGACTCACCATACATTGCCCTCCTGTACATATTAACCGTGTCTGTGTACTGTTTACTAAGATATGGAAGATATGATTCTGCGAGCCGCCACATCATGTAGTTGTTCAGTGCACTGAGAACATAAAAAAAGAAAAAGAAAAGAAATAAAACCAGAATGTTTCTTAATTCTACTTCTTTACATGCACTACTCACTTGTCAAGTCATTTTACAAATCACAGCACTGTCTGTCTGTCTGTTTAGAAACCGGACAGCAGACTCCAATGCATGTTTGTATCCATGTTATAAAAAGCAAGATGTTAGTTTGATAGATGACCTGAAGCCTTGTTTACATAAGATTCTTATGTAAACTGATTACAATCATAGAAGTAAATCCAGTGACACTGTATTATTTGTAAACAATGTGATAGACCAAAATGCTCATAAATTTAGAACTTGGGAGTAGAGAAATTGTCAGTAACTGTGATATGAATTTAAAAATATTAAAACAGAGGAAAGGCCACAAAAACTTGGATCTGTTATCATCAACACAGAATTCAATATTTGCTTTATTACTGATGGGGACTACTCTGAAAATCAATTCGCCTTCAGTTCTTAAAGTAAACAACATTGCGTTGTTTAGTACATTGTGAAAACATCCGTCTTGTGTTGTTACATTATAAACAATTACTTTCCATCAATGTTTTCTATATAATAATAAGTTCGTATTATTCTTATTCGTTAGCACTACTGCCCAAAATGAGCCCTGGCTTCCTACATCAATCTTCTCCAATGCCGTCTATCAATTCCATGTCAGCACAATCCTTCACATCCAGTTTTCTGATATCTTCCAGCACATCATCAAACCATCTAATCCTAGGTCGACCCCTCTTTCTGCTTTTATACACCTGTACCCTCTGAATTTTCTATGCTGATCATCCATCCGTTCTAGGTAACCTAGCTATGTATTAGTTGAGCCTTTACAAATGTTATAATGTCTTCATGCTTGAATACCTCATCTATATCCTGGTTATTCTCCATTCATCATCTTCGTTAAACACGTGCAATTTTTTTTAACCGTTTCAGTGTTTCTTGGTTCTTATTTGCTAATGTCCACGTCTCACCTCCATAAGGAAGAAGTGTTGTGAATAATGAGTTTGACTCTCAAAGTTTGTATAATATTAATAACAAATAAACATAAATAATAGTAATTATTATTTTTATAAACTATAATGTTACGGACATCAGCCATCATTTCAAAACTAGATTCAAAACATTTTTGTAAATTCTGGTCATTTTCTTTTGTGACTAGAGAGGTAGAATCCATTCTACTCAGTGAGACAGTCTTCGTAGTTAGTACATACTTATACCTGAAGATGATCTTAAATTTTTAGAGGTCGAAACATTGTATTTTGAATCTGTTTTTGAAACGATGGCTGACCTCCATAATAACAGCCTGCCAGTGACTTGTAGTGTTAAGATTCATAATAATTTATAAAATAGTTTTACTTAAACAGTAATGATATAATAATTGAATACAATTTCATCACAACTGAAGGAGAAAATTTTTCCAGAATTAGAAAAGAAGTCAATGGAACGTCCCACCACACTACAAAATTTGAAGTTAAACAAGCATGCACGAATCCTTGTGCAATTAAGGACTGCAACGTTCCTGCCCTTTCATCTATGACAAATTATGCCATAACTGAAGAGCATTTATCAGTAACACTCTTTTCAATACTCTTCTCTCCCTGTGTTTAATTTGAAAACACAAGCATAGAGTCATTACTCACAACACCATCATATGCTTCTCATAGCAATCTTCCTTACCTTTAGATTCACCTTCAGTCAATTCACATGAAATGTCACAATAATTGCAATATGGCTTTTATTTAGACATACCAAATTCTTTCAATTATTTTATTGAATGTCATTGTTTTATTCTCATTTTCTTGTTTATTATAAATGCTGGTCCATTTCCATTCCTGTCTTTCTTCCCCTGGACACCACAGTACACATCTATCTTTATCCATGTTTCTCTATCATTTCCATTTCACATCTTGTCAATACTCTTATTTCATACCTATTTATTTCTCAACATACTTTCTCCTGTCATATATCTTGCAGACACAGTTGCACAATATTCTATATTATAAATCTTATCTCTTTTCAATGTCTCCTTCCTTTTTAAGTTTAGCTTTTCATATTTCCTTTAACTCTGCGTTGTTGTTTTTTATCGTATGCTTCTTCTGTCTCCCCTCAACATTATTCGTTTTCTAGTTTTTTGTCTTCTTAACTACGTTTCTGTCTTCATTCTCATCCTGTATCCACATCCTCGCTTTTTGTACTACATTTCTGCATCAAATCCTCACTTTTCTCAAACTTTTCTACCCTTTCACTTCTCTTCAGTATGTCTCCCACTGCCATAGTTGATGAATACTGGCTATTCCTTCCACTTTTTTAATTTCCCCCTTATTTTTCATTAGGCTTTCATTTTCTCAGTTATTTCCCATCTTCACTAGGTGCTCTATTCTGTGCACCAACTTTATTTCTACTTTCAAACCCTAATTCATAATTCCTGTAATGTTCTGTATAAAGCAAGTTTGCATCATGTATGTCCATCTACACAGTCTAATTATTCTAATATCTCCTTTTCCATAGTTTCCTTGTTTTCTAACCACTGCCTTTATCTCTTGGTCATACCTCATTTTCAGCTCATCCAGTTCCTTAACTTCCCAATTCAATCCTTCAAGCATGCCAAAATTATTTTTTCTTCATCTTTTTGTCTGCCTCTCATCAGTCACCTCAATGTTGTATTTCTGTCTCAGCTGATACCATTTCATTATAGATTACTTACAGTCTTCCCATTCACAATATGTTAATTAATTAACTGAATATAATCTGTCTTGTGACTTATTATTTCCACTGATGTGACATATTTCAGGAACGAGTTTCCACCATCAGGTCCTCTTATCATGAGGACAAGTCAGAGAAATTAAAATCACTCATTATATTAATTACTGAACAAAGACACATTACACAAAACACACCATGACACTATAAAACTGTGTGCACTGTTTGGCGTAAACATGTTGACTGTCAAGCCATTCACTGTTCACTTAACTCACTGATAATGTCAGTCAGTTGTTGCACTTGTGCAGTAAAGGTCGATATATGGATGCCTTGAGGTACATAGAGGAGGTCGATAAAGAGGTTTGAGATAACAAGGCAACCAAGCTTCATAAAGAACAACTGCTTAATAGTCAGTTTCCATTTTGATCAAATATCCTGTACGACGCTCCATTATGAAGAACAAGGAGGATGCAAAACTGACAGATATTATCAGCAAGTTGAGTGAACACAACAGAACAGTCAAAGTGTCGTATGTCATGTGTGTTTTGTGTTATGTGTCTTTGTTCAATAATTTATAAAATGACTGGTTTTAACTTCACTGACACATCATGACAGGATACGATTTTAGGACCTGATGAAAGGAATTTGTTCCTGAAACATGTATCAACAAAAATAATAAGTCGCAAGGCAGATTACCTTAATTAATTACTAGAGTGGAGTGATAATTATTTACCATTTTATTATCAGCACAATTCAACAATACATATGTGATATCAGTGGCGTAGCTAGGAGCTGCTCCAGAGGGGGGATGAGACTGGCTTAAAGTTACATGTGATTTGCCTATACATAAAGACATGTATTTACTTATATTTATAAGCCTTCTTTTAACACAAGCACCTGGCTTAGAAATAGGGCTACATTAAGCGTTTACAGAATTTCACTGAAATTTTTAATAGCACAGGGGGGGGGGCTAACCCCCCTCAAAGTTACACCACTGTTGGTAGTATGTTATTTTACATACATCTTCATCAACAGTTATGGTCGTCTTTGGATGATGTTACAGCTAATGAGCCATCTTATTAACTATGTAAAAGCTTCTAATAGAAGTTAGCAAGACTCAAAGGAAACAGAAATAATATATTTTCCTATAAAGACAAAAAATGGGAAGTACATGAATCACTATTTTTGGCATCACAAGCCATATAGAATCAACAACCCTAATTGTCAGACCATCTATTTTCAGAACGACTAATAAGACTGTTGCGTACTACGCACACTAATTTTTTGGCCGGTTTTGCCTTTTTAATGTAATTGTTATGAATGTTTTGTGTATATGCAAATGATAACATACATATTGTTGTAATTACCTTCTGTCAGTGGTCGAAATGATATTCGATATGTTCCTTATATAGTCCGGGTATGTTACTATTACTTCAGTTTTGTCTTCAATATTTGCCTGTGGATACTTTGCTAACAGAATCTCATGAAGAGGAATCTGAAACACATTTAGAATTTGTATTATTAAACTTGAACACCAAAAAATTACTGGTGACTTCATTAGAAGATAAGAATCTAGAAAATAATTCAAACATCGTATCTAATAGTGGCATGCTGGAAAAGGCACTACGGGACTAAGCTCGTCTCCAGACATTTTAATATGAAATGTAAAGCGAGAATCGACTTTCTACACTTTCCCTGTCTTCAAATGGTTAAAAGTAGCAAGATGAAAAAATAAAAAGGGCCACCTACAACACTGTTATTAAGAAATTCATTTATAAAGGTGACAAGAGGATTGCACTGATATACAAATAATTAAAGGAAAGATCCTGATATTTGTTTTTATTTACTTACCTGTTTATTTATCCTTGTTTAATTGTTATTTATTTATCCTACAACAATAATTGAAGATTGCAGTGTTTTTGCTTAAATTTATTCTTCGTTAATTCTGTACCTGCTGTTCTCAGCTTGTCTGTAGAAATTCTTCATTTATAAGACGAGAGCACTTCATACGTTAGTCTTTCCAATTTTATTTTGAGTGTATATATTAAGGTAACATTAATAGTAATAATTAATCACAGTATAACCATAAAGAATATTAAGTTTGTATTTACATCTTACTTGCTTTAAAAACTTAACCTCAAACTGCTATTACAATGTGTGTGTGTTGTAACAGTACATAATGACCCAATACCATAATTATGGGGTTTAAAGGTATTTTCCAATGTTTTATATTGTTTAATCATTAAAGTACAGAATGGTTAGGTCCATTTTCCCTATATACGGAGTAACAAAGCCAATTCAGCGAGAGTATCATACCAAGGTCACCGTTAGGACGTGCGGGAATCGGAAAAGGCCATGGCGGTGTTTGTGACGAATAACTTTAATATGCATTGTGATTGGATCATAGCACTGTTCCGTCATAACCAAAAACAATGACGCACTGACTACAATACGTGCAACGAGGCGTTGTCCAGTAAGACAAAGCTGGATGACGTAAGGAACACACACACAAGCGCAAATTTACATTTGCCTCGTTCTCAATTCAACGCAGTTCTTCAAAGGATACACAGCGATGTATCGCTGTGTGATCAATTTTATAACAATAGTTTACAATAACTAGATTCAACATTACCAATGCAATAGTGGAGCAATAAAGGCTCACCTTCAGTAACAGTATGAATTATAATATGTAGAATCAGTGCGCGTATTTACTTCAATTAAACTCAGCAGAACTGGAGGCGAACACCGGCCATCAACATGGGCGTCAACCACCAGCAGCGAAGGAACAACACCAACCAACAATAAGAGAAGTCCAATTTTACCATTTTCTTATAGTTTAATGAGCTCATTAATCCAGAATAATTAGTTGAAAGAATGTACTTGTTCAAGGGTGAATGTGTGTGAGAGTGACGGAGTGAACTCATGGCCATAACTATAGATGCCGAGGGCATTGGTTTGTGTATAAATTAATTACTAAGTAATAAATGATTTAAGCTGCAGCAATATAAACAGTACACTGATCTTAATTTAGAAAACAAAAGAAGTGTTTTATTTAGAAAGAAAGGATAATGTGGGATATTAAACTAACCGCCATTTTGTTTTTTGGGGCATCTTATATGACGTCATTTTGACCGCATGGTCGTGTCTGTAAAACATTCTGGAGAATTAAATTTTGATGGTTATTTTCAACAATACAGTGTTATCATTTGTATCATCATCTGTGTATCAAAATCTCGCTGTAAATGAACCCTGGCACCCCTTAGGTAAAAGCACATTTAAAAAAGAAGAATATGAGCCCGGCAGCGAATGAAATTGGTAAGTACGTAGAAGTACCATATTATGGTATATTTACAAATATGAATATCAATATATGTGTAGTAATAAATAATAGAGTTGAGGTAGTTTGACAAATGGCGCCCTTACTGTGGACATTATATAAAAATTAAGTTATATAAAACAGCCAGATTGAGAAACACAGAGGATGATATAAGACGAGACATAACCTAATGAACGAGAGGTTATGTTGACGAAGTTGCATAGTTAATTACAAAGTGAGTTAATTGCATAGTTAAGTACAAATAAAAGATAAACAGTCATTTAAATATTTAAGTAACGATGGCAGAAAATAATAATAGTCTAGAAATGGACAATACAGACATGGAATCCATTTTATTAGGAAAACATGTTAGCTCGACGCCTAGAGTAGCTGAAAATAAAATCTCGTTAGAAGATTTATTCACGTTAATCAGTGACAAATTTGAACAACAAAATAGTAAGTTTGAAGACAAATTCAATCAAATGAATAGTACATTTAATATAAAATTAGATAGTTTTGAGAATGAGCTCAAGAAACAAAGCGATTTGAAAAACATAAAATTGAATCAAGTAGAGGAGAAATTAGACAAGAGAATTAATGAGATACAGTTAGAAAATAAGAGTAGAGAAATAGACAGATTAGATAGAAACAAAAACAAGGTAAGTGAGGTAGAAAATTATGATAATATAAATAAAAGTATGATGTTAGAGAATGATTGTGTAAACAGGAGTAGTAATAATGAGGTTTTATGGGGAATAGAATATAATAATGATGGAATGATAGTGTGTGTTAAAGGGTTAAAGACAGTGTGTAGAGAGAGCATAATTGTAAAAGAATTGCAGGTGTTAATTTTTCCCTTAATGGTGTATTTGGGGGTGATTTGCCTTCGATGTAGGTTTTGGAGACAAAAGTTCTGCAAATAGTTGTCCCTGGATTTTTTGTGCACCTGATAGGTGGTGCGAGAATAAAGTTGTAGTGTCCCCTGCATATATTGGGAGAGAGAATGTGATTTGGGGTTATGATAGGAGTTATTGTGAAAGAGAGTTGTGTGATAATTGGGAGATAGAGTTATATAGAGTATGTAGAAATTATGAAGAGTTTATTGAAGGGTTAGGTGGAGAGAGAAGTGATAAATATAATAAAAACTTACCTTGTATTCAGACTAAAGTAGTAGGAGATGATGTTGATAACAATAATGACTTGATAAAATACCTGATTATGACTAATTACACTAAGAGTGACTGGACCATACCGAATGTTGACAAGTTTTATGATATAGTAATGTGGAGTAATCCTGCAGAGTATTACTATGGTATAATGGACAAAATAAATTTAAATATTTACTTATTTTTTGCGTACCGTATCACTTATTATATGATATATAATTACCTTAATATCCACTTTAGTGATACACAGTTTCGTCACTGAATACGCGTTTCGGGACTAAGTCCCATCCTCAGATACATAATTAATAAACTAAAATATTAAAATCACGACCATGTCATTTATTGTCACGTCATTTATTTATTTTTGACTTGACCAGTATCATGGTCGTGATTTTAATATTTTAGTTTATTAATTATGTATCTGAGGATGGGACTTAGTCCCGAAACGCGTATTCAGTGACGAAACTGTGTATCACTAAAGTGGATATTAAGGTAATTATATATCATAAATTTAAATAGTTATTATATTACAAAAGATGATATAATGTACTTAATTAAAAATGAGTTATGTATACGTAAGATAAGACTATTATTTGACGATGGAGGGTAGACCTTTTATTGTGTTATGAACATTTAATTATGTGGACAGTGTTTTAAAATGGACTGTTTATGACTGATTATGGTAAATGATTTAATGATTATGTGGATTGTATATTTTTGTGTATATTAATGTCAGTATTTGTGTAATTTTGCTGTTGTGTACTTTATGTATTTTTTTATGTAAACATGTATTGTAGAATTTTAAATAATTTAAGGAAGTTTAATAATGATTTTGAAATGATATTATGGAATTTAGATTCTAATGGTTAGTAAATGAGTATATATTTGGATGTTGAGAGGTATTGTTGTTAGTAGATCAGTGATGAATTTTCTAGTGGTATATTAAGGTGAAATGTTGTAAAAGAGTTTGGGGTAATAGTGATAGAATAAGGGCATTGGAGTTAGTTAAATAGAGTTAATGGGAGTTAGGGAAAATAAAGTGTTGAGATACAGATAGTATATAAAGAGGTGTTAGATATTTTAGGGACACAGTGGTTAGTGATTATATGCAGAGTTGAGTAATGTGAGTGGTAATTATATTTGTTGTTGATGGTGATATTTTGTAATAAGGGTATTGGTGTAGGAGTCCGCAACGAGAGGTGTTGGGACAGGAAAGGACCGTTGTGTGCCGGAAAGGGTTATCTGAAAGGGTCAGGAACCAATGATGGAATGAGCATAGATAGGGAACACACATACTAGTACAAAAAATGAGCGGTGCCAGAGGTTTTAAATGGGATTTGTGAAGGGGGTTATTATAGAGATATTGGTGTCATAATATGTTAATGGTTAGAAGCGGTTAGTAGAAAAAAGGGGTAGTAAGGTTAGATTGACAATGCCAAAATAAGAAATAGAGAATAGTGAATAACAGAGAGTCACCCAAACTAGTAAGGATAAAAAGGTTAGAAAAAAAAGAAGATTCATGGTAGGAAGGTAACTGTAACAGAAAGGTAAGGATAAATTTGAAATTGTTGTATAGAATCTAATGAATGTTAAATGATTAAAAGTTAATAGAGAATTGTTGATAGTAATGAGGTGATATAGTTTTGGTACAAGTCATGTAAATGTAAATTGTTTAATGTAAGATAAATGTAACAATGTTAATGTGTAATGTTCTATGTTTTATGATGTTTTTATTATGTTGGGGGTACAATGGTGTGTGTGGTTAGGAGGTCGTTACAGGGGTAATGACGTTAACAAGTGTCAAAGAATAGTAGCTTTTAAAAGTTGAAAGTCTAAAGGTACAAATGAAGTTGTGCAAAAATATAGTAGGATGCCATTTACAAAATAGATAAATGATTATAAGTTGAGTAATAAAATTGAATAATAAACGTGTCTGCCATAGTAGTTGTAGGTTGAATTTGTAGTAATAATTAGGTGAAGGTATTTTGGGGAATATTAGGGAATTGTTTATGTATTGTGTTATTTGTAGTTATATATATAGTTTGTTTTCTTACAAGGAAGAAATTGAGTTTGGTGGTGGTAAAAAATCAAGATGTTTTGAAGTCTTGTTGATGTTATGTTAAAATTTTAAATAGAACAAACCAATGCCCCAAACACAAACCAATGCGTCTAAAGGGGAACATATCAGTTGTAGATATGGAAGTGTATTAGACCACTAGTTTAAATTTTTGTATTCAATGTTTCAGAGTTTTGTGGTGTTGTGACCGCGGTCCTGTGCTGGCTGGAGCGTCAGAACAGGAGCGTAGAGTGTAGAACATGGCCTTATGGTGTAGGGATCTCTCCGGAGAAGTCCAGTAAGGTCAGAGGGTGCGACCAACATCATTGGACCAAGGGTAAGTGATGACAAATTTTTTTTATAGTAACAGTACAGGGGGTTGTGGTGACATATCTAGACTGATCCTTTTAGGAAAGTGTGAATGAGTCAATGAAAGTTTTTGTGTCTCGACACAAAATCTTTCATTGAGGGGGTTTGTAACAGTACATAATGACCCAATACCATAATTATGGGGTTTAAAGGTATTTTCCAATGTTTTATATTGTTTAATCATTAAAGTACAGAATGGTTAGGTCCATTTTCCCTATACACGGAGTAACAAAGCCAATTCAGCGAGAGTATCATACCAAGATCACCGTTAGGACGTGCGGGAATCGGAAAAGGCCATGGCGGTGTTTGTGACGAATAACTTTAGTATGCATTGTGATTGGATCATAGCACTGTTCTGTCATAACCAAAAACAATGACCCACTGACTACAATACGTGCAACGAGGCGTTGTCCAGTAAGACAAAGCTGGATGACGTAAGGAACACACACACAAGCGCAAATTTACATTTGCCTCGTTCTCAATTCAACGCAGTTCTTCAAAGGATACACAGCGATGTATCGCTGTGTGATCAATTTTATAACAATAGTTTACAATAACTAGATTCAACATTACCAATGCAATAGTGGAGCAATAAAGGCTCACATTCAGTAACAGTATGAATTATAATATGTAGAATCAGTGCACGTATTTACTTCAATTAAACTCAGCAGAACTGGAGGCGAATACCGGCCATCAACATGGGCGTCAACCACCAGCAGCGAAGGAACAACACCAACCAACAATAAGAGAAGTCCAATTTTACCATTTTCTTATAGTTTAATGAGCTCATTAATCCAGAATAATTAGTTGAAAGAATGTACTTGTTCAAGGGTGAATGTGTGTGAGAGTGACGGAGTGAACTCATGGCCATAACTATAGATGCCGAGGGCATTGGTTTGTGTATAAATTAATTACTAAGTAATAAATGATTTAAGCTGCAGCAATATAAACAGTACACTGATCTTAATTTAGAAAACAAAAGAAGTGTTTTATTTAGAAAGAAAGGATAATGTGGGATATTAAACTAACCGCCATTTTGTTTTTTGGGGCATCTTATATGACGTCATTTTGACCGCATGGTCGTGTCTGTAAAACATTCTGGAGAATTAAATTTTGATGGTTATTTTCAACAATACAGTGTTATCATTTGTATCATCATCTGTGTATCAAAATCTCGCTGTAAATGAACCCTGGCACCCCTTAGGTAAAAGCACATTTAAAAAAGAAGAATATGAGCCCGGCAGCGAATGAAATTGGTAAGTACGTAGAAGTACCATATTATGGTATATTTACAAATATGAATATCAATATATGTGTAGTAATAAATAATAGAGTTGAGGTAGTTTGACAAATGGCGCCCTTACTGTGGACATTATATAAAAATTAAGTTATATAAAACAGCCAGATTGAGAAACACAGAGGATGATATAAGACAAGACATAACCTAATGAACGAGAGGTTATGTTGACGAAGTTGCATAGTTAATTACAAAGTGAGTTAATTGCATAGTTAAGTACAAATAAAAGATAAACAGTCATTTAAATATTTAAGTAACGATGGCAGAAAATAATAATAGTCTAGAAATGGACAATACAGACACGGAATCCATTTTATTAGGAAAACATGTTAGCTCGACACCTAGAGTAGCTGAAAATAAAATCTAGTTAGAAGATTTATTCACGTTAATCAGTGACAAATTTGAACAACAAAATAGTAAGTTTGAAGACAAATTCAATCAAATGAATAGTACATTTAATATAAAATTAGATAGTTTTGAGAATGAGCTCAAGAAACAAAGCGATTTGAAAAACATAAAATTGAATCAAGTAGAGGAGAAATTAGACAAGAGAATTAATGAGATACAGTTAGAAAATAAGAGTAGAGAAATAGACAGATTAGATAGAAACAAAAACAAGGTAAGTGAGGTAGAAAATTATGATAATATAAATAAAAGTATGATGTTAGAGAATGATTGTGTAAACAGGAGTAGTAATAATGAGGTTTTATGGGGAATAGAATATAATAATGATGGAATGATAGTGTGTGTTAAAGGGTTAAAGACAGTGTGTAGAGAGAGCATAATTGTAAAAGAATTGCAGGTGTTAATTTTTCCCTTAATGGTGTATTTGGGGGCGATTTGCCTTCGATGTAGGTTTTGGAGACAAAAGGTCTGCAAATATTCTTCGTATTGTTTAAATTAGCAGCCATCCTTACTTTTCTTTTATAAAATTGCTAAACTGCTATAATTGTTTTTATTATTTAGACAAAGCTTTTCGTCATTACTGACATCTTCAGGTCTTAAACAACGTCTATCAACTGTACGTTGTAGGCTTTTATACTTTAGGCCCCTCCCCTTGTCATCGCCCCTCCTATTGGTTCTAGCTTCTTCATTTGTAAAATCCACTTTTATATTCATTAATTTATTTTTATCTTCTTTTTTAACTTTAAGTATTTCTAGTTCTTCTATTAATTTTCTTTTTTGCGGATTGTTTTCTATTTTTATTATTTCCATATTTTCCTTGGGATTTATGAATTTATGGCCTGATTCGTTGAAATGTCTTGCATATAGTGAGTTCGTTACTCTAACCCCTTCTCCTTTTGCGTGTTCATTCATTCTAATTTTAAATTTTCTTCCAGTTTCGCCCAGATATATCTTATTACATTCCCCACATTTTAATTTGTATACGCCGCTTTTTTCTGTTAATGGAATTTCTTCTGTTTTATCATTTTTTATATATTCGAATACATTTTTCGTTTTCTTTATTCCTATCTGTATTTCATATTTTTCGAAACATTTTTGTAACATTTTTGTTTGATATCCTATGTATGTTATTGCTCCTTTATATTTCTTTTCTTCATTTGTTTTTTCTTTTTTGTTATTTTCTATTTCTTTATTTTCCTCTATTTTCTTAACTATTCTATTAATTATTTTAGGGTTGTAATTATTATTTTTTGCTATTTGTTGTATTTTCTTTAATTCTTTTTGTTTGAGTTCTTCATTTTCTAGATAATTTATAGCTCTATAGCAAAATGAATTTAATGCTGCCATTTTATAATTTACTGGATGATATGATTCTTGTGGAATTATTAAATCTGAGTATGTTTCTTTCCTATATATATCGAATTTGAGTTTGTTATCTTCAATTTTAATATTGATATCCAGGAAATTAATTTCTAATCCTCCAATTTCTTCTTGAAATTTTATTGTTTTTTCTACGTTATTTAGTTGTTCCGTAAATTTTTTAAATTCATTTACTTCACCTTCCCAAACTATTAGTATGTCATCTACATACCTGATCCATTTTTTAATTCTTCTTTCTTTATCTATATCTTTTAAAATTTTGATTTCAAAGCTATTCATGAATATCTCTGCCATTAATGGTGAAAGCGGTGATCCCATTGGTAATCCATTTTCTTGTATGTAAAATTTGTTATTAAATCTGAAGTAGTTCTGGTTTAGGCATAATTCTAATCCTTCTATTATTTCGTTTTTCCATTCTACATTACTTAATTTGTTTTTCTTTATTATTTCTACTGTTTTTGCTATTGGTATGTTGGTGTACATATCTTTTATATCTAATGACATTAATTTTGTCTTATTTGTTATGGTAATTTCTTTTAATCTTTCTATTACCTTTTTACTATTTTCTATGCTGTGGATTTCTTCTTTTTCATATGCCATTTTGATTCTTTTACTTATTTCTTTTGATATTTTGTATGTTGGCGAATTTATAAATGATACTATAGGTCTTAATGGCATTTCTTTTTTATGTAACTTAATTTGACATCTAAATTTTGGAGCTTCAGGATTATGTTCTATTTTTTGTTTCTTTTGCCATTCTGTTAAATATGCTGTCTTTTTTATCAATTTCTTTGTTTGTGCTTGAAATTTACTTGTGTAATCATATTTTATTTCTTTATATGGTCCTTTTTGTATAAATTGTTCTGCTCTTTCCATATAATCTCTTTTGTTCATTACCACTGCTGTGTTACCTTTATCGGCTTTTATAACTATCAAATTGTTCTCCGTGATTTTCTTTTTTAATTCTCTTATATTTCTTTTTATTTGTGTTTCGTTTTTATTTCTTACATTTTTGTTTTTCTTACATATTTTTTCTACTATTTCTTTTACTTCACTTCTTAATTGTTTTTTAGTTTCTTCATTTTTTATTTTATCGATTATTTCTTCACATTCTATTATTGTATTTTCTTTATCTATGTTTGTTTTTGTTGCATATTTTAAACTTTTCCCTAATAATTTATGTTCATTTTCTGTAAACTTTGTTTCTGTTAAATTTAATACTTTTTCAGCAAATTTTATTTCTTTATCTTTTTCTTTATTTTTATTTCTTGTTCCTTCCATTAATTCCTTGAGTTTCTTATTTAATCTCTCTTCCATTTTTCTTATTTTCTTTTCTATGTATTTTTCACCAAACTCTTTTCTCATTTCTTCTATTTCTATATAATTGTAACTTGTATATAATTTTTGATGTAATTGATACATTTCTTTGTTATATTTATTTATTTTACTGTATAAGTTCTTAATTTCAAGTTTTATCCATATTTTTTCCGCCATGTTTTTCACTTGGTTTGCTACTTTGCTTTTGTTATTAATTTTAATTTTTGCGTATTTTGGAGTTATTTTGTTAATTAAACACTGTTTATTAAACCAAATTTTCCCTAGCGTTTTTTTCAATTTTGCTTTAATTTTTAAATACTTAAAAAATTCCCTTACATTTTTATATTTATCTGCTTGCAATTCGCATGTTTTATTCTTCGTATTGTTTAAATTAGCAGCCATCCTTACTTTCCTTTTATAAAATTGCTAAACTGCTATAATTGTTTTTATTATTTAGACAAAGCTTTTCGTCATTACTGACATCTTCAGGTCTTAAACAACGTCTATCAACTGTACGTTGTAGGCTTTTATACTTTACGCCCCTCCCCTTATGTCATCGCCCCTCCTATTGGTTCTAGCTGCTACCGCTCTTCACGGGAACTTTGTCTACCTTTTTCCGTTAGGCATTTTTCTAACGTCCGTCAAATTGTTTTAAGAATCTCCCGTTAATTTCTTCATTCTTGACTTATAACCTTTTGCATTTCGTCATTTTTTAGTGTGTTATTCTTATTATTTTAATTTATTTTTGTTTATTGTTTAATATATAATAAAATATTTCTTCATTTGTAAAATCCACTTTTATATTCATTAATTTATTTTTATCTTCTTTTTTAACTTTAAGTATTTCTAGTTCTTCTATTAATTTTCTTTTTTGCGGATTGTTTTCTATTTTTATTATTTCCATATTTTCCTTGGGATTTATGAATTTATGGCCTGATTCGTTGAAATGTCTTGCATATAGTGAGTTCGTTACTCTAACCCCTTCTCCTTTTGCGTGTTCATTCATTCTAATTTTAAATTTTCTTCCAGTTTTGCCCAGATATATCTTATTACATTCCCCACATTTTAATTTGTATACGCCCCATTTTTCTGTTAATGGAATTTCTTCTGTTTTATCATTTTTTATATATTCGAATACATTTTTCATTTTCTTTATTCCTATCTGTATTTCATATTTTTCGAAACATTTTTGTAACATTTTTGTTTGATATCCTATGTATGTTATTGCTCCTTTATATTTCTTTTCTTCATTTGTTTTTTCTTTTTTGTTATTTTCTATTTCTTTATTTTCCTCTATTTTCTTAACTATTCTATTAATTATTTTAGGGTTGTAATTATTATTTTTTGCTATTTGTTGTATTTTCTTTAATTCTTTTTGTTTGAGTTCTTCATTTTCTAGATAATTTATAGCTCTATAGCAAAATGAATTTAATGCTGCCATTTTATAATTTACTGGATGATATGATTCTTGTGGAATTATTAAATCTGAGTATGTTTCTTTCCTATATATATCGAATTTGAGTTTGTTATCTTCAATTTTAATATTGATATCCAGGAAATTAATTTCTAATCCTCCAATTTCTTCTTGAAATTTTATTGTTTTTTCTACGTTATTTAGTTGTTCCGTAAATTTTTTAAATTCATTTACTTCACCTTCCCAAACTATTAGTATGTCATCTACATACCTGATCCATTTTTTAATTCTTCTTTCTTTATCTATATCTTTTAAAATTTTGATTTCAAAGCTATTCATGAATATCTCTGCCATTAATGGTGAAAGCGGTGATCCCATTGGTAATCCATTTTCTTGTATGTAAAATTTGTTATTAAATCTGAAGTAGTTCTGGTTTAGGCATAATTCTAATCCTTCTATTATTTCGTTTTTCCATTCTACATTACTTAATTTGTTTTTCTTTATTATTTCTACTGTTTTTGCTATTGGTATGTTGGTGTACATATCTTTTATATCTAATGACATTAATTTTGTCTTATTTGTTATGGTAATTTCTTTTAATCTTTCTGTTACCTTTTTACTATTTTCTATGCTGTGGATTTCTTCTTTTTCATATGCCATTTTGATTCTTTTACTTATTTCTTTTGATATTTTGTATGTTGGCGAATTTATAAATGATACTATAGGTCTTAATGGCATTTCTTTTTTATGTAACTTAATTTGACATCTAAATTTTGGAGCTTCAGGATTATGTTCTATTTTTTGTTTCTTTTGCCATTCTGTTAAATATGTTGTCTTTTTTATCAATTTCTTTGTTTGTGCTTGAAATTTACTTGTGTAATCATATTTTATTTCTTTATATGGTCCTTTTTGTATAAATTGTTCTGCTTTTTCGATATAATCTCTTTTGTTCATTACCACTGCTGTGTTACCTTTATCGGCTTTTATAACTATCAAATTGTTCTCCGTGATTTTCTTTTTTAATTCTCTTATATTTCTTTTTATTTGTGTTTCGTTTTTATTTCTTACATTTTTGTTTTTCTTACATATTTTTTCTACTATTTCTTTTACTTCACTTCTTAATTGTTTTTTAGTTTCTTCATTTTTTATTTTATCGATTATTTCTTCACATTCTATTATTGTATTTTCTTTATCTATGTTTGTTTTTGTTGCATATTTTTAACTTTTCCCTAATAATTTGTTCATTTTCTGTAAATTTTGTTTCTGTTAAATTTAATACTTTTTCAGCAAATTTTATTTCTTTATCTTTTTCTTTATTTTTATTTCTTGTTCCTTCCATTAATTCCTTGAGTTTCTTATTTAATCTCTCTTCCATTTTTCTTATTTTCTTTTCTATGTATTTTTCACCAAACTCTTTTCTCATTTCTTCTATTTCTATATAATTGTAACTTGTATATAATTTTTGATGTAATTGATACATTTCTTTGTTATATTTATTTATTTTACTGTATAAGTTCTTAATTTCAAGTTTTATCCATATTTTTTCCGCCATGTTTTTCACTTGGTTTGCTACTTTGCTTTTGTTATTAATTTTAATTTTTGCGTATTTTGGAGTTATTTTGTTAATTAAACACTGTTTATTAAACCAAATTTTCCCTAGAGTTTTTTTCAATTTTGCTTTAATTTTTAAATACTTAAAAAATTCCCTTACATTTTTATATTTATCTGCTTGCAATTCGCATGTTTTATTCTTCGTATTGTTTAAATTAGCAGCCATCCTTACTTTTCTTTTATAAAATTGCTAAACTGCTATAATTGTTTTTATTATTTAGACAAAGCTTTTCGTCATTACTGACATCTTCAGGTCTTAAACAACGTCTATCAACTGTACGTTGTAGGCTTTTATACTTTATGCCCCTCCCCTTGTCATCGCCCCTCCTATTGGTTCTAGCTGCTACCGCTCTTCACGGGAACTTTGTCTACCTTTTTCCGTTAGGCATTTTTCTAACGTCCGTCAAATTGTTTTAAGAATCTCCCGTTAATTTCTTCATTCTTGACTTATAACCTTTTGCATTTCGTCATTTTTTAGTGTGTTATTCTTATTATTTTAATTTATTTTTGTTTATTGTTTAATATATAATAAAATATTTCTTCATTTGTAAAATCCACTTTTATATTCATTAATTTATTTTTATCTTCTTTTTTAACTTTAAGTATTTCTAGTTCTTCTATTAATTTTCTTTTTTGCGGATTGTTTTCTATTTTTATTATTTCCATATTTTCCTTGGGATTTATGAATTTATGGCCTGATTCGTTGAAATGTCTTGCATATAGTGAGTTCGTTACTCTAACCCCTTCTCCTTTTGCGTGTTCATTCATTCTAATTTTAAATTTTCTTCCAGTTTCGCCCAGATATATCTTATTACATTCCCCACATTTTAATTTGTATACGCCGCTTTTTTCTGTTAATGGAATTTCTTCTGTTTTATCATTTTTTATATATTCGAATACATTTTTCGTTTTCTTTATTCCTATCTGTATTTCATATTTTTCGAAACATTTTTGTAACATTTTTGTTTGATATCCTATGTATGTTATTGCTCCTTTATATTCTTTTCTTCATTTGTTTTTTCTTTTTTGTTATTTTCTATTTCTTTATTTTCCTCTATTTTCTTAACTATTCTATTAATTATTTTAGGGTTGTAATTATTATTTTTTGCTATTTGTTGTATTTTCTTTAATTCTTTTTATTTGAGTTCTTCATTTTCTAGATAATTTATAGCTCTATAGCAAAATGAATTTAATGCTGCCATTTTATAATTTACTGGATGATATGATTCTTGTGGAATTATTAAATCTGAGTATGTTTCTTTCCTATATATATCGAATTTGAGTTTGTTATCTTCAATTTTAATATTGATATCCAGGAAATTAATTTCTAATCCTCCAATTTCTTCTTGAAATTTTATTGTTTTTTCTACGTTATTTAGTTGTTCCGTAAATTTTTTAAATTCATTTACTTCACCTTCCCAAACTATTAGTATGTCATCTACATACCTGATCCATTTTTTAATTCTTCTTTCTTTATCTATATCTTTTAAAATTTTGATTTCAAAGCTATTCATGAATATCTCTGCCATTAATGGTGAAAGCGGTGATCCCATTGGTAATCCATTTTCTTGTATGTAAAATTTGTTATTAAATCTGAAGTAGTTCTGGTTTAGGCATAATTCTAATCCTTCTATTATTTCGTTTTTCCATTCTACATTACTTAATTTGTTTTTCTTTATTATTTCTACTGTTTTTGCTATTGGTATGTTGGTGTACATATCTTTTATATCTAATGACATTAATTTTGTCTTATTTGTTATGGTAATTTCTTTTAATCTTTCTGTTACCTTTTTACTATTTTCTATGCTGTGGATTTCTTCTTTTTCATATGCCATTTTGATTCTTTTACTTATTTCTTTTGATATTTTGTATGTTGGCGAATTTATAAATGATACTATAGGTCTTAATGGCATTTCTTTTTTATGTAACTTAATTTGACATCTAAATTTTGGAGCTTCAGGATTATGTTCTATTTTTTGTTTCTTTTGCCATTCTGTTAAATATGTTGTCTTTTTTATCAATTTCTTTGTTTGTGCTTGAAATTTACTTGTGTAATCATATTTTATTTCTTTATATGGTCCTTTTTGTATAAATTGTTCTGCTTTTTCGATATAATCTCTTTTGTTCATTACCACTGCTGTGTTACCTTTATCGGCTTTTATAACTATCAAATTGTTCTCCGTGATTTTCTTTTTTAATTCTCTTATATTTCTTTTTATTTGTGTTTCGTTTTTATTTCTTACATTTTTGTTTTTCTTACATATTTTTTCTACTATTTCTTTTACTTCACTTCTTAATTGTTTTTTAGTTTCTTCATTTTTTATTTTATCGATTATTTCTTCACATTCTATTATTGTATTTTCTTTATCTATGTTTGTTTTTCTTGCATATTTTAAACTTTTCCCTAATAATTTATGTTCATTTTCTGTAAACTTTGTTTCTGTTAAATTTAATACTTTTTCAGCAAATTTTATTTCTTTATTTTTCTTTATTTTTATTTCTTGTTCCTTCCATTAATTCCTTGAGTTTCTTATTTAATCTCTCTTCCATTTTTCTTATTTTCTTTTCTATGTATTTTTCACCAAACTCTTTTCTCATTTCTTCTATTTCTATATAATTGTAACTTGTATATAATTTTTGATGTAATTGATACATTTCTTTGTTATATTTATTTATTTTACTGTATAAGTTCTTAATTTCAAGTTTTATCCATATTTTTTCCGCCATGTTTTTCACTTGGTTTGCTACTTTGCTTTTGTTATTAATTTTAATTTTTGCGTATTTTGGAGTTATTTTGTTAATTAAACACTGTTTATTAAACCAAATTTTCCCTAGCGTTTTTTTCAATTTTGCTTTAATTTTTAAATACTTAAAAAATTCCCTTACATTTTTATATTTATCTGCTTGCAATTCGCATGTTTTATTCTTGTTGTCCCTGGATTTTTTGTGCATCTGATAGGTGGTGCGAGAATAAAGTTGTAGTGTCCCCTGCATATATTGGGAGAGAGAATGTGATTTGGGGTTATGATAGGAGTTATTGTGAAAGAGAGTTGTGTGATAATTGGGAGATAGAGTTATATAGAGTATGTAGAAATTATGAAGAGTTTATTGAAGGGTTAGGTGGAGAGAGAAGTGATAAATATAATAAAAACTTACCTTGTATTCAGACTAAAGTAGTAGGAGATGATGTTGATAACAATAATGACTTGATAAAATACCTGATTATGACTAATTACACTAAGGGTGACTGGACCATACCGAATGTTGACAAGTTTTATGATATAGTAATGTGGAGTAATCCTGCAGAGTATTACTATGGTATAATGGACAAAATAAATTTAAATAGTTATTATATTACAAAAGATGATATAATGTACTTAATTAAAAATGAGTTATGTATACGTAAGATAAGACTATTATTTGACGATGGAGGGTAGACCTTTTATTGTGTTATGAACATTTAATTATGTGGACAGTGTTTTAAAATGGACTGTTTATGACTGATTATGGTAAATGATTTAATGATTATGTGGATTGTATATTTTTGTGTATATTAATGTTAGTATTTGTGTAATTTTGCTGTTGTGTACTTTATGTATTTTTTTTATGTAAACATGTATTGTAGAATTTTAAATAATTTAAGGAAGTTTAATAATGATTTTGAAATGATATTATGGAATTTAGATTCTAATGGTTAGTAAATGAGTATATATTTGGATGTTGAGAGGTATTGTTGTTAGTAGATAAGTGATGAATTTTCTAGTGGTATATTAAGGTGAAATGTTGTAAAAGAGTTTGGGGTAATAGTGATAGAATAAGGGCATTGGAGTTAGTTAAATAGAGTTAATGGGAGTTAGGGAAAATAAAGTGTTGAGATACAGATAGTATATAAAGAGGTGTTAGATATTTTAGGGACACAGTGGTTAGTGATTATATGCAGAGTTGAGTAATGTGAGTGGTAATTATATTTGTTGTTGATGGTGATATTTTGTAATAAGGGTATTGGTGTAGGAGTCCGCAACGAGAGGTGTTGGGACAGGAAAGGACCGTTGTGTGCCGGAAAGGGTTATCTGAAAGGGTCAGGAACCAATGATGGAATGAGCATAGATAGGGAACACACATACTAGTACAAAAAATGAGCGGTGCCAGAGGTTTTAAATGGGATTTGTGAAGGGGGTTATTATAGAGATATTGGTGTCATAATATGTTAATGGTTAGAAGCGGTTAGTAGAAAAAAGGGGTAGTAAGGTTAGATTGACAATGCCAAAATAAGAAATAGAGAATAGTGAATAACAGAGAGTCACCCAAACTAGTAAGGATAAAAAGGTTAGAAAAAAAAGAAGATTCATGGTAGGAAGGTAACTGTAACAGAAAGGTAAGGATAAATTTGAAATTGTTGTATAGAATCTAATGAATGTTAATGATTAAAAGTTAATAGAGAATTGTTGATAGTAATGAGGTGATATAGTTTTGGTACAAGTCATGTAAATGTAAATTGTTTAATGTAAGATAAATGTAACAATGTTAATGTGTAATGTTCTATGTTTTATGATGTTTTTATTATGTTGGGGGTACAATGGTGTGTGTGGTTAGGAGGTCGTTACAGGGGTAATGACGTTAACAAGTGTCAAAGAATAGTAGTTTTTAAAAGTTGAAAGTCTAAAGGTACAAATGAAGTTGTGCAAAAATATAGTAGGATGCCATTTACAAAATAGATAAATGATTATAAGTTGAGTAATAAAATTGAATAATAAACGTGTCTGCCATAGTAGTTGTAGGTTGAATTTGTAGTAATAATTAGGTGAAGGTATTTTGGGGAATATTAGGGAATTGTTTATGTATTGTGTTATTTGTAGTTATATATATATAGTTTGTTTTCTTACAAGGAAGAAATTGAGTTTGGTGGTGGTAAAAAATCAAGATGTTTTGAAGTCTTGTTGATGTTATGTTAAAATTTTAAATAGAACAAACCAATGCCCCAAACACAAACCAATGCGTCTAAAGGGGAACATATCAGTTGTAGATATGGAAGTGTATTAGACCACTAGTTTAAATTTTTGTATTCAATGTTTCAGAGTTTTGTGGTGTTGTGACCGCGGTCCTGTGCTGGCTGGAGCGTCAGAACAGGAGCGTAGAGTGCCTCATGGCCTTATGGTGTAGGGATCTCTCCGGAGAAGTCCAGTAAGGTCAGAGGGTGCGACCAACATCATTGGACCAAGGGTAAGTGATGACAAATTTTTTTTATAGTAACAGTACAGGGGGTTGTGGTGACATATCTAGACTGATCCTTTTAGGAAAGTGTGAATGAGTCAATGAAAGTTTTTGTGTCTTGACACAAAATCTTTCATTGAGGGGGTTTGTAACAGTACATAATGACCCAATACCATAATTATGGGGTTTAAAGGTATTTTCCAATGTTTTATATTGTTTAATCATTAAAGTACAGAATGGTTAGGTCCATTTTCCCTATATACGGAGTAACAAAGCCAATTCAGCGAGAGAGAGAGAGAGAGAGAGAGAGAGAGAGAGAGAGAGAGAGAGAGAGAGAGAGAGAGAGAGAGAGAGAGAGTAAAACCTACACAAGAATTGTTTGAATGTAACTCACTGATGGAGCAAGGTCCTTAAGTTCGCCCACTGTGCGTTTGTTGTATGTACTGAAAGGCTCAGCTTTCCTAATATCTGGCATTACTTCGGCTAGTCTTTTTTCGTAGGAAAACATGTCCTCACTGAAGTTCACTGCATCAGTGCTTGTAGCACCCATTGTCTGGGCTACGTCTTTTAAGTATCGTTTGTACGCTTCTACTACCTGCAATCAGAAAGAAACTATATGCTTATCACAGAACATAAAACTTCAAAAATGTCTCAAAAAAACCTACCTACAAGTAACAACAAAAACAATATACCAGACAAACATCTACACAACTTTCAAGATACTTCACATACGGAGACTACTTTTTAAATAACACACACTTTGTTGTTTTAGATGTCTACAACAGCACCTCAATTGTCTAATTTTTATTTATTTGTGTAATTTGATCGTGTATAACTTGTTAATGCCATCACTTCCACTGGATAATTTAGAATTCGATTGAAGAGTTATATTGAAAGAAAAAAAATAAAGTGAGCAGCTGGAAAGTCATACGTTCTTAGTTTTAATACATCACAATGATTATATTTTAGAGTTGCTATGGAAATAGTCTGATCAAGGTTACACCACTTACAGTGTTGCCACTAAACAACAGTTTCACTTTCATACATAAATCCAAAAAAATGCTATACAGTAGTAAGTACGAGGGAGATTTGAAAAGTTCGCGGCCTACCGTATAAACGAATGTGTGGTGTTTGTTTTTTACCGCATTGTGGTGCCATGTTTGCTCCACGAATAGCTGTGAAGCATCAAGTCAGGTCAGGTCAATGTTGTGGAGAAACAGCTGTATAAATAAGGTTATCTCACAGCAACGCTGAAAATGGAGAAAACTGAACTTCAAATTTTTTGTTAAGAAAGGTTTAATGCCAACAGAAATTTTTAATGAGATGAAGATGATGCTGGAGTTTCATTTATTACAGTGAAAAAATGGGCTACTGAATTTAAACGTGGTCGTGGAAGTTTGGAAAATGACCCGCGAATTGGGTGTCCGAAAAGTGCCACTACACCAGAAATCATCAATAAAGTGCATGATATTATTTTGGAAGATCGTCATTTGAAGGTGTCTGAAATTGTTAAGCCTGTGGGCATCTCAAATCAAAGGGTACATCACATTCTTACTGAGGAATTAGGTATGAAAAAGCTGTCTGCAAGATGGGTGCCGCGTTTGTTGACAAGTGACCAAAAACGAATGCGAATGGAAGATTCTCAGGAATGTTTGGACTGTTTTAAGAAAAATCCGAAAGATTTTGTTCGTAGACTTGTAACAACTGATGAAACTTGGGTCCATTACTTCACTCTAGAAACAAAACAACAGTTGAAACAATGGATGCATAGAGTTCGCCGCCTCCAAATCGGGAAAATCAATTTTGTTGGCTGGAAAGCGTATGGATCCATTTTTCTTGGATGCTAAGGGGATATTGTTACTAGATTGCCTTGAAAAGGGTCAAACGATAAATGGAGAGTATTACGGTAACCTTTTGGGCCAATTAAATGTAAAAATTCTAGAAAAAAGACCAGGTTTAGCAAAGAAGATCATTTTCAATAAGGATAATGCATGCCCTCACATATACATTGTGTCTATGGCAAAAATCGCCGAGTTGAAGTACGATCTGTTGCACCATCCTCCTTATTCGCCTGATTTAGTGCCATCTTACTTTCATCTATTCCCAAACTTCAAAAAATCTGTTACTTTCATCTGTTATACTCAAATTCACTGAATCATATATACTGAAATGTAGTTTAAGCCTATCAACCCCTGTGGGGTTTTGACGTTATGATCTAAATTTTTTATGAGCTACATAATTTTTTGTTAATCCGTTACTAATACCATGAAATGTTACTTTTAAGTTGTTATATTATCCTCTGGTGAGCTCTTTTTAAATCACCCTCTGGTGAGTGAGTCTCAAGCAAGTACAAATACTTTAATTGTTATTCAGAAAGGACCAACTCATCTCATTTCAATACAGCCCCATGCTTGAAGAGAAGTTAAAGGGCAAGCAGTACCCTAATGATAAAAAGAAAGGTTGGAAGGAACTAAGGGTTACCTGCATAATACACTTATGAACAATTATCAGTTCTGGGGGGGGGGGCATGATTAAGCTCCTGGCCATTTAAGTAGCTAAACACCGAGGGCACAAGAGGTTTAAACAGTCAATGTGTTGCCAAGTTCACTCCTCCAATGTGACAACAAAGTGACTGTTTCGACAAACACTGAGAACACAGCCAGATGATTCTGACAAGACTGCGTGAGTGAATCTTTGTACTCGATAACAGAGACTGATTAAGTAAAAGTTTATGTGACCCAAAATAATGAACAGCCGCCAAAACCACAATTAGACAACGGCTAAATCCACACATCTGAAGGAAGAACGACACAGCCTTTTACAGATGTCTCTGTGTTGTTTTCTTCTAATAATGAAGCAAACATTACTCAGATAATTATTAAATGTCATTTTATATGATTCCAAAAAAAAACTAAAAAAAAAAGAACTCTGGTTAATTTTTCCTAGTCTTGTATGTAAACCACAACCTACTGCATGTCTGCATTTGTTTCCTAGTATTTATAAATTTGAAAATAAGCTAAACAAATTTTGTTTAAAACTGTTAATATATTTATGTTTCCTCTTTGTATGGTACAAATTTGGTTTCAGTTGTTGAATATTTACTGCTACCTTAACACAAAATAATACCACAATTTCGAGATGCTAAAATAGTTAATATTGCCTACAACTAGGGAATACTTTAAAAGAATGCAGAGCAGTCAGCATACAAAAGGTAATGACTGATTTGCTGCAAAGTAGAAGTATCTGAAAACCAACTGTCAGCTAACCCAGATACAAATATCTTTTCAAATAAACAAAACCTCACTGAAATTACACATTTTCTACTCATGAACAGATCAAAGCATTCTGTTCCAAATTACATACACAACGATCAACATAAGCAAATTACTACAACCACAAGACTGTTTTGCAACGATCGCATGCTCAACATCAAAGTTACAATGAAATACTCAATAGTAACCTGAAAGGGCAAATCATTAGATGGGTGTTCAGTTGTTGCATAATTTGTTGGATTATGCCATTCGCATGGGATCTCAACCTGAAACAGTAATGGACTTCTGACTGAGTGGCTACCATACACAGAAACAATTATATTCTGTAATCAATAGGTGTCAAACACACACACACACAATCTGTATCTGTGTAACCTGTTTATATGAGGGTCAGTTGAGAAGTTCGTGGAGCACCATCTCTAACTTAGCGGTAGAACTAAACTTTTTTGTGTATCGTAAGACTCATATTTCGTTTGAACACCTGTTAATTTCCAAATTTTTTTACACTTTATTCATTGGTTACTGGCTGTTTGAAATTTACATGTCAAGCGTGTTTTGAAAAACAGACAAAATCACGAATTCTTTGATAAAAAGGGTCTAGCGCCAATGGAAATTCACATCAAAATGACATGTGTTAGGAAATGCTGCACCTTCAAAAACAATAATAGTTTGTATGTGGGTTTTGAGTTTAAATGTGGTCATACAAGCTCTTAAGATGATCCCCGAGTGGACACTCTAAAAGTGCAACAACTGCAAATGCATAAAGGTTTTTCACACCAAATCCTTGACTTCAACTATGATATACATGCTAATGTGAAATGACTGTGACCTCAGCAATGTCATCTACTCCCAATTGCTTCCAATACCATGTAGGCATACAGCATTTTTTAAAACAATAACTGAAGTTGATGAAATTTCTGGTTGTCCACTGTGGGGATCATCTTCAGTCTTCGTATGACCATGTTTAAACTCGAGAACCTACTGACAAATATTGTTTTTAAAGATGAAGCATTTCCTAACACATCTGCTTTCTCAGTTGTGAATTTTCATTGGCACTAGACAGTTTTTAGCCACGAATTCAATCACAGCGTGACGTTTGAGTTTGCCTACACCTAAATTTCGAACAACTGATAAGCAATAAATAAACTGGTAGATAGATTTGGAAATTAACACATGTTTATACGAAATATAAATCTTCCAACACACGAAAAATTTTAGTTCTACCGTTAAGCTATAGACGTCACTCCATGAAATTTCAACTGACCCTCGTAGAGCAGATCTAATATATTAACAATAAAAAAATTGTGTCAAATAGAATTAATGAAATGAAAGTGAAGGCTGACTATTAAAACTGCCAGGCCCAAACCAGAATTAAGGGATAGTAAAACCCGGCCTCCTCAGTCATTCCCTTCTGATTATCATCTTACCAGTGCTCACGGATGAAGCCTAATCTTACATCCAATTTCCACCGGATCCCTGATGAAATCCATCTTCTCATTTTAGAGAAGAACAGGCTTTGGAGATGGTGGCAGCGGACGCAAGATCCGGCCAACAAAGCCAGCTGCAACTGGGTGACCAGCAAGTCATGTCATGACTTGCAGGCCTTCCGACGAAGCTGCTGGGAATTCGTGGTCCCCAAGATGGCCGACGATTCACCGGTGGAGAGCTCCGTCTACAGAATTCCTTCCGCGTTGACTGGGAAGAGGCACCGTCCTCCCCTCCTGGCCATCAACGGACCTGGGGGACATCCCCTTGACAAGCCAGACGAGAAATCTGAGTTCCTGGCCGGGCGCTTGGAGCTTCAGTTTGCTCCTAACCCGTCCGGGGACCCAGACTCTGATGAGGAGATAGAAGATGAGGTTGAGGCTTACCTCGGCAGCCCGATCACCTCCGAACCCAAACTCACTTCAGTGGAGGAGGTTACAGACAGGCTTTTAGCGCTTCGGCCCCGGAAGAGCCCTGGATCGGACGGTGTTACTCCAAATGGAGGCCCATTATGGTTTTGTTTTTTCTTCAGGAGTAGACTTTTATTTAAGCTTATATTCTACAGTTAACCTTTTGTATTTTAAGTTTCTTGTTTAATGCTTTAATAAGCAATTTACAAATTTATTTATTTACTGAACAAGTAAAGTGAGTACTCAGTTTTTAACTCAAATGTTTGGCATTTTTATTTCCCTGTCTATTTGGGATATGCCTCATAATAACTTTTGAATGGATCAAGTGATTTTTGTAAAATCTGTCTATACTTCTAACCTACACAGTCCTAATGTTACGGAGACTGATCTCCAACAAAACAGAGTGGTAGGGGCACAAATGTGACAGGTCAAAATTTTTTAAAAATCACAAAACACCCTTTGTGGGGTACAAATTACAGAGAATATTAACCTGCATGTGATTACAGTGTTTAGGTTTGTAAATGTAAACATTTTAGGATACCAGATCCCAAAGAATGTATGAAATTCATGCCAGATGGACCTGGCAATGATGCAACCTAAATACAAATGTAGCGTTTCTTTGAAAATTCATCATTACAGGCACCACAAGCCAAAAATTGAAGATAAAATTTTGAAAAAATTGCAAAGACATGAACGAGTTCTGCAGCTCAGGGAGCTTTACTAGTTCATCATCGTCATCGTATTCACCAAGGATTAAACCAAAAATGGTCTTTATAAGTTAATAAATTTGAAATTTGTTGAAAATTTATTATAAATTTATAGTTTTTTGTCTTTATGTGAGGCAATTTAGTAGTGAATATGTCCATGTCCCCTGGATGTTACTAGCATATCGCAGGGTAAGACGTATGGTGGGGCTGCCACCTTCAGACTTAACGTCCACCCCGATTTTCTGTCTGGGTGTTCTCCCATAAACTGGCTGTCTTACCAGACTAAAGAGAGACCAGTTTTCTATCTTGAGATACCCATAAGGATCTTTAATGTGGTGGTTTCTTCTTGCCTCTCACATCCTACGTCGTTGACCAAAGGAAGGTCATTAGGGGCTTTAGGGGCAATTTCTCACCCCAAGGGCAAGAGGATGCCCTAACCTCTACTTGAGAATGACAAGTAGAGGAGGGACAGCTTATGCCGGCAGCCACCTGTAGGTGTTGCCCATCCCCCACCACTCAACCCCTTCCACTTTGTTTTTGTAAGTTAGCAATTTTGAATATCTGGGCTACCGTGTGTCTTCAAAATTGCCCACAATATTGAAGACACACCCCACATCCCCCACATGTGATGTTGCGAAAAAGATGCAACGATGTTGTGAAAAAGTTGCATAAGTTCAACCTTATGTTCAGGACCATTAGACGAACCCTTAAGTATCCAAGTAAAGGAACACGCCTAAAATTCTATAAGGTTATGGCTCTTCCCACACTTCTTTATGGGTCTGAGAATTGGACTTTAACGAAAGGCCAGGCCAGTAGCAGCCAGCGGCTGAAATGAGATTTCTCAGGCACGTGGCAGGGTATACTCTCCATGACCATAGAAGAAACACAGATATAAGGCAGGAACTGAATATTATGAGTATACTCGACAGGATCGCCCAATATCGGCTGATTTGGTGGGAACATCTTTGCCGAATGGATGACTGCTGCATCCCCAGATAACTCTGGAACTATAAGCCGAGGGGGTGGAGAGCTGTGGGATGTCCGAGGAAGCGCTGGAGTGACCAGCTCTAATCTTTGTCTATTTGAGATCAGAACAAACCATCCTAGGTTTAATCCATGAAGATGATGATAGTTTTTTGTATTGCTGAATTCAAATATGACCTTGGGTTTTCTCTCTCACATACGGTACAGTTTTCTCATGAGCAGCATTACCATTTTTTATATGCATTTAGGGCCGTTTAATTAGTTGTTTATATTAATTGTTAATATGTTTATATATTAAGATTTATACTAAGTATATTACTTCAAAAACAGTACTATTCTTTTTGCCATCAGTGGAAGTTTCTTAGACTTATTCTGTTCCTTGTAAAGCTAAGTCATTATACCCCAACACTAACAATCAATCATCATGATTTTTTGCTAAATCACGGGACACAAAATCTAAAAATCTATTATGCCTGGTGACCACTTTCTCACCATTTGTCTATTGAAACACAACACATTTTATTATGAAGAGCTCATCATTGTTTATCTTGATCTTCGAGCTTCATGCCACAGTACGCATGGTTCACTCTTCTAACAATACTGCAATGTGTATTTAGAATTAATATTAGGCAATTACCTGTATTAACGTCCGTCTTGTGACTTATTTGGTTTTTTCCTTAAAACGACGCGTTTGGAGGATAAATCCTCATCATCAGGTTTCAATACTATAAAAACATCAAATTCACCCAAAAGGGGTCGTCAACTAGTTAAAACCCACAAAAAACACAAAAACACCACACATAATTTAACATCGACACATTCTCGGCACAGTCCGATGCGCATCGTCTCGTTGCCAATGACCAACTATTAATTCTAAATAGTTAGTAATGTGACTTGGAGACAATTAAAACAAAATGAACTGCAATGTGTATTTGTAAGTTTTTTTTTTATCCACATACCTACCGCAAATGTAACAAAAGTTACTGTGGCAATTTACACAATATTGAAAAAAAAAATTCACTGTTGAAGTTGGGGTTACATCATGGCAAAGCACAATAATTAGACCTACTACTGTAGAAATAACCTACTATTAAATGTCTAGTTAACTAATTCAACTGGCAAATGTACAGAACTCTAAAAAAGCCAAAGTTGAATGCTAGTAAATCAGTCATTCTAAAGTGCTACTGAATATTCTGACAGCATAAAGAAAAAATCCTTAATTCCATAGGATATTACTAATAATAAAGAATAAATCAGAACAGATTTAATGTATTAGTGGACAGTATTCTAACATTGGTTATTAATTATTATTACTGGCCAGATCCATGATATTCTTTATCAACACAAAAAAAATGTTCTAAATCCTTATTATCTTGTCTTACTTGAAAACAAAAACACATTTAAAAAAAAAAAAGTGTATGTGAAATGAAATTTTTAGTTTAGTTTTTTTTTTTAATTCGTCAGAAAAAAATACTCAAGGAAAACCAATATTCTTAAAAGGTTTTACTTTGTTGACCTATTACACACACACACACACACACACACACACACACACACAATGAACGGAGAATCGGAGAGACACGATAGTTGGGTGCTGTGACTTAAGTAGTGGTGGAAGAAGCCCTGCTACATACTGTAACTCTAACCTCCACACATGTGCACTTGGAGCATTGCTATTGATTGTATGACTTGTACATGTATACTAAACCGACAAAAATGCACTTATCACCAAAGATTAAAGAAAAGAAGATGATTTGAGTAGATCAAGATTCCTTCAACTTAACCCCCCCCTTTAATAGGATTGAAATTGTGTGTGTGTGTGTGTGTGTGTGTGTGTGTGTGTGTGTGTGTGTGTGTGTGTGTGTGTGTGTGTGTGTGTGTGTGTGTGTGTGTGTGTGTGTGTGTGTGTGTGTGTGTGTGTGTGTGTGTGTGTGTGTGTGTGTGGTGTGTGTGTGTGTGTGTGTGTGTGTGTGTGTGTGTGTGTGTGTGTGTGTGTGTGTGTGTGTGTGTGTGTGTGTGTGTGTGTGTGTGTGTGTGTGTGTGTGTGTGTGTGAATTTACAACTGTTCAATTATTAATTTTTATAAATTTAATAGACGCAAAAACTTACCGGGCAGTCGTGTGGTCTGTAATAGTAACTACGATCAGGAAGGACCTAGTGGGGCTGGTGATATCTGTAACAAATACAGTACAAAGTGTAAACTACAACTATGCAATTATACATTTCAACGTTATGTTAATACCTGGTTATTAATGAGGAGAGCTAGCAAGTACTGTAATAAAACACTGGAAACTGTACAAAGTTCCTTTATTTACAACCAGTGGTTGGTTTCTGGAAATTATAGGTGCCGGAATGCATCAATTCAAAAGTTTTACAGATACAAATATACTTAAATTTTATATTAGCGTATAAGTTTACATCAGGTATTACAAAGGAGGTCTACATTCTTAAAGCTTTATAAACTTGTATCTAAAAAGATATTATCGTTTACTGATATTTCTAAAGAGCTTCATCATCAGGTTAGCCGCACGACAATCGAAAACATGTCACTCATTATGGCGTCATTTCGGAGCCTCAATCATACTCTTAAGTGATGGTTTCGGTGGTTCGGACATTTTAAAAAGTTTCCATAGTTTCATCATTGTGCCGTCATATTGTTTGTTTCTTGATATATCATTACTCTTTGTGTCCAATGCAGTATGATGGCCAGAAATCACCCATGAATCCATGTAGTTTGATGGATCAAATAAATGGAGAGAAGGTCCATTAATTTTCACAAATAAGAGGCTGGATACACTCTTTGTCTTTACAGATGGTCTTAAAGATGTAATGATTAGATTAATTTGCGAAAAACCCCTCTCACATTCACTTGAAGATTCTGCTATTGATTCAATAGCATATTTCAAGGTAGAAAGACTCTCCAGAAAATTTCTTGAATGCATAGGTAAACGTCGGTTACCGCTTCGAGTTGACAAGAAGATAACTGCGAATGTCATCTTCCAGTGAGCCTTGTTGAAATTTTTAAAAATACATTCTACTTACAAGAGAATTTCAGGTAGAACGTATTAAAAAAAATGAACGATAGTAGTTAAGATAAAGATTAGTGCTAGTGTTTGATTTTGACAAATGTTTAGTTTTGTAGTGAGGCTGATGAGGGACACACTTTGAAAAGTAGTAGTAACTATTTGTAATAATAAGGTTTTTCTTTTCACATTTTTTTTCAGTAATTTATTTTTCGATCCAAGAGGTTCCAAAACGCGCCATTCCGGCGTGTTCCCCCTGAAATCAAGCCCTGTTTACAACACATGAAAATAAAGTATACAACTTTATACTTTATTAGAGTTGGGGGAGGGGGAAGGGAGAGGGGAGAGGGAGAGGAGAGGGAGAGGGAGAGGGAGAGGGAGAGAGGGAGAGAGAGAGAGAGAGAGAGAGAGAGAGAGAGAGAGAGAGAGAGAGAGAGAGAGAGAGAGAGAGAGAGTTGGAAAACCAATTCAGTATATC